>OY855906.1:10752101-11022101 GCA_963693305.1 Meandrina meandrites
GCGAGAGTGTCGTGCGTAGATTGACGACAAATGAAACATGTTTTCACCAATAGCTAAAAAAAAGGTTTCGATTTCTATTTTCCCATTTCCTGTTTCCCATTTCCATTTCCTATTCATGTTTACTCTGCAAGTTCTCATTCTGCAGCATGTCATCACGGTCACCCGGCCAAGACCCTGTTGCTTAGCAACATTTATGCCCAAAAATGAGACAGGTACTAGTTCTCTACCAGGCCTGGTCTAAAGACGTTTCCCCGTTATCTAGAGTTTCATTCATGAAAAGAAAACAATAGGGTTCTTCAGATCGTGGTACGAGTTGGAATTTCAAATTTCAATCCAGCCCTCACTCCGATCCTTCGCGTTGAAAGGGAGATTATCGGTTCTAGATTGGTGTGAAATTTTACTCGTACTCCATTCTGCGGGTCCTTTATGATATCAAGCTACAAAGGGTGAAACAAGAAACCAAGTAAATTATCGCTACTGCACTTGAAGTACACTACAGGCCTTTTCCATTACTTCATGAGACTAATACAGCAACTACAAACAATAGGAAACCACCATAAAGTATCATGCTATAGTAATCCGAGAAACTCGTATTAGGATCCTCTAGGCCCCAGTCCCCATAAGTGCGCGGAGGGCAATAGTCCAGCTTGAGCCCACGATGCAGCTTACCCTTGGCCAGCGCCATGCAAACCTGGCAGAAAAGCGGGTGTCGTGGCTTCCACCAACGTCCAATTGTTGTGTTTGAAATGTCGCCTATCCCTTTCCATTTCCACTCTAAATACTTGTTGTAAGCAGTCTCATTGTTACTTAGATATTCTAGATATCGCGCTAATTCTTTTGGGCTTTTAAAATCGCTAACTTTGATTATGGAATTCTTGAGAATTCCTGGTAAAAATTCGTCGACCTTGTCGGTGCCCATAAAAACTGGTACCGAGCCGGTGGTGAGGGCATGGTAGAGCCTGTCGTCTATAAAGTAATCACAATCCTGGTTCATGAAAACCAAAGAGAATTTGTAGTACTGCGATAGAATAAGCTTGTGATCTTTGAAGACATATCGATTGTTAATTTTCCCGTACAAGCCTATCAGCCCCTCTTTGTTCTTCAGACATGCGCCGTACGAGTCCACTTGGATGAACCTCATGAGTTGCCGCATGTATTCCGTTCTGACGGGTTCACACTTGGAAAAAACGGCTAAAACGCTGCCCAGTCGCTTGTGGAACGGTATGGGTGGATTTAACTCAGGCATCGGATAGATAGGTGCTGGAAAATCCGAGTCTAAGCGATAACTTATAAGCAGGTTGAACTGCGATAGAATACGCCAATCATACATCGCCGGTGTGTAAACGGGATTTTCGTTAGTTTGAAGAATCCACGGCGCTAAATGTTCAATCGGAGGAAGATTTGAAATATCCGGCGGCCTGGCATGAACAACAAATGCGCTGGCTTCCGCCGCGCGCGATTGATCGCTGGAAAGTTCACACGGGACGGGACATTCCCCGGGTTTACCCGCATAGAAAAACGGCCAGAAATGCGTGTGGTTGACGGCTGTCTTTTGAACAGGCACCTTGTGTCCTCTAACGCCGGACCAATAAAGTATCAATCGTTTGCGCTGAGGTTTAGGAAAGTCCTGTTCATTCCACTCAACGTAGTTATTCGAAGTTGAGGTTTGAGCCGGTGGTCCTTCCCCACCTGCCCGCAGACGGACAGGTTTTCGAGTTCGCGTCGTCTCTTCTTTGTAAAAGTGCACTACAAACAACATGGTCCTTAAAACAATCATTACAAAGCATCCCAATAAAAGTGATCTCCGTTTAGAAGTCGGTCGTAGCCAGATCATCATATTGACTGTAACAGTTCTTCCCAGCCGCTGTGAGTTGTTGTCAATGTGATCACCCACTTTCCGATTCCTCCCGCGACGAGCTGTTCAAGTGAGAGGCTGGTGGCACGCAGTCAAGCGATAAACAAGCATTCCCTGACCATGAGATCATTCTTCGTCATTTCTGCCATCTGCTCTGGACTGTATGATGGTACGAATCTAAAGAAATTGATTGCAAAAGCTGTCAATAGGTAACTCCCCAGAACAGAAAATTTTTGAAAACCGGATGCGGCATGAATGGCGCGATGGAAATAATCTGGGATTTGTCCCCGAAATGTAAATCAGTGTAGCATAAAAAGACAAATAATTTTTGACGTATTTGACTCCACTGACTGAAAGACAGATAAACAATGTTGTGTATCTATCTATAATAAACAACTGTCCGTGACTGAATACACCGTTCAACTTGAATGCTGCTGTTTTTTTTCTCTGTGACAATTTCTACTGCGCAGTGGAATTAGAATTCTCACTGAACGGTTTGCTGAAAATTATTATCTTGTTTCTAAACCGGTCTTTTTTCTTTACCTCGAATTAAATCCAGAGGAGTTTTCGTTAAATCCGGAAGAATTTACGTAACATTGTTTGTATAACTGAGCCCAAGAAGTTGAGGACTTGAAAGTTACACCGTCATTGTAAAGGCTGCTCTCGCTGGAAACAAGAACCGTTTCGTCGACTGAACCAGTTACAAATCGCGTCCGGAAGCCATCAACACAGATTTTCTCCAAAAGCCTCAAATAGAAACACATTAAAACAATCTTGATATCAGCAACGCAGACTTTGAGCAGTAGTGTAAAAAGATTCGAAGCTACTAACGGGTTTAACGATGCATTTCATTGACAAATTTGTGACCGGTACCCGCTTTGGGGAACAAAGCGACCGGTCGCAAGATTGCACTGTTTGCAGTCCGGTCTGTTTGAAGCTTTGTGTTTTGGGTCTTTTCATAAACAATAATAACTCTTCATACCAACAGATGGATTTTTGTTCTGTCAAGACTGCAGTTAAATCAAAACTAAAACAATTTAGTGAGATCAGAAGAAAATCTGCATGCGAATTATTCTTGTAGCGTGGACCTCGAACTATTATTTAACAATTACTGGTCACGAGCGCGCGTTGGATATGATCGAGATGGCAGGAAATCCTGGTTCCGGTTTGATTCTGCGCGTGCGTCGGAGATTGTGGTTGAAATGAACAAGTTTCAACAGCCAATGTGATTTGGCCATCATTTTGGCTGGCTTTAGGTTTAGCCCAGAGGTCTCGATTCCTAGCGCAGACCAGAAGGATCGCGGCCTCTGGGGACAAGATTGTTGCAAATCGCACCACGCATCGAGCGGGCGCGCACTATGTATATGCGTAAAAAAATCAACAATTGTTTTGGTCGTTGCAATAACTTAGCATGGATTCGTTAACGACCTTAGACGCTGATCCTTATTTTCCTTTCGATAGATTATCGCCTTCTCTACCGTTTACCTCGTTTCGTGTAAAAAAAAAAGCAACATAAAAAAACCTGTGGTGTAGAATTTTAAAATTTTTCTATTATACCGCCCACGGGCCTTCGAATTTCGAAAAACTCTTTACGGGCTAAGTTTTATATAAAAACGATGATACCAATTGGAAATATTTACACAAAAGACCCACTCAAATAAACAACGTTTGACTGGTAGAGTTTGTCTCCAGTGACTCATCTTAATATTCTTAACTATAAAAATGTTACAAAAGCAGGACATTTTTCACAAGCTTTAACTGTGAAACGAAGCCGGCAACCCCCAAATTTTCCATTTTCAGTTAGAAACTAGCATTTTTCTGTGCATCTGGAGTCAAAATTAGGCTTTATCTACATGGAGGCATTTCAACAGAAAGGACAAAAATTTCTATTTTAATCTAAAAACTATCACTTTTCCGTGCACGTAGAGAGAAAATTAATTTTTCTTTACGTGATGGCATTTCACCGAAAAGGGCAAAAATTTCCATTCACAGCTACAAACGGCATGAATGACCGTAGTGGTGTACAATGCGCACGAATTCCCAAAATGTTACGAACACAATGTAGTTTACAATAGTTGGCTGTTTCTGTGCCAAAAGCATGCCAGTTAATTAATTTAAGTTATTTTCATCGAGTTTTCACAGGCGATTATTGAATTCGTAAGACTCATCTCAGTTCGATGTCCTTCCCTGTATGAATTCTGACAAGAAAAAAAATCCTTTTCGTATCCTCGACGGAAAGCTTGCCAGATGTTTCAAGGTTTTCCGGCACCAAAAACAGATTAAATGATGCATAGTTGCTGATGGCCACAAAGTAAATCCACTTTTTGCTGAGGGCAAAGCTTTGCAAGGGGGCAACTTGCTTTCAATATTTTGTATCTCCCATTGTTTGCTTTTCTTTGTTATTCACATAGGGAGTCTACCACATATGAAAAACGATCGCCCGAGAAACCTTGAAATAAACTGCGATGAACGTGAAAAATAACTTGGCTGAAAAACGACTTAGATCGAACTAATTTATAATACCGTTTTGGATTATTCATTTGAATTTGCCGATTGGATTCTAGGATAGAAATTACTAGTGTTTACTTACATGGGACTGAACAGCTTTCACAGTAAATCCCAGGGCAATTATACTTGAAAACTCTTGAATTATCGTTGCCAAAGTTCACTGGAGATAGCACTTAATAAAACCAGAAATAAGGGAAGAAAGATAGAATCGTCCAACACTTATCCATCTAAGAGTCTGTTGTTTAATCAGTCATTGTCAAAAGGATGTCTGTACAAATATAAATTCAACAAAGCCTGTCATAGTCTCCAAGCTGTGTTTGCATTTAGATGGCAAGACAGCAGCTTAACCTACTTTTGTTCCCACGTTCCTCGACGTTTTCCAGCAAAGACCTTTCTGCCTCACGTTTATATATATGTGGGTACATTTTAATATTGACTATTTTATGCATGTTTTCTCAAATAGAGAGCGATCTTGTTTTCAATTTAATAGCTTTGGAACTTTGGGCGTATTTTAGGGATTTCAATATTAGTGTATTCACAGGCAGCCCAAGCTAACGATAAGATCCACAGTAATGTAGGAAGTCTCAATACATAAAGGCTTGTATAGGAAAGAAACAATTTGATTTTAGAATGTATAAAGTCGGATATTTATGAATAAAATTGACTTACTCTGTCGTTGTGTTAAAATCTTTGTTGATTGCCAGCTCCTCAGGCCAATTTGAAGTGATTTCGGTGAGTTCCTGGTTTGCTAAAATTTCACGTATTCAAAATTTTCGCAAAGCAGTACCTCGAGTCACCGAAATCACTTCAAATTGGCCTGAGGAGCTGGCAAAAAATAAAGAATACGACACAGCAACAGTGTAAGTCATTTTTATTCATAAAAAATTCGATTTTTTACATCCTAAAAGTAAAATTGTTTCGTTCCCATACAAATCGTTAACTTGCGCTTCCTGTGGTGTATTTCGGGTCATCAATTTTATCGTATTTATTCTCGACAAGAGAGGATGTTCTTGATTACCTATATTTTTGTCATTTTTGGCAGACTTATATTATGTACTCGTAGAATCAAGTTAGTTTATAGAATGAACTTTCCTTCAAGGAAATCGGAACCACTGTACAACTCAAGCAAACGGATAAACTCACTGGCTTGAAGCGACTATACCCAATTAAGGTGGCTCTCAACTGGATTTTTGAGGGGCAACACCGCTCAAGTTTGTTAACTAACCACATCGCCATTAACAATGTCATCGAAAAACGATCACCACAACTGAATTAGGTAAAGATGGAAATTTGTTATGACCAGTGTTATTTTGACATCAGAGTTGTCATAGCAACGTCATGACGTCATCACGTTTATCACTTTCGTTCGTATTGCTCGGTACCAGGAGATTTTTTCGGAAATCGCTCAAGGGAGCATGTACCTCCTATAGCTGCCTCAATGTTGGCAAGTTTTGAGCAAATTCTGAAAGAGCATTATCGAAATTTTTGGGGATGGAGTTTTGGGGGTTAATAAATACAGTAAAAAAACATACTCTGGAGATAATTGGGCAATATCTAAAGAACACGACGCGCTTTGGGAATGTAGTTTCATCTCATAGTAGTTTGATGCCATTTAAAATTGTTAAGATGGAATCCACCAGGAAGTCGAGTAATATTTATTTACGTTGGACAAAAATCGAGTACCAGAATAATTTAAATCCTATTGCGTTATTTTCTACCCTAAATAAAAGGTAAAGATGTAAGTAATTATCATTGATAACACCAACAACAATTTCTTATCAGAGTCTTAGAAAATGAATTTCAAAGTTCACAAGCTATAGGAAAATTCTCACGTGCAGCCATTTTGTAAAATCGTCTTTAAGCGATTCAGTGGAATTCAGTGAAATTTCAAAATTTGTTTTCGGTGTTTGGTGTTGTTAGAAAAGATTTCTTTTGATAAGATATTTGAAGCAGTAACACAAAAGCTTGCAATAAGGTGTAAATAATTTTGGTCCATAATTTTGTCCAACAACTACTCGAAGTCATGGCGGATTCCGTCTTAATACAAAATTGATGGGAATTGCTACGGCCGATTGCGAAAAAAACGGATTTGTTGAGCGTGCATTCAGTTGCTCTACCTTGTTGCCACTTTTGTATATAATTTGGTCTAAACCTACAAATGTGATAATTATTTGGAAACCGTTCGATGAATTTTTTTAAAAATTTATTACACTAGAGGTTACTTGTCAATTTATATGGACTGCAAGTTTCAAGGTCATTGAAAACGTGCAAGACAATAAAATCGGGGCTCCAATGTACTAATTTTTGCTCGCAGTTTTGTGTTTACAATTGAGTGTCCTCATTATTCACGGGCATTGTATTCAACTTTCATTTTCACGTGCACGACTAAGCAAAAAATTCATTTGCATTTTATCAGTGAGTCCAGACTTTTTTCCTGATCTGCTGTTCTACACAAAAATAGCTTTTCGTGTTCTGGAAAAAGAGACCCTCGGCATTGCTCTATTACAGTCTAATGGTGTAACAAATGTTATTACAATTTTCAAGTCATATTAGCATGTTTTCCGAACATTTTAAAAAGCAATTGAGCACTTTGTTTAATGCAAATGAATTTTTTGCTGAGTTGTGCACGTGGACATGAAAGTAAAAAACAATACACGTGAATAATGAGGGCACTCAGCTGTAAACAAAAAATCTGCGAGACAAAATTAGTACATTGGAGCCCCGATTTTATTGTCTTACATGTTTTCAACGACCTTGAAACTTGCAGGCCATATAAACTGATGACAAACCTCGAGATTGACAAATTTAAAAAAAAATTCATCGAACGGTTTTCAAGTAATTATCACATTTGTAGGTGTAGACCAAATTATATGCAAAAGTCGCAACAAGAGGAAATGAACGCATGCTCATCAAATCCGTTTTTTTCGCAATCGGCCGGGGCAATCCCCATCAATTTTGTATAAACAATTTTAAATGGCATCAAACTACTATGAGATGAAACTACATTCCCAAAGCGCGTCGTGTTCTTTAAATATTGCCCAATTATCTCCATAGTATGTTTTTTATTGTATTTATCATCCCCAAAAATTTCGATAACGCTCTTACAGAATTTGTTCAAACTTTGCCAATGTTGAGGCAGCTATATGAAGAACATGCTCCCTTGAGCGATTTCCGAAAAAATCTCCTGGTGCTGAGCAATATGAACGAAATTGATGAACGTGATGACGTCATGACGTTGCTATGACAACTCTGATGTCAAAATAACACTGGTCATAACAAATTTCCATCTTTACCTAATTCAGCTGTGGTGATCGTTTTACGCCTTCCTGCTATTTAGATCTTACAAGAAAACTAAATAACAGGAAAGAGCTAGTGAAACTTAGAACAGGTAATCATAAATTATTGATCGAAACGGGCAGATATGATCAAATCCCAAGGGATAATAGACTCTGCCCTACGTGCGGATCAAACCAAATTGAAGATGAATTCCATTTATTTTTCCATTGTACTAAATACTGTACTTTTAGAGATGAATTTTACAAAAATATAGAGAATCAAATACCAAACATAACACAATTACCTCCTATGCAAGCCACCAAAAAATTAATGAATTCTGATAATTATTATTTAAATACTCAACTGATGAAGTTCATCTTGAGATGCTTATCTTTAAGAAATAATCTTGTATCGAATGAAAGTGATGGAACACACACGTAATTGTTTTTCACCTATTACATAATTATGATTGTTATAAGTTTCGTTTTACGCTTTTGCAATACTGTATGTACTTATAGTCATGCAAATAAAGCTTGTTGTTGTTGTTTTTCGATAACATTGTTAATGGCGATGTGGTTAGTTCTCAAACTTGAGCGGTGTTGCCCCTCAAAAATCCAGTCGAGCCATCTTAAAGTAGATATGCTAATAAGAAAAAAATCTTCTAATATTTTGATTGAAAAATAACAATGGTAGTACTAATCATGAAAGACAAATTATTAGCTAGGTGTGGTCATTGATAAAAGCTCTTCTTTTCGGCTTTTTTGACATTTAGATCCAATTTACAGTGCCAGAGAAATTCCTTTAATGTCGTTCAAGTTAAAACGCGCCTTTTAACATGTTTATATAACAACGAAAAAAAAAAAATGAAAAATACTTCGAGCAAAATGCTCCCCCGTCTCTGCTCCCCCTACCCCCCTCATGGGGTAGAGTTACTGGGAGCAGAGTCTCTGCAGAGTCCCACCCTCACCGGTCCACCCGCACGAGGGAGCTCCGCTACGCTCATAATGCGAATAGCTTTATATAAGAGTTGTTCAACTCTTTTCCTCCCAGGGAGGTATTTTCTTAGACTCCACGAGGCGTAGCCTCGTTTTGGTGCTAAGCTTGTTTTCGTCCTATAATGTGATAAAATCACTGTTTTCGTTTATAATTCTGGCAGACGTATTGAACTCGTAGATTTCGCGATATATTTTAGCTCGATGTTGGTAACATCTTGGATTTCTTGAAAAGCTCGTTCTTACAGTTGTGTAGCAACTCTCGTAAGCTTGTAATTTTACTGGTCCCCTAGTGTAGCAGCTGCTATTGTTTGGGGGGCTAGGGGCATTGTTCTTGTTGTTTGTTCTATTGTTCTCTCAGCCACTCATGTGAGACCTTACGAGAGCTGCTACATGACCCCGTTCTTAAGGCGGGGGTTCACCTGAAGCCCGTTTTTCCTCCGCTAAACTTTCGTTTAATGCGAATATCTCGTCCGCGTTTCAAGTGAGCCAGAAACTCTATGCTCATTTCACAAAGCTATGTTTAGCGGGGTTTTGTAAATTTTGGGGTGATTTTTGGAAATGTTTGGGAAGAGATAGTTTTTCTCAAAGGATTAGTAAAATTTGGAGAAATAAGAAATATTAAAGATTTAATGTGATTTTTAAATTAGAATTTGAAGTTAAAAATTAGTACATGGACACCCAAACAGTCCCCTGACAACCTGGGGTGCTCTTGCTCTTTAAACCTCTTAAAATTTCACTCAAAATCGGATGTACCCCCACCTGCCCACCTTAAAGGAAACATTGGCTGTATTACTCTGGGACTACAGGGGCTTTTTTCTTTTACCAAAGTGAAACGCCGCCAAGTATTATTCGTCAGAGTTGTATATATGATAATGAGTCGGCATAAATGCAAGACACACCAAACAAACAAAATTATGGCCTTTGTTTGCTCTTCTGCTGGCTTTGACTCATCTTGTTTAGCACAGTCAATTTGGACGTATAATTACACGTCGTTTTGTTGGATATCTGTTTCTGGTAATTTGCTCCAAGACGACGGTTTACATGAAATTGCTATTATTGTTTGGCCCACACAGTTAAGTATTTAAAGTCCGGGTTCGAGCCCTGGCCGGGACACTGCGTTGTGTTCTTGGGCAAGACACTTAACTCTCATAGTGCCTCTCTCCACCCAGGTGTATAAATGGGTACCGGCGAATTTACTGCTGGGGGTAACCCTGCGATGGACGAGCATCCCATCCAGGGAAGAGTAGAAATACTCCTAGTCGCTTCATGCTACGGAAAAGTAAAGTAACTTGTCAAACTCAGCCGTTCCATGATTTGGCGGGATTTTTTGGCATGTGACGCATATGTTACCAATGGATACTAAGCCGGTTACTCGTGGCAACAACGTAGTTTTAGCGTTAAAACCTTGTCACCAAACTTACCCCGTGCCTTACTCCACTGAAAATCGTAGTAGCTGGCTCGTATTTTAAAGGGGATTGCTGATAGGCTGATTCTCGATCCGAACCATAGAACGAAACTTCTCGAATGCTTTCAATAATATGATGGCTGCCTATCGGCAGCAAAAACTACACTAATCATAAATTTTTACTACATGTCGTACGATTAAAAAAAAAGAAAATTCAGAGGCTCCTTCAGTGGAGGGTTGCCGGGGGAAGCGAAAAACACTTGCAGCCCGTACGAAAACATTAAAAGAGGCCTCTGCGGAGGAGAGAGGCCATTTGCTGTAAAAATATTTTTTCAGTAGTTTTAAGAGGGTTTACTTATCAGACAAAGAACGCCACTATTATGCTACCGCTCTTTTAAATGCTTTTATTCCGCTAAAATGTTCAAAAAAAATACTTGCAGCGGATTATACAACTTGTGATGTAAACTTGTGTTAACTGTTAAACTACAAAAACCTGTTATCAAACCTGGTTATGACCTAGTTGAGTTACACATAGATTTATAGAAAAGCGACTGGCAAACTTTCACTTCAGTGGCTAGATTCTGTCCAGCTTTGTCTCTTTTTATAGTTTATACTCTGTCTCAGTCTTTGCGCTTACATTTTTTTAAAAAATGAGTTATTGCCGGGGTACACAATAAAATGAAACAAATTACAGCAGGCGCTCTGACACCAAACGATCCAAAGTAGCACGCGGAACAACAGTTACGAGTTCGGACAAGGGCCTGTTTAAATGACAGAAATTTGGCCCGGGAATACGGTAGAAGGGTTACCCTCCTACTCGGGCTACCTTGGGAGAGCCAAATATGTTTACCGTGAGAAAAACAAAGTTGGCGAGGATGACCTGAAAGGTATATCCAGGACAACTATTTTCAATACAAACAGTACTTTAGCTTTCCTACATTATAATACAGGGACAGCAAGTCTAGAGACGCTGAGCAAGCACAAGCAATCATGGGATGTTGTCGTCAAAAAAAATGGCGGCCAGATCAGGCAGGACACCTCGGAAAAGTTTTGTTTACTGAGACCGATAGGAGAATGACCCTCTTACCCAGGCCTAGTACTTTTCCCCAGATAAACAGACCCTTAGGCGTTAGCTTGTTAACAAACCAAAACGATATACAGTTATTTCAAGTAACGTTGGCGAATGAAAGCATTATAGCCTGAGCTGAGTCTGGGTATTCACTGGATTTTGTACAACAGTATAAAAGACATCTACATGTCTTGCGCGAGTGTGAACTAGATGTTCTAGCCTTCCTTTTTTTGCAGCTTTTCTTTCACTCTTACATGGCTTTGAGTTTGAAAAATTCTTCCGGCAAGATTCATTGTGGCCAAAAGGTATCTTGTTTCTACTTGTTTGAAGAGAGAGAAAACCTAATTCTCATAAGTATTTAGCGCGTGCACCAGCCAGCCCTCTACTTCTACCCATACTATCTTTCGGTCTCACACAGGAGGCAGCGTGGCCTAGTGGTTAGGGTGCTGGACTTGTAATCCGGAGGGCCCGGGTTCAAATCCTCCTCCCTGCCACTAGAATTCGGTGGTCCCGAATTCAACTCCTCCACGCTTTGTAAATAGCCAGCTGGTCAGCCTCCTACCAGTTGGGATTTTTAACAAATTTCTGTTCTATTTGTAATATTTGTTTGCTTATTTACAGTGTCCACAATTAGTACAACAGTGCTAAATACTCTGACACTTAAATAAAGTGATTTATTTATTATTTATTTTTTAATTGATCCGACAGTGTTAGTTGAAATAACTGCATACCTTGTACATAATATACAATGTAATGAAGAAGAAAAGAAGAAACCGAGCTATTATTGAATTTTCATTTCGCGGTATGACTAGCCTCCTTCGCAGACGTTCTTTTGGCTCGTCACGCAATCTTTTCTCCCCAATGCGTGACGAGCCAAAAGAACGTCTGCGTCGGAGGCTACGGTATGACCGCATCTTCTTCATTTCCGCTGTGTCTACTTCGTTGCGATTTTCTTGCACTAAAGCGGGCATAGTCGGTCGGATATTCGGATCACTAGTCAAAAGAAGAATCTCCCCTGCAGTACTCTTAGGACCTTGATTTGGAACAAAGTAATTGATCAAACCATCAAACTCAGCTATGCCACAAACAGTGTCACCGTTAATGCGGCCAAGATATCGCGCCTCAGATTTGTTAAAAAGGCAGACACTGGTTTTCACTGCGTTTGGCGGGATTGTGTTCCCGCGCTGGGCCTTCACCCATTCATAGTCAGGATTCGCCAGTACATCTATAGATATGACTGGATCGTAATCTTTAGTTAATTCCAAATCGACGTTGCCGGAATATACATTCAATAAAAACCTCTCAAGTCGGGGCATGTCGGTAAAGCAACAAGACTTTTCAGGCTCGATGCGCACGCCACACAGAAAAGAAGCCTGGATAACAGGCGGCTGATTAGCGGTGCTAATTGTAAATTTACCAAAATAAACTGAGACTCTAGGTGATTGACGACTGTAAACCTCTACCCGGCCCCGACTACTTAATGCAACGGTGTCCCACAAAGCAGCTTTAAATTTTCTACTTTCTATACTTTCTATTACTTTTGTAAATTTAGTGAATGGCGAATTGTTTGATGCAGTGTCGTCAATCTTAGACTTCATGACTTGAATCTAGTCAGGTTTGGGATTACTTGGATGAACACTGATGCCATTTTGGTCTCCGGTAACAGTAACACAGCTAAAGGTTTGAGGGGAGACAGGCATGTCCGTGTTCCAAATCGTGCTTCCGTCGTGTACTGAAATGTAAGCCATGGTCTGGTTTTCAAGAGCAAACGGTGTTGGCTTATCGAGTGGAAGGAGATTGACGCCGCCCTGATTCGAGCAGTCAAACACCTGATGTTTCCTCGTTTCCTCCTCGTGTTTGTGAGAGATGTTGAGTTCTGCTTTTCCACCAGCAGAATTCTGGCACGGCTGGAAAGAAGGGTGCATCCCCTCTGATGATATTCCAACTGATGTTTCGCTTAGAATTCTAGAGTTTGAGTTTATCTCAAGTTCCTTTAGTTTATCGCCTCGAACACGAACAGATAGGTGTTTTACCCCTTGAGTTTTGTTGGTAACATACATGTTCAATGCCATAGGAACAGGACCTAGAAAAGGGACAAAGCGGAGACCATGACTTGAAGCCTCTATCTCCAATAACCAGACATTGGGATCAGCCCTTTCCCGAGTGTAGATTCATAAAAGAGCTCTCTGGATAGTTCAAACCCCTAATCAAAGAAGAACTGTCAAAATGGAACAAAATAAATAAACAAACAAACGAACGAACGAACGAACGAACGAACGAACGAACGAACGAACGAACGAACGAACGAACGAACGAACGAACGAACGAACGAACGAACGAACGAACGAACGAACGAACGAACGAACGAACGAACGAACGAACGAATGAATGTTTAGTTTAACGAGGGTAGAACTTAACAGTCATGATGCTACTGACAAACCTGTGTCCCTCGGATCCTGGATCGAATTAATATTTAGGAATATTGCCTTTTTGTGGTGGGAGGGAAACCAGAGAACCTGGGGAAAAGCATTTCGGAGCAAGGACTGAGAATCAACAACAAATTCAACCTGATGCTGGGTTAGTCTCCCTCGCAGCCGTTTTTAGTGTCGTCACGCAACGCTCCTCCCCACAAACGGCTGCTCACATTCGAACAACATTCCTTTCCTCCGTTTCAACCAATCACCATTCGGGTTACATATTTCGAGAACTGTGCGCGCCAAAGAAATCTAACCAATCATTTTGCTTGTTTCATCTGGGAGTTCACAGCTTTCAAAATAGCCACCCTTGAAGAAGTGTTTGATGTTGTCAGAAAGACATTTCAAATTTCTAGCTTATTGTGGTTTTCAATAACATACGAACTCTGAAATTCAACCTCAACCAACGTTTTTGTATTGGTTTAGGGTTTTCGCAACCGTCAACCTTCTAAGCGGACCTCTCACGAAACAGAAGTTAACTTCAGCCGGGTTAAAAGGTCACGTCTGTCAGCTGTGATTGGTAGATTTCGATCCATTTTGTTTGTTTCTGTTTTTCAAGGTTCGTTGTTGACGACGGCTGCGAACGCACAGCGAAAAATCTGGAATTGGGAAAATCGTTGAAGAAAGAAAGGATGTTTTTGTCAACCTAACGACGGGTTTCGGAAAATCTCGGGCTGCAGCATCAGAAGAAGCATACGTGATATGATATCGATCGGGAATTGTAAAAACATTTCGAGGCTTCTCACGGCATGCATCTGCAGCGGTTTCTCCATTGTCATGGTCGTTCTCAATGCTACCTAAGCGTTTTGTTCTCGTAAGTTCACGATCCTTGTAGAGTCCCTTCGATTCATGTGTGAGCCCTCCAAGATGAATGAACTTTTGAACAAGACGAGTCGTCTTTTTAGCAAAGCTTTGCAAACTGAACTCGCTGGACGCTGAATAGCTGCTCACATTCACATCCAGACATGAACAAATAACCGCCGGTAAATCGAAATATATAATCTTTTCTTTTTTCTGAACTACATTGGAGCAAATAAAGCAACGATCACTTTGCGGAGCTTTCTTTGGCGTCTCAAACATCGGAGAAACTCCGATCCTTTGCAACCCTCAAGTAAACCATGAAAAACCATGTTGATTACAATCTCGTGTACTCTGATTGGTCACATAAGAAACAAAAGGAAAGGAATGTTGTTCGAATGTGAGCAGCCGTTTGTGGGGAGGAGCGTTGCGTGACGACACTAAAAACGGCTGCGAGGGAGACTAGATGCTGGGTCCGAGAAACGAACTCAGGTCACATTGGTGGGAGGCGAGCGCTTTAACCACTCCGCCATTCCTGCTCCTCCAATCATACACCGGCCTCCATTGCGTGGAATTTCTCGGTTACATATCTGGAGCACAGCGGTAAGACAACATCATTTCGCAGAAAAAAGCAGGTCTAGAAATCTACCTGGGAAGGTGTTGACTCAAGGAATTAGCGGAAATAGAGGGTGGCACTCATGGGCTTCTGAGATAAATTAATTTAAGGCTCTATGCCTGTCCCGGTTGACGGAACGATTTTGTAGCCGTTCTCTTCATCAGTCAACCTTCATCGACTTCATCATTTATCCACGAGGAATAACCTCTCCCCCGGGCGCAACCCGGAAAATAAATATTCTGTAATTGGTAAATACCTGAAAGAAGATCGCAAGCTGTGTGCAACTTATTCACAAGACCAATAAACAGTGACAAGCAAAAAGCCACACAAAGCTGGACTGTATGATCTACGAGATGCTAGACACACAAGCCAGAACAACTGTAACATAAAACTAATTTAGCAGATAGACCGGCTCACTGATCTTCCAATAAGATCTAACGCGCCAAGCACTTCACCACCTAACCTCGTTCCCGGGGTCAGGAGAGAGAGACCCTGGGAACGGGGTTGTACACCACCGCGCCTGCAGCCTGCACTAAGATAGTTCATGCTTGCCCAAATTTTGCCTGGAGGTCAGTACAAAAGCTGCAGAATGCAGACTACAGACCGGGGTACAAAACGCCTGTCTCCTTTGCAGCCTTTGTTTGGGCTCGTCACGCAACGTTTCCTTAAGCCCCACACATGCACAGCGGCTGCGAAGTAGACTAACGTAACGTAACGTACGCACAGTGAAAACAAAAACTGTTTTATTGAATTCGAGATCGACTATCTTAGAAAAATAATGATATCCGTTTTATTTTGCACTGGCCGTTTGTCCAGTAGACGGTTTAGGCGCCTGTAGCATGAAAACGAGCAATTTATATTCTTACAAAGAAAACGGGAGTTGGGCAAAATCTCGGCTGCTCTCTACAAGATTCGAATTCGGCCAGTTTTCAGTCCGTCCAAAAAGCTATTCTTTGGTGGCACGCAGTTCTTTGAAAACATTCCAAGTTTCCCTCTGGATCTTTGACAGAGAGTGTCGGGGGTGGAAGCGGAATCATTGGACTTTCGTGATTCATGATTCCTGTCTTGTTTTACCTCAATGATTCGTGATTCCTTTAAAAATTTCATTCCCTTTTCATGATTCATTTGTCATTGTTTTCATCCAGTTTTGAAAATAACTTCACTGTTTGTAACATACCTAATTACAGTCAAGTTGATAGATAAGGGATGAAAATTTGAGACGCTCGGTAATACTATTTTCGGCCATTTCTGTGATATAACTCATAACTGTTAAGAAATTTCGTAGTTTGCATTCTATATTCACACGCCTCCAATATCGATGAAAGCATATTCATTAGTTATTCATGATTCTTTTAGCCATCTCTCGTTATTCATGATTCCCAAGTTTTAAACACGAAGATTCATGATTCCTACCAATTTTGTATCTATGATTCATGATTCATGATTCCGCTTCCACCCTCGAGAGAGTGGAATGACCAACTTACATATATATCATGGATTTGGAAGAGTAGTCGAGAAAATAACAAACGTAACTAGTATTTTCGTCCATAGAAACGGAACCTCTTGTTAAAAGCGATTAACAGTTCAATCCCGATAACTCGAACCTTTTTCGATTCTTCTCCAGGTCATTTTCTTACTAATATTGTTTTACCTTCGACAACTCGAACCTTTTTCCATTCTCCTCCAGGTCATTTTCTTACTAATTTTACTGTCTCGATAACTCGAACCCCCGATAATTCAAACCTTTTTCGATTTTCCTTGAAGGTTCGAGTTATCGATCGAGGTTCGGCTGTACTTACTAGGTTTACTCTGTTCTCCACCCATTTCGTACTTTGTCAATGCAGCTTAGCCTCGAAAATCGTAGATTTAGTCGGCTTATCAGTGGCTTATTCGAGGGCAGTCGCAGTGCTGGTGTAGTACTGCAATGATTCCGTGATCAAAGCGAATAGGCGATTCACTTTTCGATTACGCGGAATTTTTATCAGACCAAAGTAACACAATAAGCCAGACAGTGAGTGGGATGCAAGACAGTTTTTATTAACAATTAACTAATTAACTTTTTTACCCCTTAGGGACGGACCATTAGAAAAGTGATGGGGGGATGGGGGATTTTTGGCTTGCAAGAATTTTTTTTTGGCCTATTGCGAGGGTCTGGATGGGGTTAACTGACAACTGACAAATGGCCAAAATTTTAACTGAAAACTGACATATCGCCTAAAATTTAACTGACAACAGACATTTGCAGTGGGTTTTTCTGGCAACTGACAAAAGACTGTTTGTTCTTAATATCCACAAAACACCGTTGTAA
The DNA here is from genome assembly GCA_963693305.1 of Meandrina meandrites. Taxonomy (NCBI): domain Eukaryota; kingdom Metazoa; phylum Cnidaria; class Anthozoa; order Scleractinia; family Meandrinidae; genus Meandrina; species Meandrina meandrites. Next base: position 10,769,406 of record OY855906.1, read on the forward strand.
ATAACATTGTATGACTCTTTTCGTCCAACAAATGCATGTTTTACGCTAAATCTTAGCAGCAGGACGGTAGGGTGTCGTATTTCGTTAATAATTTAACGTATGACCCATAACCTGATTTAAAATTAAACTTGAGGAAATACATATAAATTTTGTAGCCTCTCACACATTAGTTTTATTGTCGCTACTCCTTTCTCGCAAAGTGCCTGTAATAGACCCGTTAGCCCGAGTGCAATATTCCTTTCCGACTATTTCATCTAGGCCAATCATGATCACCATCGAGGCATTGCTAAACAAAACCCAATCAAATTAATCGTAATTAAGACCTCTTCCCATATTTGTTTGTTTTCAATATTTTAAAGGTTAGTTTTGATTGGCTAACTGTTGGAAAGGAATCTTTTACTCTTTAAAAATTCGTGTGGGGTGTGTGCGGCATGCTTCAAGAAACCCCTTTACCCTATTTTAGACCAAAATATACGATTTCCCCCATCCTATTTTAGATCTGATCCCAAAATCGATAACCTATTTCAGACCACATTGTATCCAGGAACTGCTTCGGTTTGCCTAAAAATTAACAAGGGCCTCATATTCCTAACTTGCACTTCTCAAGGGGTGCATGATAAGAACGATAAGAATAGTTTCTTCCAAAAGTTGCTAACTAGAGTCACCAGAGTGCATAAACCATACCCTATTTCAGACCGTTAGGCTTTGAGGCCACGCATACGTATATAGCTTATATAAGGGAGTAACCCCCTGGAGCAGAAGTTCGTGTGGCGGAGAGTAGTGACTTGCCTTGATTAAAAGGCCGTATAGAAACAAAAACCGCTTGGAGTTGCAATTATTTCAGCACCAAAATTCAATATAAATGATATAATTTACATTCTGAATGCTACCTTTTTAGCTACATTTGAGGTCAAAAATTAATAATTAAGCTATATGGTTAATTATTAATAGTCCATTAACTGACAACTGACAAATGGCTTAAAATTTAACTGACAACTGACAAATGGCCATAATTTTAACTGACAACTGATATTTTTAACCCCCCATCCAGACCCTCTATTGCCTGTGCAAGAATTTTTTTTTTTGACTGCAGCGCTGTGCACGAATTTTTTTTTGATAAAATCTGCTTCATGCACAATTTGCTATTGAATTTATTAAAAAGAGTGCTTCTTTGATTTATTAAATACATAGCTTGTACTTTAACGTCACTTTCCATTTATTTTATGACAAATTCAAAAAAGTGACTGGCAGTTTACAGGTGTATAGTGAAAAATTGTGTAATTAATATACCTTTCAGGCCTGCAGGAATGAATTTTGAGGTGAGGGGGCCCAAAAGTTAGCACTGATTGTGATGTACCTTATTGTTACTTTTTTTCGCGGGACTTAATTTTCGCGATTTTCAAAAATCGCGAAATTTAAGATCCGCGAAAAAAGGTTTTCGAGCTCTCTTCTTCTGAATCAATACCATCTTTCTGCAGTACTTGGTGCAGTCGTCAAACTAGCTCTGCTTTGTTGGAAAGGAACATGTCGAACTGTTTTCAGTTTCGTTTTGTTATATGGTTCATTGGAAACTATTGCTATGGAAACTGACGAACTTTGGCAGCGAAAAAAAAATGCAAATTAGGCTAAGGGTAGATTGAATCTACCCATGGCTTATTATTAATTGTAATAAAAGAACGTATTTCGCAAGATAAGCACCATCTACTTACGTGTTGGCAGTAACACCTTTTCGAACCTGATCAAAAATATTTTCCAGACTCTTTCTAGCAGTTTATAATATTAACGGCTTCCCTAGAGAGAAAGAAAAAGAGAAGCAGATATTAACTGGAGCACGAGATTGATTTTGGTGACTAACTAGGTCTAACTAGCTAAGAAAAACTACAAACATCGAAGCGTGAGATTAATATTCTACAGCAGTTCAGACTAACGTTAAAAACATTAGTGCGAGGTTAATATTCTGCTCACAGATAACAACAGTTCAATAAGAACTGACTACCCAAGTAGAACAGAATAATTTCGGTAGAGGTTAATATTCTGCTCACAGATAACAACAGTTCAATAAAGAACTGACCACCCAAGTAAGACAGAATAATTTAGCGCGAGGTTAATATTCTGCTCACAGATAACAACAGTTCAATAAAGAACTGACTACCCAAGTAAGACAGAATAATTTAGTGCGAGGTTAATATTCTGCTCACAGATAACAACAGTTCAATAAAGAACTGACTACCCAAGTAAGACAGAATAATTTAGTGCGAGGTTAATATTCTGCTCACAGATAACAACAGTTCAATAAAGAACTGACTACCCAAGTAAGACAGAATAATTTAGTGCGAGGTTAATATTCTGCTCACAGATAACAACAGTTCAATAAAGAACTGACTACCCAAGTAAGACAGAATAATTTAGTGCGAGGTTAATATTCTGCTCACAGATAACAACAGTTCAATAAAGAACTGACTACCCAAGTAAGACAGAATAATTTAGCGCGAGGTTAATATTCTGCTTACAGATAACAACAGTTCAATAAAGAACTGACTACCCAAGTAAGACAGAATAATTTAGCGCGAGGTTAATATTCTGCTCACAGATAACAACAGTTCAATAAAGAACTGACTACCCAAGTAAGACAGAATAATTTAGTGCGAGGTTAATATTCTGCTCACAGATAACAACAGTTCAATAAAGAACTGACTACCCAAGTAAGACAGAATAATTTAGTGCGAGGTTAATATTCTGCTCACAGATAACAACAGTTCAATAAAGAACTGACTACCCAAGTAAGACAGAATAATTTAGCGCGAGGTTAATATTCTGCTCACAGATAACAACAGTTCAATAAAGAACTGACTACCCAAGTAAGACAGAATAATTTAGTGCGAGGTTAATATTCTGCTTACAGATAACAACAGTTCAATAAAGAACTGACTACCCAAGTAAGACAGAATAATTTAGTGCGAGGTTAATATTCTGCTTACAGATAACAACAGTTCAATAAAGAACTGACTACCCAAGTAAGACAGAATAATTTAGTGCGAGGTTAATATTCTGCTTACAGATAACAACAGTTCAATAAAGAACTGACTACCCAAGTAAGACAGAATAATTTAGTGCGAGGTTAATATTCTGCTTACAGATAACAACAGTTCAATAAAGAACTGACTACCCAAGTAAGACAGAATAATTTAGTGCGAGGTTAATATTCTGCTTACAGATAACAACAGTTCAATAAAGAACTGACTACCCAAGTAAGACAGAATAATTTAGTGCGAGGTTAATATTCTGCTTACAGATAACAACAGTTCAATAAAGAACTGACCACCCAAGTAAGACAGAATAATTTAGTGCGAGGTTAATATTCTGCTTAAAGATAACAACAGTTCAATAAAGAACTGACTACCCAAGTAAGCCAGAATAATTTAGTGCGAGGTTAATATTCTGCTTACAGATAACAACAGTTCAATAAAGAACTGACTACCCAAGTAAGACAGAATAATTTAGTGCGAGGTTAATATTCTGCTTACAGATAACAACAGCTCAATAAAGAACTGACTACCCAAGTAAGACAGAATAATTTAGTGCGAGGTTAATATTCTGCTCACAGATAACAACAGTTCAATAAAGAACTGACTACCCAAGTAAGACAGAATAATTTAGCGCGAGGTTAATATTCTGCTTACAGATAACAACAGTTCAATAAAGAACTGACTACCCAAGTAAGACAGAATAATTTAGTGCGAGGTTAATATTCTGCTTACAAATAACAACAGTTCAATAAAGAACTGACTACCCAAGTAAGACAGAATAATTTAGTGCGAGGTTAATATTCTGCTCACAGATAACAACAGTTCAATAAAGAACTGACTACCCAAGTAAGACAGAATAATTTAGTGCGAGGTTAATATTCTGCTCACAGATAACAACAGTTCAATAAAGAACTGACTACCCAAGTAAGACAGAATAATTTAGTGCGAGGTTAATATTCTGCTCACAGATAACAACAGTTCAATAAAGAACTGACTACCCAAGTAAGACAGAATAATTTAGCGCGAGGTTAATATTCTGCTCACAGATAACAACAGTTCAATAAAGAACTGACTACCCAAGTAAGACAGAATAATTTAGTGCGAGGTTAATATTCTGCTCACAGATAACAACAGTTCAATAAAGAACTGACTACCCAAGTAAGACAGAATAATTTAGTGCGAGGTTAATATTCTGCTTACAGATAACAACAGTTCAATAAAGAACTGACTACCCAAGTAAGACAGAATAATTTAGTGCGAGGTTAATATTCTGCTTACAGATAACAACAGTTCAATAAAGAACTGACTACCCAAGTAAGACAGAATAATTTAGTGCGAGGTTAATATTCTGCTTACAGATAACAACAGTTCAATAAAGAACTGACTACCCAAGTAAGACAGAATAATTTAGTGCGAGGTTAATATTCTGCTTACAGATAACAACAGTTCAATAAAGAACTGACTACCCAAGTAAGACAGAATAATTTAGTGCGAGGTTAATATTCTGCTTACAGATAACAACAGTTCAATAAAGAACTGACTACCCAAGTAAGACAGAATAATTTAGTGCGAGGTTAATATTCTGCTTACAGATAACAACAGTTCAATAAAGAACTGACCACCCAAGTAAGACAGAATAATTTAGTGCGAGGTTAATATTCTGCTTAAAGATAACAACAGTTCAATAAAGAACTGACTACCCAAGTAAGCCAGAATAATTTAGTGCGAGGTTAATATTCTGCTTACAGATAACAACAGTTCAATAAAGAACTGACTACCCAAGTAAGACAGAATAATTTAGTGCGAGGTTAATATTCTGCTTACAGATAACAACAGCTCAATAAAGAACTGACTACCCAAGTAAGACAGAATAATTTAGTGCGAGGTTAATATTCTGCTCACAGATAACAACAGTTCAATAAAGAACTGACTACCCAAGTAAGACAGAATAATTTAGCGCGAGGTTAATATTCTGCTTACAGATAACAACAGTTCAATAAAGAACTGACTACCCAAGTAAGACAGAATAATTTAGTGCGAGGTTAATATTCTGCTTACAAATAACAACAGTTCAATAAAGAACTGACTACCCAAGTAAGACAGAATAATTTAGTGCGAGGTTAATATTCTGCTCACAGATAACAACAGTTCAATAAAGAGCTGACTACCCAAGTAAGACAGAATAATTTAGTGCGAGGTTAATATTCTGCTCACAGATAACAACAGTTCAATAAAGAACTGACTACCCAAGTAAGACAGAATAATTTAGTGCGAGGTTAATATTCTGCTTACAGATAACAACAGTTCAATAAAGAACTGACTACCCAAGTAAGACAGAATAATTTAGTGCGAGGTTAATATTCTGCTTACAGATAACAACAGTTCAATAAAGAACTGACTACCCAAGTAAGACAGAATAATTTAGCGCGAGGTTAATATTCTGCTCACAGATAACAACAGTTCAATAAAGAACTGACTACCCAAGTAAGACAGAATAATTTAGTGCGAGGTTAATATTCTGCTCACAGATAACAACAGTTCAATAAAGAACTGACTACCCAAGTAAGACAGAATAATTTAGTGCGAGGTTAATATTCTGCTCACAGATAACAACAGTTCAATAAAGAACTGACTACCCAAGTAAGACAGAATAATTTAGTGCGAGGTTAATATTCTGCTTACAGATAACAACAGTTCAATAAAGAACTGACTACCCAAGTAAGACAGAATAATTTAGTGCGAGGTTAATATTCTGCTTACAGATAACAACAGTTCAATAAAGAACTGACTACCCAAGTAAGACAGAATAATTTAGTGCGAGGTTAATATTCTGCTTACAGATAACAACAGTTCAATAAAGAACTGACTACCCAAGTAAGACAGAATAATTTAGTGCGAGGTTAATATTCTGTTTACAGATAAACACAGTTCAATAAAGAACTGACTACCCAAGTAAGACAGAATAATTTAGTGCGAGGTTAATATTCTGCTTACAGATAACAACAGTTCAATAAAGAACTGACTACCCAAGTAAGACAGAATAATTTAGTGCGAGGTTAATATTCTGCTTACAGATAACAACAGTTCAATAAAGAACTGACTACCCAAGTAAGACAGAATAATTTAGTGCGAGGTTAATATTCTGCTTACAGATAACAACAGTTCAATAAAGAACTGACTACCCAAGTAAGACAGAATAATTTAGTGCGAGGTTAATATTCTGCTTACAGATAACAACAGTTCAATAAAGAACTGACTACCCAAGTAAGACAGAATAATTTAGTGCGAGGTTAATATTCTGCTTACAGATAACAACAGTTCAATAAGAACTGACTACCCAGGTAAGACAGAATAATTTAGTGCGAGGTTAATATTCTGCTTACAGATAACAACAGTTCAATAAAGAACTGACTACCCAAGTAAGACAGAATAATTTAGCGCGAGGTTAATATTCTGCTTACAGGTAACAACAGTTCAATAAAGAACTGACTACCCAAGTAAGACAGAATAATTTAGTGTGAGGTTAATATTCTGCTTACAGGTAACAACAGTTCAATAAAGAACTGACTACCCAAGTAAGACAGAATAATTTAGCGCGAGGTTAATATTCTGCTTACAGATAACAACAGTTCAATAAAGAACTGACTACCCAAGTAAGACAGAATAATTTAGTGTGAGGTTAATATTCTGCTTACAGGTAACAACAGTTCAATAAAGAACTGACTACCCAAGTAAGACAGAATAATTTAGCGCGAGGTTCATATTCTGCCTACAGATAACAACAGTTCAATAAAGAACTGACTACCCAAGTAAGACAGAATAATTTAGCGCGAGGTTAATATTCTGCTTACAGATAACAACAGTTCAATAAAGAACTGACTACCCAAGTAAGACAGAATAATTTAGTGCGAGGTTAATATTCTGCTTACAGATAACAACAGTTCAATAAAGAACTGACTACCCAAGTAAGACAGAATAATTTAGCGCGAGGTTAATATTCTGCTTACAGATAACAACAGTTCAATAAAGAACTGACTACCCAAGTAAGACAGAATAATTTAGTGCGAGGTTAATATTCTGCTCACAGATAACAACAGTTCAATAAAGAACTGACTACCCAAGTAAGACAGAATAATTTAGTGCGAGGTTAATATTCTGCTTACAGATAACAACAGTTCAATAAAGAACTGACTACCCAAGTAAGACAGAATAATTTAGTGCGAGGTTAATATTCTGCTTACAGATAACAACAGTTCAATAAAGAACTGACTACCCAAGTAAGACAGAATAATTTAGTGCGAGGTTAATATTCTGCTTACAGATAACAACAGTTCAATAAAGAACTGACTACCCAAGTAAGACAGAATAATTTAGTGCGAGGTTAATATTCTGTTTACAGATAAACACAGTTCAATAAAGAACTGACTACCCAAGTAAGACAGAATAATTTAGTGCGAGGTTAATATTCTGCTTACAGATAACAACAGTTCAATAAAGAACTGACTACCCAAGTAAGACAGAATAATTTAGTGCGAGGTTAATATTCTGCTTACAGATAACAACAGTTCAATAAAGAACTGACTACCCAAGTAAGACAGAATAATTTAGTGCGAGGTTAATATTCTGCTTACAGATAACAACAGTTCAATAAAGAACTGACTACCCAAGTAAGACAGAATAATTTAGTGCGAGGTTAATATTCTGCTTACAGATAACAACAGTTCAATAAAGAACTGACTACCCAAGTAAGACAGAATAATTTAGTGCGAGGTTAATATTCTGCTTACAGATAACAACAGTTCAATAAGAACTGACTACCCAGGTAAGACAGAATAATTTAGTGCGAGGTTAATATTCTGCTTACAGATAACAACAGTTCAATAAAGAACTGACTACCCAAGTAAGACAGAATAATTTAGCGCGAGGTTAATATTCTGCTTACAGGTAACAACAGTTCAATAAAGAACTGACTACCCAAGTAAGACAGAATAATTTAGTGTGAGGTTAATATTCTGCTTACAGGTAACAACAGTTCAATAAAGAACTGACTACCCAAGTAAGACAGAATAATTTAGCGCGAGGTTAATATTCTGCTTACAGATAACAACAGTTCAATAAAGAACTGACTACCCAAGTAAGACAGAATAATTTAGTGTGAGGTTAATATTCTGCTTACAGGTAACAACAGTTCAATAAAGAACTGACTACCCAAGTAAGACAGAATAATTTAGCGCGAGGTTAATATTCTGCCTACAGATAACAACAGTTCAATAAAGAACTGACTACCCAAGTAAGACAGAATAATTTAGCGCGAGGTTAATATTCTGCTTACAGGTAACAACAGTTCAATAAAGAACTGACTACCCAAGTAAGGCAGAATAATTTAGTGTGAGGTTAATATTCTGCTTACAGGTAACAACAGTTCAATAAAGAACTGACTACCCAAGTAAGACAGAATAATTTAGCGCGAGGTTAATATTCTGCTTACAGATAACAACAGTTCAATACAGGAAAAGTAAAATTAAAATGTATAACTTCTAAATTTTGTAATATAACTTACTAATGTGGTTTTTGTCTTCAGTCCATAACATGGTTTGCGCATCGTTGTATTTCCATCTATTTCCCGCCAGAATTAATTACTTCGCGGTGACAATGATCGAAAGACGAAAATGCCGAAACTCTTGTATTCATAAGACGAAACGCTTGCATATTCCTGGGCGTCGCTTTCCGGGTTCGTAATCGTCTACACTTGCAACATAGCGAGAACTATATTACAAAGAGAATGCAACTAAGATGCGTAAAGATGCTCCTCAATTAAGGCAGATTCAGCCCTTGACCTTAACCCTTGACGAGGGGTCGGAAAACATCCTTCTGGTCTGCGCTCATTCTCGTTCCCAGAACCCACGATCCTTCTGGTCTAAACCTCGTCCCCAGGGTCATCTCCGCTTTCAACATTGCGAGATGGCGCTGGAGACGAGTTTGCTTCGTTGCTTGTGGTCTGACGAGAATGGTCTGCGCCAGGGATCGAGCATGCGCAGAGTACTCGTTCTGTTTTTTCAACCAATCAGATTTGTCAAATTTGACAAGGAGTCCGCGAATCGCGGACTTCCGGTTTTGGAGGCTGCCTGGCCTGCGAATATAGCCGCCTCTCCGCGCTCCGGCTCGCTTGCTGCGTTAGGTACCAGAGGTCGAAGACCAGCTCGGAGCATCGAAGGTAAAGTTATGCTTTTCTTCTGTATTACATTAGCAAGGAAGTGCGCGGTTCCCGGTTCGCGAAGTTAATTGCATGTGCAGAACAAAATCAGTAATCGAATGATAAAACAATTGTTGAACTCGGCTTTCGCAAAATATCGTGATTTGTCAGTGTCTCGCAGGCCAATTGATCTGTTTGGCACTGACAAATCACGATATTTTGGTCAACCTCGTTTTATCGATCGCAGTGGGCGTTCGCAAAATAATAAAAAACTTTTGGTGCGTTCGCTTTCGAAACTGCATGTTACAATTTTTCCCTCACGATTTTACCGCGACGACCGCCGGACACGCTAAAGAAATCTTTCATAAAACATTTTAGGGAAACTTGTTGAACAAAACTACTTAAGTTCATACGCACGTGTTACGCACTTGAGTTGTCGTCATCATCACCCAATTAGAATACGACGTTCCTTGATCTTGCGTCATTATTAACCTATCGTCGTGCAAAATTTTTATCACATCTGCCAAGACCCTATGCGCGCCCACTTTGACCAAATCGAGATTTTTTCTGTATGCATCGTCGTATACACAAACAAAAATACCTATACCCTGTACCCCTTTCCCTATACGCGGGGACTAAAAGGATGCCTCCCCCTGCGGGGACAACAAAAATATCTATATCCTATACCCCTTTCCCTATACGCGGGGATTCTAAAACTGCCTGCTTGGGTTTCGTCCTCTGGTGGCAAATAGTCTTTCGGCTAAAATTCCATTTTCAAACGAAAATTTCATTCGTATGGAAAGAAGAATCGTCGAGAGTTGGGAAAATTTAATTCCGGGAATGCCGGAAACCAAATCAGAAATCTAACTCATATGGATGGGAAATAGGACGGACATGCCCAAAGTCGCGAAGATAATAAGCGCCAGCGGCACGGGCTGCAAGGAAATTGTCAAAAGAATAAGGTCATAATCTAGCAGTCCTAAACCTAGCCTGGGTAGCAGGCGTAAGAAGGGGAGGGATTATAACTTTTGTCCCACTCGATACAATTTCCCCCGAGTTATTGCAAGCATTTTTGTTTTCGGTACAACGATATTCTAAAGAAAGAAACACTGGAAAGAGGCATTTGAGGCGTTTTAATGGGCACCGACATAATTTCTGATGCACATTTAAAGATGATACTGAGGTGTACTGATATTTCTACGTACTATATGCGGGAAATGTTTCTTTGCGGAAGCTCATTTTTTGAATAAAACCGCAAAAATTAAAACCCGCATAAATTAAGTGCCAAAGAAAACAAGATATTTTCCGTATCAAATTTTACATATATTCGGATCAATATAAAGTGAACAAAACATGTTCCTAGATGATCCTGTTGTGTAGGCCTGTGTAAATTTTTCATACTTCGTTTATTTTTAATTTGAGAAGTACATAAACTCAAAAGACAATAAAGGCTCGAGAAAAGCTAGCCTGCGAACGCACACGTTTTTCAGGCTGTCGCATGTCACACGTCCGCGTTCGCTGGCTAACTACCACGTTTCCTAACTTGGTAGTTGGCGTAATGCCCGATTCCCTCTATGGCGCGCGCCTGCAGGGAATCACGGTAGATGTATTCATCAAACCATGCACGAGACTTAGCAACGATGAATACAACTACCGTGAATCCCTGCAGGCGCGCGCTATAGAGGGAATCGGGCATTGAGAGAGCCTCTGAGAATTGTTCAGACAGGCAAATCTTAATTTAAGAAGTTCTCCGTTTTCCTTGAAGTCGTCTTTTTCTGATACCTCAGTTTTAAAATCAAATGTGGAATTGAGCACATATTTTCTGTGATGCCTGCCTTGTCCGCTCATCCATGTTGATTCACTGGCAATGTGCTTTCTGTCCATCCCTGTAATTATAACGGCCAGCTAAAGAAGAGCTTTCCAAAGGAACATTGACACGAAGGGTCGCCATTTGTGGGGGCCAGCACAAGGTTACACGTGCGTGTCCTTTACTCCCTCTTGCTCCAAACGCAGGTAAATTTGTCAAGGTCCTGATAGCAGCTGTGAAGCCGGCCGGGCTTGGAAGTTAGATCCACTTTTCGCTGAAGGTAAAGCTTTGCAAATGGACAATTTGTTTGTAAATTTGTTAAAATCCTGACAGAAGCTGTAATGCTAGTTCCTCGTCTTCTGCCAATGATGGTCCTTGAGGCTCCAAATCCCAAGCAATATTTGAGCCCCTGTCACTCTTCGACAAGCGTTTCTTCTTTCTTGGGCTAACGACCACAAAAGTAAAACAAGAAAGATTAAACTCGACTTTTGGTCATGTGCAGCATAACGTGTTCTATCAAACACAAAACAAATAAACAAAATGCCGGTTCTCGTCAGAGGTTAGAAAAAGGGGTGATATAAAAACGACAACAATTTTTAACAATTATTCACCGAAGTGGAGGTGAATTGTGGTATTTGGCTGCAAGACCATACCTTTCTGGCTGTTCTTTGTCAGAATCGTCCTCGTGTTCTTCTTGACCTTCTCCGTCGTCTGCTAAGCTGACCCCAGGCACACCCTGTCACACAAAACATCAAGTAAGTGTTTCTTAATTCTGCACTGAAGCCTTGGCAGTCGAACTGTTGACCTTGCAACTGCGCCGAACGCTACAGAGTTAACCACAAAAACTGCCAATCACTAACATTTTACGAGCTACGACGATTTTTCGCGCAACAATGTAAGTTGTTGTTGATTACCTGTCCTTCCCGGCGTCGTTTCTTGATTTTCCTTCTCTGTTCTTTATGCTTGCTTTTGATTCGCTGTCTTTCCACTTTCCTGTCAATCAAATCCGCCTCGCGCATCAAGTCTCGTGATTCCTCCACTGAAATGCCACCCACGTGACGTTTATGGGTTTCAGCGAGAGGGACGGGTTCGAGAGTTTCATTGGTCGGCTCAGACTTGCTTGCGAGATCTAGAGGAGGTCCTTCGGTCTGAAGTGGCTGCAAGTAATATCAACATTCTTCGTGAATAGAAAAAATATGTCTAAATCCATAGCATGGGAGAAGCCAGATAGCTGAGCGGGACTGGTATGCAACCCCAGCTTCTGCACAGTGGCATAAAGAGACTTGAAGTATTGCTACTCTCCCTGGTGGGGTGGAAATATAATATACACTCCATCACAGGTTGCTTAATTCCATCATTTCTCAACCTCACCCCTCTTGTGATAGCATTTGTTTGAGCTGTATAACAGCAACTATAAAATGGCTCAACAGCAAAAATCCACTAAACGTAATAAAGAGATTGTATCTAACCTCTCCATCGTCGCCAAACACAATCTTCGTGTTTATCTTCATATTTTTGTTCAGTATTTTTTTAGCCACAGCAATTTTGGTCTTCGCTTTCCTTGACTTCTTTTCCTTTTCTTCTATCTCTTCCTGAAATCAAAAAAAAGTTCATGCATCATTCCTGCTCCCTACAGCGATAAATTTTTGACATCGTTACGTCAAATTTGGGTGGATATTGTGTTTCAAACTTACCTCTCTTGGAGAAGGGCCTGGGTCAAAGTTTACATGTCGTGTTTTGAGAACCAGTAAATCATCTTGCTCAGTGGTATCATCTTCCACTTTCGAAGATCTTTCCAGATCCCTGTCGTCGTTGCTTTCGTTGTCCCCAGACTCCTCGTCACTGCTTCCACTGCTTTCATTTGTTCGATTTTTCATGCTGTCGACGTCAATTTGTGAAAGGTCGCCTTGCTTTCCATACTTTTTCTCTGCTTTCTTTGATAAAAATACATGCAAGAGTGTTGATCATTTCACTACGAAATGAAAATTGATGACATTTTCATCGTCTTTTATTGAGGTACACAAAACGTCTTTTACAGCTTTTCAATAGTTTAGCAGGTAGAGGAAAGGTAAAGTCTGCATACGAGCCTAGTGGCCCATCAGGCTGGAGCTTTTTCCGGTTTCCGTAGCATGAAGCGACTAGGAGTATGTCTCCTCTCCCCTGGATGGGATGCCAGTCCATCGCAAGGTTACCCCCAGCAGTAAATTCGCCGCTACCCATATAAAAACCTGAGTGGCGACACGAACTGTGAGAGTAAAATGTCTCACCCAAGAACACAACGCAGTGCCTCGGCCAGGGCTCGAACCGGACCACCCGATCCGGAGTCCAGCGCACTAACCATTAGGCCACCGCACCTTCCTTAATTTATCAGAGTGCGGCATAATTGTTCCAGTTGTCAGTGGAAACCTATATGATCACCAGAAAGATCATATTCGTTCTTACACTGGATATCAAATAAGCGCCAGTCCCACAACATGTATCACGGTTCCTGTAACGTATTGCCGACGGATTTTCTTCCTTACCTTACACCATAGCTAATACCTGAGTGATTCACACCAACAAAACATGTTTAGTTAAACCAGGTATAAGAAAATGAAAATCAGCAACAAGCAGGTGACAAACTAAATTTTACATAGGGTTCAAGTATGCTCTAACTTGTACTTTCATTGTGCTAAATTTGAAGCCAATAAACATCAGTCAGCAACTTCCATAAAGAAAACAATTTTAAACCGTGTTTAAATAGACGACATTTAAACTGGTGTGAATGGGGTATAAGATAGCAAAAAGTTCATCAAACTTTAAACTTCAGCAATTTCCTTTTGGAAAAAGTGTGCTTGCATAATTACTTTAACCGATAAGAATGCAAAACAAATCATCACGCAACCATACTGACCTTCAGAAATCGAATCCGAGGAGGGTTGGGTAAGCCAAGTGATCTGCAACGAATTAAAAAAAAATAACGTCATTTATCTGGATCGTCTCTTCTCTGTCGCTGTTATGTTTAAACCTAGTTTATTTCATTTCTTTTAAAATAAACCTGTTGCTCCATCAGCAGACAAGAAAGAGCTTCGACAATGACTATGGAGCGGCGATATTGGTTTACCTAAGCAAAAGACGATTTTTGAACACCAACATGGCTGCCGTGACGTCATGTGAATACGCTCCATTGTTTGAAAAGTCAACGGCAAAAAAGTAACAAGTAACAAATTGCGCCTTGTTACTTGAAAAACAACAACAACAACACCAGAACGACAGCAACAAGACTGTAACAAGAATGCGGTTAACCAAATTCGACTTTTAACAGAGAATACAACTGAAATTTTTCAGAAAATAAAGAAACAAGGGATAACACGTGAGTAATTCGTGGATTGGTGAATTGGTGTTAGTCGCTGGAACCTGATCATTCAGGACAGTACAGTGGCATTACACATCTCGATACAATATTCTTATCCACCTTCCGCAAAACAACGACACGAAAAGACCACATTCTGGGTTCTGTAGATAACGTGAACCACGGCAGTCATTGCTTAACCTTATAACAAACTTTTGGGGCAGTGTTTGGTGAAGTGTCTTGATTTCTTTTCTTTCCCAAAAACAAATATTCCAGGCAAACGGACTTAACGTGACTTACTGTGCAAATTCGTCCAAGGGCAGCTTGTTGACATCAAATATTTTTTTGTTTGACTGCAGGAAGACGGATCTAGCGTATGATACAATACTCTGTGGAGAAATGAACCAATACGTCATTATAGGCATGCAATGCGTACAGAGTTCTATGTAGCTATAGCCTTTGCACACATTGCAGGCATATGGTAAAAAGGTAATAATTATTCTCGAGTTCATAAGGAGTAGCAGCATGGCAGACATTTGTCTAAATCTCCGGCTCCATTAGATGAATGAAACAATCATAAAAAGGCAATGGCGAGTTTTTGGTCAGCAAAGTTTGAACTAACGAGAAGATTTGTGACAAGAGAAGAAATCACGTTTTTCTATGAATCAATGTTGTCAATAGCCTGCGAATGCAGTGGCCTCTGCTTGCCCCCAGCCAGTTTGGTGTTTTACGAGACACACCTTACTGGCCGGGAGCAATGAGAGGCAGCTATATTCGCAGGCTATGTTGTCAAAGACATAAACAATATTGTTCTTCTAACTCTAAACCCCCACAAAATGTTCTGAATCCACACACTTTTGTAGGTTGATTTCTTGCTAATTAAAAAATTGTTATGTATGAATTGCAAGATGCTATGCCTACCTTTTGTGCCCACTGTTTTATTTCCAAGTCCTGAGCACAAAATGCCTCAAATTTCTTTTGAATGGATCCTAGCTTCTGTGGATTCACTCTGCAATTGTCAAATGAAAACAATTAAGACAAGCCAGAAAGTTCAATGTCCTCTTAATAAACGAAAGCCATTAATTAAGCCATGAATTCAAGAAATCAAATCACTTACTAACCTTATTCTGTTTATAGGTATCTTTTTGTCTTCTAAAGCCTGAAATAACAATAGATTAATTATCAATAAAGAAAAAAGATACAAAATGTAACTTGCAAAACTTACAAGATGTTAATGCTTTACTTGATGTCACAGATGGGACGTTTATCCCCTTTACTGAAGTGACTGGATAAGTGGAAAATATTGAACCCTTTTGATCTCACAGTTAATAAAAATATCTCCTTTTGATTGTCATTCATTACTTTTTACAGTTTTTATTGGATGAAGTGCCCAACCTTGAATAAGCGCCCACTCTGTAGGAAGGAAAAGTTAATAAGCGCCCAGCTTCGAATAAGAGCCCATCCACCCCACCCTTCCCCCACCTTAAAAAATACTGACATGCACAAGAGGAGTATTGATTATTATTTCTGTAAATTGGCAATGTTACCTTAAGCATTTCTGGTTCCTCTGAAGGTAATAACACCAACAGAGATTGTCCATTCTTGTGATACCTGACAAAATTAGAATTACAGTACATGTTAAAAAATAAAATAAAAGGTAACATGATAATGTATATAAACTAAGGATACCATACGATGATATTGTAAGCAGGGGTGAAAAATAAATATTATGAGTCTTACCAGTCTCGACAAAATTATGCCAGGAATTAAATAAAGTGAGTGCATGTATATGCATGTGTACCTGTAAGTATTTGTGCATGTGTGCATGGCATGCATATGTTGAATAATTGCATTATTTGTTGTGTACAGAGAGGAGAATAATAATTTCCTAGCATTACATGCATGCAATGCGTACAGAGGGCTAGATATGTAGTTGCAGCCTTTTGCACTCATTGCAGGCCTATAGTATTATTGTGTTGATAACACCATCTAGTTTCTGTCCAATCATCACCTGGCCGTTCTTCCAGCACGATGAATGTATGTGTTAGCATCTTCTGGACAATCTAGTTGAACCACCCAGTGAACTGCAGGAATATCTGCAAAACAAAGGAAAGCAAACAGTTATTACAGACTGTTAGCCCTCCAGTCTGCATATATTCCTTGTGCTTCGAGATGGAAGATGAACACAGCCTAATGGCTAGTGTATTGCACTTTTTATCACACCAATTGGGTTCGAGCCTCAGCTAGGATCACTGCATTGCATTCTTGGGAAAGACTCTTCTCGCAGTGCCACTTTCCACCCCGAAGTATAATAAAATAGGTATGAAAACTCTGGGTTTACCACTACCCTGTTGGGCCATGATTTTTCAACTTGGCTTTGGTAACTTAAAGGCTGGAAGAAGGTGCTCAATCTCTAGACAATTTCCATTTGGTGATCATTAGTTTAATTCTCACCACCTGTATATTTGACTATGTACAGCTACTGAGGAGAAATTACCAGATGCCTATAATCACTTTTGGCCAACAGGGCCCAGTTGTTCAAAGGGTGGATAACACTATCCACCGGATAAATCAAAATCCAGTGGATAGCATTTCCTCAACACTTATCCACTGGATAGCGATTTATCCAGTGGAAAGCGTTATACACCATTTCAACAACTGAGCCCAGTCATCATATAAGAAAACACAAAGAAGTGCTTACCAAGACCCCTAGCTGCAATATCTGTAGCAAACAGCACAGCCTCAGTTTTCTTACAAAAATCATTATAAATTGCCACTCTCTTTAGCTGCTTTTGTTTGCCATACAAAGCCATTAATGGAATTCCAGGACGCAGGCGACGAAAAGATTCATAGATGAATTTTACCTAACAGGTAAAGGAAATGGACAATTAAGGCAACAAGGCAATGTTATAAAGAAGAACCTTAAAACATTTCTTTTTTGTAATAGTTTTTAACCTAGTCATAGATTTTAACAATTGCATGTTTTAGTTAGATTTTTTAGCTAGTTTAAGGTTACCGTATACCTTCAAGGGTAGATTTTTTTCAAAAAAATTTTTTACGGCCAAATTAAACATTACTAGTCTCCCTTCATTTTCTAAAAAAAATTATTTCAAAATCTTGAAACGCGCGCGAGTTATCAACAAAAATGTTTTTTCAAGTGAAACTCAATATACCCGCCAGAGAGTTATAAGCCAATTAAAAGGTGTCAGCGTCATGACTTCCTGTGACGTTTTTCGCGGCAAAAGATTCGGGGTATTTCATTTCATGTGGCGTCCCTTCCTATTGTTTACGCTTGCAATTTGCGATTTATTCACACCAAGTTTTCGCTTGTGTTGGTCTTTACTTCACCTATATGTACAAAAAAAGAAAGAAAAAAGTCCCTGGTTAAAGTAAAGAAGAAAAAAGGCCCTAAGAAAAAGAAGAAGAAGGTTTTCGATGATGAATGGCAAAAAACTCTTGCCGATAGTGACAACGTGATAATCGGGGTGACAGGCCTCACACAACTCCTATCCACGTGTAATACCCAGTTTAGAGTTTGGCTCGAACGAGTGTATCTTTTAGGGATCTGCCCATTTTGTACGAAACAATTGGGGGATCCTTGAATATCTCGTCAAGTCGTGGTTGTTGTTGGATTAAATGCCACTTTTGCATGAGTATTTGTTTTAAGTTAGGCATCGTTGGACGGTATTGTGTAACGAAAGGCAGGAACGTTATTTCTGTTTCGGATATTTCAGCCGTAAACTTGATAGTCGGATGGTGGTTATTTGCTTGTTCGATGAATTGCGTGACTCCATCTTTGTTTATATTCCAGATAGAAATAATATACTTCGACATACCCCAGCGACCGCATTTCTGCCTGAAGCTGCTCTTTTGGATCGATAGATGCAGACGTCGCCACCGTCGAAGTTGCAGTTTTTCCTTTCTTTGAACTTTTTCTCTTGCCCGGCATTTTAGAAACAAATCCGACAAATTCAAATCAAACGAGCTGTGGTCACGCGTGCAACTACTTTCCCGCGAGATGCTAGTCGACACCAGTAGTCTCGTGGGACGTCCTGACATTCTATTGGCTGTCGGCATCGGGAGTATCCAAAGTGTTGACATATGGCGCAGCAAGGGCGTGAAATGTTTGTAATCCTTTAGAAGCGAAAAAAACCTATTTCGT
The DNA here is from genome assembly GCA_963693305.1 of Meandrina meandrites. NCBI lineage: Eukaryota > Metazoa > Cnidaria > Anthozoa > Scleractinia > Meandrinidae > Meandrina > Meandrina meandrites. The sequence continues at coordinate 10,787,925 of OY855906.1, forward strand.
TCTTACGCGAGTGCGCTCGCTTTAAACGAATTTATAGGGTACGTAAATTTGACGGATTGCCTTGAAATTTGGCCCGAAGTTGCCCAAGACATTGAACAGAAAAACCATGTGAGGGATTTCCGTTTTTCATTATTGATCTCCCGCAATGGCCTTCGTTGTAAAAGGCTTCGGTAAGTTTTTGATCATCAAAATTGACAGAAAAATTGCGAAGCAACCAATAGGAACACTGACAAAGCCTCACACGGTTTTCAAGATTGATGCCTTGTGATTGATATAATGCAGTAGTTTTGATTGTGCGGTCTAATTCAATACCCGATAAATTCGCTCAAGTAGACGTCAGTCGTTTTGGGCTTTTGGGACGCACTCTCCTTACGATTAGAAAAAATCAAAGAAAAATAATTTTTACCGAATAGTGCATTTCATTAGCTTTGTACTGATATATAGTTTGTGGTGGTTGCGTTTAAGATAGTGCGCAAATATTTTTTTTCGCGAAAGACACCCGCGAAGGTATACGGTAACCTTAATATTTTAACTCTTTTTATCTTAATACTGAATTTCTATCTTTAACAGCATTTTTACTTTTCGTGTTTAATCTTTTTAATCATGTGCTATTGTAAGTGTATTGAGAATTTTAAATGCGTAACGAGAACCTTTTTATTATTATTACCGGTATTATTATTATCAATATCGGTATATACAAGGTAAAAGTAAATAAAAGAAATAAACTATTAAAACCTATTTGAACAGTGTTTACATGATGGCTCCCTCCTGGGTTTCAACGTCAATATCAATGTTCTTAAAGTCACAAAAGGCTTTCCTTCTAGCTCTTGAACCTCTTAGGCAGATTAGTGCGGATCTTAGTAAAGCGAAGGATGTCCTTGCTCTTATCTTGTACTTTCTTTTACCTTGTATATACCAATTTGTATGGAATATGTTAATTAATGTTATGATGATGATAGTAGTATTAGTACTAGTTGTAGTAACCATGATATCATGACATATATGATATGACGATGATGATAATGATGATAATAATAACTTTTTGTGCCTTGGATATTTTAATATTGGAATTTTAACCTTGTAAATGGCAACTTGTCTGGAATATGTTAATAAAGATTATTATTATTATTATTATTATTATTATTATTATTATTATTATTATTATTATTATTATTGTTATTGTTGCTGTCATTTAAAAGTTTAAATTCAGCACATTTATTGTTGCTATTTTGTGACAATATGTTAACAAACAGCACTAAACATTAAAAAGTCCACTTTATTTCTTATTTATGTATCCTAATTGAGATATCAATTAAGTCCCCCTCACAAGGTTGTAAAAGGAAATAAGAATAATAGAGAATGCACAACATGTTGAATTGAATTAAATATATTCAATCCTCACCTGCTTACAGCTTGAAAGGAATACAAGAACCTTGCTTTTGATGTGATTCCGGATAAATGAAAATAAAAAATCCAGCTTCTCGTGAAGTTCACAAACTACATAACTCTGAAAAAAAGGAAAACATATATTCAAGATTCTTCTTAATCAGAGAGCAGGCTATAGAAGCCATGATAAACCAACTGGAACATTCAAGAAGATAAGATAAATGAAAGGTTTCTTTCATGAAAAAATTCATTATTATTAGTTTTTTTCAAGTACAAAACTGTGATAAAGTAAACACTAGAGGTAACTGTTAGCAAAATGGTGTCAACTGATATAGTCCTGGCACAGTCCCATCCTACCTGTCAGCTGCTGTATGGCTCTTAGAGTTTGTATGGCTCCAGCACACCACAGCACTTTTCAATATGAATTACTGTCAGTATTACTTTCCTACATGTATATTTATCAGGTCAAATTGGTTCTTATAATATGGTGCTTTATTGGACAACTTTCAGCCTGCTGTTGTTAATCCACTTGTTCTTATAGAGTGTTTTCATGTGACGTCATGGCAGCCATATTGGTGTTTCAAAACAAAGAAACGGTGGCCATGCATATTGGTGTACCAAGCCATTCCTCCAGGAATTGAACTCTATTTTTATGCAAAAATCAACTTTTGTTTCAGTGGTCATGTCAGTGAAAACGCTCTATATGCAGGTGTTTACTGTATCTATGGTATGGTTACCTGTGCGAGTCCTTTGGGAGTACTTGTTCTTGAGTTTTCATGTACAGCGACATATTCAGGATCCTTTGGAAGAGATTAAAATCACTGACAATTATATATATTGATGGCATATTCACTCTTCGTCAGCTTATGGAAAAGACCAGAGAGCAACGTAACAACATGTATATAGTCTTTGTAGACTTTGTGAAAGCTTTCGACACTGTCAATCGTGAACTTCTCTTTTCGATCCTAGGCAAACTAGGATGCCCACCAAAGTTCATAAGAATAATAAAGAAGCTATATTCTGATGTTCATGCTAGGCTAATCGTAGACGGAGAGCTAACTCAAGCATTCAAATACAACTGTGGTGTCAAGCAAGGATGTAAGTTAGCACCAACTCTATTTGGCATCTATGCGGCTGTCCTGCTCTGGTTGGCCTTTAAGAAAATTGAACACACCTGTAGCATCCAGATAAGATTCCGATTTGATGGTAATCTCTTCGATCTTCGCAGGCTCAAAGCAAAAACAAAAGTCCTTACGGAATTCATCAGAGAAGCACAGTACGCCGACGATATCGCCTTATTCAGCGATACCCCAGAAGGTCTGCAGTCTTTACTTACATCGTACAATCAACTTGCTAAGAGAATGGGGATGCGCATTAACACGAAAGAGACGGAGACTATGTGTATTGGTAAAACTGCCGACTTTTATGTTGATGGCATAAAGCTGGTCAATGTCACTCACTTTAAATACCTTGGTTACCGTAGTATCCTGTCAAGTGACTGTTCAATGAGAGCTGAGCTCACGTCTCGTATACAAGCTGTGTCATGTGCTTATGGTCGCCTTCGAAAGAGAGTTTTCGACTCACGAGATCTCACTGTATCAACCAAGATCGCTGTTTATAATCAATGTCTAATGCCTCTCTTATTGTACGGTAGTGAGTCATGGACTGTCTATCAGCATGAAGTTAGAGAACTTCGTACTCTGCAACAACGCCATTTGCGCCTAATTCTCAAGATCAGGTGGGACGACTATATAAGCAACGAAGATGTCCTCCGTCGCGCAAACGTAGATGACATTGAAACCAAATTAGTCAGAAGTCGTCTCCGCTGGCTTGGGCACCTCTGCCGAATGGACGATGACAGAGTGCCTAAGCAGCTGTTATTTTCAGAGCTAGAACACGGATCTCGCCCGTTTGGTCGTCCTAAACTAAGATTCAAGGACATTTTGAAAAAAGACCTCAAAATTGGAAGCGTTCTTGAAGCGTGGTGCTACTATGTACATAACAGAAAGGAATGGAGGGCTATCACGGATAACATCTGCACGTCATACGACAAAAGAAGATATGAAACATACTCAAAACGAAGGAATGCTCGCCGTAAAAGGGCGAAGGACAGTTAAATATAAACTGTGTTCAGGGTTCATACAAAAAATTGCAACCATTTTTCCAGGACTTTTCAAGGACTTATCAAGGACCAAATTGAATTTTCAAGGACCACCTACCAGGAACGTATTTTCACAGATGATATATAAAGGCAACATTCCCAGTCCAAGCTGACAGGTTTCTAAGGCTTCAAGCATGTCAAGTGTTTGCTCCATCTCCTTCTCTACATTTTTCAGTTCACTTGTCTTTTCTCGTTATTAGGTGCTTTTACAACCGTGTTTTAGAGTGTTTGAAGTTGCTTTACACAGGAAAAGAAAATCAGTCTATGCACAGCAAAATTGGTTTCGATGCCTCTACATTTAAAGTTGAAGAAAATTCAAGGACTTTTCAAGGACTTACACAGAAATTCAATGACTTTTCAAGGAAAAATGGAATTCAAGGACTTTTCAAGGACTCCCCTAAAATTCAAGGACTTTTCAAGACTGTGCGAACCCTGGTGTTATACCCGTTCGCGGGTGCAGGCGCTTATATATATATATATAATTGCAAAACCGACACCGGCTGTTCTCTCACTTCCCCCACTCCAGAAAATAGTATGGCTCCTTTCTACAATATTAAATGATCAAATAAATTATAAGTAAATATGTTCCTGTAAGTAACAATTATTAAAAAGATCTAATATATCATGCAATGCTGATGAATCATTAACATTGCATTCTGTGTAGATGTGCTTGACACCTAAAAGTGTAACATGCATTTTTTTGTAATAATGAAGCTTTAAGGTCCCTTTTCCAACTTTTCCAATGCAACTTTTGTTGTGCTTGAGATCGGGATGAAAACCACACAAAAATCAGAATTGTAAACTAGCAGCAATTTCAGTGTGATTTGTAACTGTGATATCGCAGAGCTTTCAAACAATCATGTTGGAAACTTCCGCATATTGCAGTGACATATCATGCCCAAACTGCTGCTAGTTTAGACTTCATTGTGAGCTCAAAATAATGCATCAAAAGCTACATAAAAAAATTGTCCAAGTGTGAAAAATTGCACAGTATCAGATCTCATATTTACATACTACAAATCATCACTACTTTATAAAGTACAACAAAGTTTATACCTGCAGGCTCAACCTTGCTAGATCTTGTACCGATCTGTCAAAAAAGAATTTTTTTGAATTTCAGTTATAATTCTGGGCATAAGTACCGGTAAAGATCAAAATTTCAAAATGTTGTATAATATCGTTACTTTTGAAGAATTTTTTAACCTCATTCTGAAGCTTTTTTTCCTGATTTTTAATCTGACATTGAGCAAAGTCAAGCAAATTATAATAAATGCATTGTACCTTGTTTGTGTTGCTGAATAAAGGATGGTCTGTCTTTCTTCTGGGAGATTTTCTATAATGGCATTCAATGTAGCAGCAAAACCCAGATCTAGAATTCTGTCTGCTTCATCTAACACTAAAAGAAACAGCAAAAAGAAACTTATTAGGTAATCACTTTTTATGCAAAGGAATACAATCATGTAAAAAAGCAAATGGTATGTTAAAATTTGATGTCTGCTACAGAAAGGTCTTTGTTTAGCCTGATAAAACAGACACTAATTTTATTTGAACTCACACCCACAGTGCACCCTTAAAAGTGAACATGTAAGAATTCACATGCCTACAGTAACACTATTATTCAAAAATAACTGCATTTATCTAAACAAACATACAAATGTACCTTAATGCTTTTACGACTTTAGGTATGGGAAGTCTGCAAATCTACATATTTATCTGCAGGTCTGTAAGTCTACAACTTTGGATTTGTCTCACACTGACTCTATTTCAAAATTTTACAATCTTTATTTTTCTCCCCCATTTCATTCAGGAGTCCTTTAATTGTTACAATATTTTATTTGCATGAAAATTTGAAGTAGAAGACTATTACTTACCAAGAACTTGTAAAGAGTTACAGGTGAAGTCTGGCGTCTCATCCATGTGCTGAAGCAGGCGACCAGGAGTACAAACTACAATGTTTGTTTTTCTTATTCTCTCTTGCTCATGTTTCAGGTCCTATAAACAAACAACAACAACAGTTAGAGTGGCAGAGAAATCGCTAGCTAGCATCTTTATCATCTTGTTCTTGGACAATGGAAAAACAGGCAACTAAGAGCAACATGGAGGAGAATGATACTAGAAGAGATGAAGAGTGCTGGTATTTGGATGTGAGAACACCATAAGACCAGCCCAGGACAGAGCAGCTTGGCATGAACTTGTAGAGTCCTAATGTACCACTTTGTATGACATTAAGTGAGTGAAGGAGTATCTTCACAATAATATTATAATTACTTGATATCATGAACCTTGATTCAAGGTTCATGAATAAAAATGAAGAAACTGTTAAATGCACAGTGGATACCTTTCCTCCTATTATAAGACCTGCTGAGAGGTCATGTTTGCTACCAATCTTGCATAGTACTTCAAATGTTTGATATGCCTACAAAAAAAAGAAAATTTCATGTTTAATGATTGAACAACTTTTGAAGCCATAATGTGCAGTTCCAGAAAATATGTATACCCACCCCATGGAAGGTCAAAGGAAATTCTGAGAGGTGGAAGGTCTTGAAAGCCAAAATTTTAAAAGGAATGTATTGGGCTTAACTGGAATTTCCAGAGGGGTGGGGGGATTCAAACCAAAAAAACCTTCCATGGGAGGGGTATGGATATTTTCTGGAACAACACAATTTTCAAAAACTGCCTTTTATAATTACATAACCTGATGCAGTGGGGTGGGTGGGGGAGAGGGAAGCAAGACAGGATGTGGGAGAAGAGAGGGTGGGAAGCGAGATTCCCAAGGTGGCAGAAACTGGGAGAAATTGAGAAAAATTTCGCAACATTTCATTATATTTTGCAATAGAAATGGGACAAAGAGGAGGGAACCACAATGAAAAGGGGCAGGAAACAGGAGTAAATGGTACAGGAGGCAGGGTTTTCTTTTGTTTGGGCGAGTTAGGAGGGAAGTTAATCTTGTTATACACAAAATAGGCAACCAAAATAACCTTTCTTGAAAACCAACAACATAAAAGGTCTTGTTCAAATGAAGAAAGTGTATTTACTTTAGTTAACAATTGGTTCATGCTTTAGCGTGCACTATTGAGTTATGGTGGGAGGCGCGGTGGCCTAATGGTTAGTGCGCTGGACTCCGGATCGGGGGGTCCGGGTTTGAGCCCTGGCCTGGGCACTGCGTTGTGTTCTTAGGCAAGATACTTTACTCTCATAGTGCCTCTCTCCACCCAGGTGTATAACTGGGTACAGGCAAATTTACTGCTGGGGGTAACTCTGCGATGGACTAGCATTCCATCCAGGGGGGAGTAGCAATACTCCTAGTCGCTTCATGCTACGGAAACCGGGATAAGCTCCGGCCTGATGGGTCCCTAGGCTCGTATACAGACTTAACATTTACCTTACTTGAGTTATGGTGCACATGGGAAATTTGGAGAGCATGAGAGAAGCATAAGAGTTGTCTCAGGCAATAACCAAGAGCAACTCTAGCTTCTTGAGTGCTCTCCGAACTTCCCAAGAGCACCATAAATCAGAAGTGCGCACTAAATTAAAAAAGCATGAGCCAATTGTTTTAAAACACTGGCGATGGAAATATACATCAAAAGCTGTGTGAGAAAAAAATGTCTGACAAAGCGATTTGCTCATGTTATCAGTGTGTACAATTGGATTATCGTGCACGCTTATACTGAATTTGTTTGTGTGCGTGGCTCTGCTAGCTAAGTTATAAAAAATATTATCAACTACTTCACGCCTACTTACAAGTTCACGTGTAGGAGAGATTATAAGAGCACCCAAGCCATCAACAGAAGTCCACCTCTGCCTCCAAAGCACTTCAATTACCTGTCAAGATGTTACATACAACTTTCAGACCATATCAATGAATGTACTGGATGAATACATAATTTATTGAACACTTCACTGTCTCATACATTCCCAATGTGCCATTAATACAAAAAAATAAAATAAAATGAAACGTGGGGATGTCTTACAGGAATAAGAAATGCCAGAGTTTTTCCTGATCCTGTTTTAGCGGCTCCCAAGACATCACATCCTTTCAAAGATATCGGTATTCCTGCTTTCTGAATTTCAGTCGGAATCTGATAACCTGCACCATGCAAGCCTGACGAATGAAAAGAAAAAAAAAAAGAAAAGGAAAAAAGATTATAGGCAATTAGAGAAGAAATCCCTTCAAAATACAAAATTTTCCTGACTGACATTTAGTCCTGTAAAATGTCCTCCTAAATCAAGACAATATCTTGTTAAGCAGTGATTTAACTTCTTTTTTTAGAATAAATTTTCTAATCTCTAATATCAACACTACAACCATTGCACTGATGATGATGGATATACCATTGAAACATGTCTGTGAAATGAAACAGTCATTTTGTTTTTGAATTTATTTACACTCCTCCAGGTCAGATAAGTAATCAAGAACAAATTTTACTTCTGAGAATAAGAAATAAATATGATGTGTACCACAAAAATCTTCAGAACAAACATCAAAAGTAACCTATGAAAATCGGTATGGAGAATTCTTAGCTTGAACTTCTGTACCTTGAAGTGTTCTTTGTGACAGAGGTAGTTCAGAAAACTTAGACACAGCAGCAGAAGAATCAAGCTACAACAGAAATAAGGGATAAATTACAGTTAAATCACTTTGTAATACTGGGGATTCAGGTTGAGGATTTAATGATTTCAGTTGTCGTGTTCATTGTCATGATTGATTCATTATAAATTATATAATGTTGCGAGGCAAAATGACAGACGTTGCTAGGAAGGAATGACAACATTCTGTCTGGGAAAAAGCGTATTGTGTGTCCTGAGAAAAGTGGCATGTAAAGTTGTCTATGGGGTGAACATGATGAAACTGATTTTTGTTCATCAGATATTAAGTTTAAAATTTTTAAAGGCATTTTTATTTCTTTTTTCCTTTGTTTCACATTATGGTAATGAATATGAGTCAAAGGGAAATATAAATCAAGCTGGTGGGAAAATTTCAAACCAAAGGAAGTTGCAACCACACCAAATATAATAAAAAAAACCTCCCCTGACGAGACTGGGGACTTTCCGTCATAAGCAAGCATATTGTGTTGGTGCTCTGGCAACCAGCGTCTATCTTGAGTAACACAGTTGAACCTCTCATAAGTAGACAATAGGGATTTGAACAAGTGCCCATTTATGGAGGTAAAAATGTAGTGCTTTTATGTGGCTGGGGCTATGACTTAGTGTCCACTAATGGGAGTTATGTCTATGTGAAGTGCCGGAAGATGAGGTTGAAAAGAAAATTATGCAACAAAACATTGCACTATATGAAGTGTAGCACACTTCTGCAGCTTGTCTCAAAGTACATGTAATGCAAAAAAAAAATACACTGGCACATGAATTCCACATCCTCTATTGGAAAATGTGGTGGTGGGGAAGCTACCAATAAAGCAAAGGAATGCCCCATTGTAGTGTGACACTTTGTGAGTATTATGTGACATAGTCACGCAACTGGTCAAAACCGGTCACAGAGAGCACATGTTGGCAAAGCTATGTTGCTTTACTTGTTGTTTCCTTTGAATAAAGTGTGTCGTGTTTAATTCCTCTCTTGTGTCTTGAGCAATGACCCTGAACATCTACACCTTGTTAAGGCAGAGGGTTCACAATATGACAACTTGGTGGCAAAATATAAGGCCAAAGGCTTTGAAAATGCTCATAATTTGTCACTTGCTTTAAAATAGGGAATTTAAGTAAATCGCTACAATAAAATAGTACGTCTTCGAGGCAGTTTTTGTATGCCTAAAACCTCTAATTAAATGACTTTGTTCAAAGAAACAAGGGATTTAATTTTACTTTGCTATGACCATTAGATTCACTCAGTAAGAAGGAGGAAGCATAATAAATATTCATGATAAACTATTTTTAAAGACATTAAGTGTATTTCAAAAGTTAAAATTGCTCAGGAGACTGTATAAAGTGGAGGAAGAAGTGAGATACGTCCACGTAGCACAGCTACTTGTAGCCTTCCCACTTGTACTGGCATAGAAGGATTTTCCGCTACAACTAGATGGGAACAAATGACATACCCAATGACTTGTTTTTGGACAATTTTACTTCCAGAAGCCATATTGAAGCTCACCATAGCGATTTGCTTAAACTTCCTAACATCATTTCATCCTTCTACCACAGGCAGACAAGGCTCTGTGTTTGAGACCATGCAAGCCTTTCAAGTTCACTTCGAAATCGCCATCGTCAAAGGATATGGGCCAAAACGGTCGATCATAACGCCGATATCAACTGGGAATGATTTTGGCCAGGGTTGTTACAGAATCTTTGAAAACATTGTACTTTCCTGCCATCCTAGTTAAGCAATATACAAGATGAATTATTATTGAACGGACGCGCCGTGCGCTGGGGGATATGGCAAAGGTTGATTTTGTCACTAGCTTGCGTAATCTGACCGTTGGTTTTGATTAAATTCGAATTTGATATCGGCGTTATGATCGACCGTTTTGGCCCATATCCTTTGACGATGGTGATTTCAAAGTGAACTTGAAAATTCGCTGCGGCTTTTAAGCACGTTAAAACTGAGCGATTGGAACGATTTTTGGCACAGGCCTTTGAAAATTATCCACCTTTTATTTGCCCGAGGCTGGATGGCGAGCGACACGTGGAAGTGGGAGAAAATGGACAAATTCTGGAGGCTGTCGGTCTCGGCGGGCCGTCGAAGTTGCCTGCCTTGTCTCTTTCTCTTACTTTTGTTTGGGGTCGGTGATGGTTAGCGAGGAATTAACGACCAAAAAAACCCATAAAATTCGCAAAATACCTCGCAAAAGAGAAAAGATAAGTGAACTTTATTTATCTGGCTTACAGTAGATCACAATTTGGGATTAAAAGATGCAAAATCCGGTATTTTATGGAGCATTTCTCGCGAACAGTTGGATCGAGCCGAGGTCAGTTGTTACAAATTACAGTGAATGTAGGAGATCAAATAGCGCGTACCGTGACGCTTACATCACACGGTCTCAAACACAGAGCCTTGTCTGCCTGTGCTTCTACTGAACACTACCAAAAACCTTTAGATGGCTGTCTGGAGAATCTAATGGTTTAATCATTTACAGTACACGGTCGGAACATTATGTAGAACGAGACATAACACAGTAGTTGACTTTCTTATTCAATGACATGCAAACAAGTGGCCCTGTATTCTGTAATTTAGCCGTAGTCATCATTCGTATCTTGAGCCTTTCTGTGGACACAAATTATGAAACGAAACCTTGGATGTTTCTAAATTGTAAACTAGCTAAGTCAATATTATTGCTAAATATTCATGGGTAAGATTTCCGCACAGCCCCATACATCAATAATATTATTTATTACATGTATGTATGCAGCTATTTCATACTATAACTATACACAAACAGCAATCATGAAAAGAACGAGTCAGTCAAAAAATTATATGCATAATTTATGTATGGGGCTGTGCGGAAATCTTGCCTATTCATGCCTTGCATGATTCCTTGACTTTATACCTATAGATGGTGACCTTTGCGTTCACCTGACGACAAACTCCACTTGCACGTGGCAATGTTTTGAAATCACGCCAAACAAATTGGCTTGTATCGACACGCCGTGAGGCCCCTATTAAAGAAGATAAACGACAACTTACGTCTCTGCAACGGTCCTCTAACTCTTTAATCTCTTTTTCTTCCTTTGCCCATAATTCTTGACGTCGCATTCGACGATGTTTTTCAGATTTTTTCCAGCGTATCTCCTTTGCTTCCTTGCCGTCCGCCATATTTCTTAGTAACCACCCTCTCGTCAATGAGGCTTGGTTACAGCAAAGAAGTTCAGAGGTCAGGGGGACATCAGGTGACTGTCACATGAAGCGTCACTTGTAAATTTAGCTCTTACTTGAAAAATCTTTTCAATTTCTTAAGCTTGTGTGAGTATCTCTCTGGATAGATCCTTGTCAAAAATGGCTTGTGGTGCACCTACTGCGGAAAAAAAGGCCGACGAAGAAGTGCAAAAGATTTGTGATGAGGTTTGTTTGATACTTTGTGCCATTGCGTGACTTAAAATTAAACAAATTTGTTCATTTTCACATAACATGGGTTGTTTCATCAAACAAGGGGCGGGCCGCTCGCCCGAGTCAGATCTCTCAACCTTCTTGGAAAACTCTGGAGTGTTTGATTGCCTGATTAAGCTAATCTATTGTTCTGCAAGGAAACAATAATTTGCAAGAGCTGTTCGTTCGAAAGCCTGCGATGCCCTAAATTAAACTCCAGCCAGTGTAGTCATTTTAATGGTTTCCTTGTGGTTATCGAACTTTCCAAACTTCCATCGTAGCTTCATTAATAACAGTTTATTCTGTTGCTTTGTACAAATGTAACTCGTTTGTATACAGTGTATCCTTTTTTACAGTGCATTCCTTTCAGTTTCTGTCCCAACTCGAAATATATATTTTCACAGTAATATTTTAAAATGCTTCTAGGTAATGAGAATTGGATGGTACATACATATCTGTAGTTAATAGTTTTGTTTACTCTTATCACCTGCCTATTTGACAAATGTATTGATTTGTCTGAGCTTTCAGAAATTATTCATACTCCATACTCCACCAAAAAACTAGGATAAACTTTGGCCTGATGGGCCACTAGGCTCGTTCGTATGCACTTTACCTACATGAGGGCTTGGAAATTCCAGCGAGGAGTTGGTCTCAAAGACCCAAAAATTTATAGTAATGTATGAAGCTAAATTGAAATTTCCAGAAGAGTGGGGGTCATAGGGTAAATCCCTTCTGTGGGGGAATGGGGATAAATATTTTCTGGAGCTATACAGTTTGATGTTTATCGGTTTCTTTTCCAGGTGAAGAGCCAGGCTGAAGCAAAGGCAGGAGCATCATATAGTCAATTTGAAGCAGTTTCTTATAAAACACAACTTGTTGCAGGAACAAATTACTTCATCAAGGTCAGTACAGAGTAGTTCTGTAAATATGACATAACAGGGTCCTAATTTTTTCTTTTTTCTTGAAGGCAATGCAAAAAAACTGGATCTCTTAGTATTTCTCTTGTCTTGGAGCCATGTGTTCTTTAAGTCAGATCCGGCCAAGAACTCAAGGGATCTGACTAAAGGACTCGCTTATTCATTGAAAGTGTTGTATGCAGGGGGGTCCTGAGGTGCCCATGACCCCCCTTTATGAGATAACTTTTTAAGTAAACAACATACAAACCTTATAATTCAGGTGGCAATAAAGCACAAATCAGAAAGAATCAACATACAATAAATCTTTTTTAGTGCTAGGTACATACTCCATTTTCAGGACTGAACATCTGCAGTGGACTATGGACTATGTAAGTACCCTGGGTGTGAAACAGTGTGCCACCCCCCCCCCCCCCCCCCCCCCCACCTCCTCCTATGGAAAATCCTACCTACGCCCCCAGTATTAACTATGAATTAATCTTGTTTCATTTTCAGGTTAATGTTGGTGATTCTTCCTATGTCAACTTGCGTGTCTTTAAACCTTTGCCACATGCTGGATCAACCCTTGAGCTAGTGGCTATCCAGACTGGAGTGAAGAAGGACGACAGCTTGCAATACTTTTAGGTTTAATTTTAAATAACAAAACCTTCAAGCCAAGCAAAGCTTGAGGCTTTTTATACTAAATAGAGCTAGGGGGCTGCTTTTTACAAAACAGGCAATAATTTTATAAGATTAAACAGGTCACAAGATCATACTGAAATACATGCAAACACTCAACATTTGTAACAAATAAAAGTTTAAAAACAATATATTCAGTTGTTCAACATAATGTTCGCTAAGAAGATAAAAACTTTAAAAGTTCAAAGGCTATTATATACATAAGTTAAAATGTAAAACCGAACGTTTTCGACTAAAAGTCATCATCAGGGTTGATGTTTGTTTGCCGCGTGGTTTCATATTTAAATGTTAAATGTTAATTGTAAAAGTTAAATGTTTCCCCATGGGAGTGACTTAACATTTAAATACGAAACCACGCGGCAAAGAAACATCAACCCTGATGATGACTTTTAGTCAAAAACGTTCGGTTTTACATTTTAACTTATGTATATAATAGTCTTTGAACTTTTAAAGGTTTTAATATATTCAGTTGTTCAGTTTGATTTCATCAAAATGGGTAACATTTCTGGTTTCCATTTTCACCTGCATGTTACCAGTGGTCTGGGTTCAAGGCAGAGTCATCGTACGGTGTCCATGGGTAAGGCACTTTACTCTCGCAAGCAGTCTGGCAAACTGTCATGGCTTTTTATGTAACTTGAAAAGATACCAGGAGTTATTTGTCTGACCGTGACAGCACTGATATTATGTGGCGACTTCAGACAAGTTTCCCTATCCCCACTGAGTTGTAAGGTAGAGGTTACAGAGAATTAGCTGCAGTACTAAAAATGCTGGTCACCCATTTGCCTCCTAGAACTAATTTGGTTATAAAAGCAAGAAGATAGCATACTAGATAAATCCCCATTCATTGTTTAACCAAAACCACAGGTCAAGCAACAATTTTGCTATACAAAATATTTATTATTTGCTCATTTCCAAACAAGCTCGCAAAATGGCATCTTGTCTTTATCATCTGTAAAAGCCACTGACACAAAAATCATGAAATATGTTGGACAGTCAGAAAAGAAACAAAAAATCCTGATCGATATTAGCCTGCAGAGCAGGCGTATTTATGGCGAGCGAACGCTCAGACTTTCTTCATGAAATGTTTGGCCGCCATCTTGGATTTTTTAGGCAGAGGAAGGTTGGGGAGAGAAACAAATTTCTACCAAATTACCAAGATGGGTGGTTGGTAGGCGAGAGAAAGGAGGGGGGAGGGGGAGGGGGAGGGGAAGAAAGGCGTCTTCTCGCGTGTCCCAATCCACCCCGTCCGCTCTAACCGTAAATCAAACATGGCAGCTCAGTGGATGATGGCGCTCGCGCTCCCAAATAAGACACCTGCACTGCAGGCTAGATCGATATATCATATCATTACACTCACCAAAAACAAGTTGTGGTTTCTAGCCAGCAGAATCTTTTAATTTTTCATTTTTTGTGCCCAAAACTAATGCACGCTGTTGACATGGTACCCATGTACACGAAATGTCCCTATAAAATCATGCAACAAAAGTTAATTATATTGTTGCAAACTTAAGGTAGAAGACAGTTTGATAGAATTTGATGACCAGAATCATTTTAAAGGGCATTGCCAGCATGATTCAAGTGAAATATGTCGGAGAAAGAACTTAATTCTAAACCACTTGGAGTTAAAAAAATGCCACCTAAATGGTTAAACTGGTGTTATTGTGGTGGTTTGAAATACTTCCAGCATCGTTCATTAAAAGCCTGCAAATAAAGCAAAGTGGATATTAAATATTGATTTTAGAAGTCTGAAATGTTTTGAAGAAGAAACAATTATTTGACTAGCTACAGGAATGAGATGGAGGGAAATTTTTTCACAAAACGTTTTTAACATAATTAGCTATCGCCTTGCTGAAAGTTAAGAACCTGGAACCCTACCCCTGTGATGTCAAGCCCATTTATTAGTTTGCACTCCCAAAATACCCTGTATCAACAGCAATTTTGACAGATATAAGTTTAGTTCAGTGTTTGTCCAACTTACTTTTGACTTCACTGTCTAGCATTCTATTTGTGTTCAAGTATGCAGCAGAATTGCCTTATATGCACGAAAAAGCCAAGAAAAAAGAGTCACATCATGCAATAATACGTGTAACTTAGTACCTTGACAGTACGCCGTTGTATAACCTCTTCTACGCTAAGCTCTGATTGCATTAACCTAAGCTGCAATAAAAGTGAAGACAGGAAAAGAAAACACATGAGGAGAAGTATCAAGTGGTAGACCCTAGCAACACACACCACTAACATTCCCTGCACGTAATTATGGATATGACTGTCCTTTTTATTATCTTTATTCTTTTTCTTTTTTTTTTTGGGGGGGGGGGGAGGGGTGTGAGGGGGGAGGAGTCATGGACTGAGCTTCTCTCTTCCCATACATTTTACTCCCCGTTGCTCCCCTTCCTCAGTGTCTGCCACTTCTTTGTTCTTTTTCTTTTCCTCTGGATCCCCACCCCCTGCCTCCTTCCTTGATTCACATCATTCAGTTCCAAGTACACCTGCTTCTGTACTTGCAGGCATCTAGTATGCTAGCCACAAGGACACCGTACCTCCCCAAGGAGGTCATGGCCACTCATATAATGATGGGGATGGTGTTTGAACCTTGCACTTCCTGTATCTTCCACTCCCACTTCCCATACCTTTTACTTTCACTTCCCACCCCTTTCTGTAGTGGTTCCTCCTTGTTTGTCTCATTTCTATTGTGAAATATGACAAAATGTTGCAAAATTTTTCTCCATTTCTCCCACTTCCCGCCCCTTTTCTCCTGGGCTCGCACCCTCCTGTTCCCACCCACCATATAATTACTTATCTGGCAAAGATAGCACTTGTTGAGCAAATTACGAGCCTCGCAGTTTTGACCAAGCAATCCTTACCTTGGTTTGTTCTTTCCTAAGATCTTTCATAATTAGAAAGTCATCTGGGTTCTTTTCATTTTTTTCTCTAAGTTCTTTGGCATTATCAGAAACTTGTTTGATGCACTTCTTTATTGCTTGGTCTCTTGTTTTGTAGCCCTCCAGCAGCTGTAGGAACAAGTTAACGAATCATTTGAATGTCAGTGCAACTACTCTGGGAAATGACAACTACCAGTATATTAAGCACACTTTTTGTAATTTCTATGTTCAAAAAGCACAACTCTATTTGAAAGAGATGATGGGATACTGCAGGTACAATGTATTTCAATTAACATTGTTGGATCAACGCTTCAAGAAGAGAATTGCTGCATAACTATAGCTGAATACTAATGAGATTTAACAACGTGGCAATTGTATTTTCTTTCCTTTTACGACCAACATGTACAAGTGTACAAGTTTGGTGGAAATACTGACAGAATTTGTGTGTGATACACACTACTCAGGAAAACATATCCAAGCCATTAATCTAGTATGATCTTCCACACACCCGGCCAGGCAGATACTCTGCCATTGAGCTACTGGAGACTCGTGCAGTAAGGTCGTATTTAACTAGGCTTAAATGTAACAAAATTCCAGCATTTTAGTTCTGTCAGTGTCGGTGAGAAAAATCTTGCTATATTCTATAATCTGTAAGTTGCTGGTCTAACATGAAATGTTATGACTGTGATATGATTCATGAAAAGAATCACTAAAGATTGAAAGAGCCAAAGACCAATCTCAACCCAATTTATGAATTTTAGGACCTGTCTCACAAGCTCACCTGAGAGCATGTCTCGTACTACTAGGCATGGAGTGTTAAATATCATGCAAATAATTTTTATTAGAAACAGCTTGTAATTAGTAAAACTTATTTTCTTCAATAGTCACAAATATGTGAATTATCAATTGAAATAATTATGTCTTAAAAATATATGTGATTTGTGATTCATGGTCACATTTTCATTTCAAATTTTTGCTGCTTTCTCGAGTCTGCGATGGTTGGTAATCGAGCCCAGCACAAACTATACTAGTCATTTAAATAAATAGACAAATAAATAAACATCTCATAAGAAAGAAAACTAATTTTACCTCGGCATAAAGTTCCTGACATTTTTTATCTGCATTAACCTTGCTGACAAAGGAATCTGTTGGAATACTCTTATTCAAATTGTAGATGATTTTATCATCAATGAGTCTGAGGACCTTCAATGCTTCCTGTAACATGAATGAAATGCAGTTTCAGACACAAACATTAACTTCACTGTGCAAAAAGAAAACCTGTCCCGAGAAAAGACCCGACTTTTCCTGGAAAGAAAATGCAGGCTGTGCTAAACACCAACATTGCTATGAGTCATTGCCGTGAGAGAAAGGAACATGTAGGAAAAAAGGCCCTGTTTAGGCACATGAATATAGACTACAGTATTATAATGAACTGCAACTTACAATAACTTTTACAAATAATTTTAAATTGGGACTCCAGGGATTCCCCCTCCAGAGGGGGGGGGGGAGGTGGAGGGGGGCTTCCTCTATAAAAATGTCACGGGGGCTTGTTGCTGGAAATTAAAAAAAAACCTAACAGTTACCAGAATCTGATTGCTGGGTGTGACCCAACTTTGGTTCAATTCAATATGGGCCAGTTGTTACGTCAACTGAGTGACTCTTAAATGTGATTGATACCTCATCTATTCATTCGCATCTCTTTCTTCAGTCCGCTGTTCAGACATCGTGCATATCAGCATTGCATAAATCTATATCTGGATATCCTGGGGATACCCCTTGACGCTGCGAGGAATGCTGGTCACCTCGCCACGAAGCAATCTCGACACCAAGCAAAGTCACCTCGCAGGGTTTTCAAAAGTAACCGGCGCCCGACGCAAGTCACCGGCTACTTCGAGCGTTAGCACCGGGTACTTTTGGACATCAAAATTAAAAAAATAACAGTAATAAAAAATTGCGATTCCTGTGGGTTAAGTTAAAGATAACATATTTTGTTCTTGCCCATTGATCGCGTTCCAGCATCAGAAATTGTAGCTCTTTTATTCAACAGCATTCAACATGAATCATTTGCGTTTTCCCGCAGAAGACTGACATTTGATCCTTCGTGACTAGTTTCTTCTTGCGTAAGCGAATGTGAATTCGTGAGAGCTTTGTACTTGGTGCTTTCTTTAAGAAAATGGTCCCAGTCACCGGATGAAAAGGCAAAAATCACAGCCGCTTTTAACCCAGTTTGGGTTCAAACATCAAAGAAAGGAGATTGCTGGTATGAAACACTTTTTAAAATGCAAATTGTTTAGTGTTCGCCGGGTTTCTGTTTACAATCCCCCAGTCGATCAGAAAATAAGTTTTGGTGCTTGTTATGAATGAAACATTGCTTGAAAACAATATTGTATCGCTTAGGTTGAATTATTTATTATCAACAAGGCAATTTGTAAGGCTGGATCCTTTTTATTTATTCAACGTTTGGTTTCGTGAAGCGCCGTTTCGTGAATGTGAACAGTGGCAGACTCTAGCGATTAAATAAATTTTATGCCAACACACATTTGTTCAAATTTAACTTTTGATATAAGCCAAGGCATTTTTAAGATTTTTGTGAGACTTAAAATTTCATTTCAAGTCTTCATCATTAGTAAACCGGATGAAACTGAATATTTTACAGTTCTTTATGGAAAATTAATTTTATACGGAGCCGACACAGCCAGACTTGTCGCGACTATGTCGCGCCACATGTTACGGCTCGCTTAACATATCATTTTTTAACCTTTTGTTTTCGTGGAGTTTTACTGAAATTGTTTGTTTAGCAGAGCATTGTTACTTTGATAACTAAACAACAGTTAAAACAGTTGTGCCCGCGGAATAAAATTGATTTATCTTATCGATTGAAATTTAGCTAACAATGCATTATTTACGGAGCTTGTATGTAGCGCTAAAAAAAATAAAATTAAATCTCCGCCTTTCACTCAAATTTTGTATTCGCGAGGTCATTACGTGAGGCCGAAATAACTATGCTTGGTTTCTTTAACCCGTTGATCATGAAACTGTTCATCTTTATTTTCAATAAGTAGGAACACTCTGACTGCAAAAATAAATTTCAAAAGTTGATTCATGTTATAACAGGTCAATGAAGTACTGATGAGGGAAAGAGGTCAATTTTTATTCGGATGTAATATGTAACATGGGAAAAGCATTGTAATATGTATGAGTAAACATAATTTTCAAAAAAACTCTAGGTTATAATTAAGTGTACAACGATAGCCAGCGTAGCTTGGCGTTCTAGTCAGTCAGGGAGAGCGAGAAAACGAGCGCGCGAGCAAAGCGACGAAGGAGAGAAAGAACGCCAGCCGCCAGACGCCTCTTAAACGGGAGAAATCTTTTGAATTAGCGGCCTCCAGAGGCCGCTAATTCCCATTGGCTAAAATCGCCTATCTGTCCTGTGATTGGTTCGTTGGCTTTAATTTATTCCAAATGGACTCATTCGCATGCAAGCAACATTCAGGCCGCTCAATTAGCATTTGACAAGAAACGAGTGAAGCAAAGCAGTGTGAATTACACATGGATGCTATTGCACACAAAACTTCGGGATTTACATTTAAAAACCGAACAAGAGCAAGCGGTGAGAAACCTGTATCTGGGAAAAGACGTCCTTGCTGTTCTGCCTACTGGATTCCACAAGAGCTGCATTTATCAAGCGTTTTCTTTACTGAACAGCTGTGAAAATACCGGCGCTACATTGATTGTCATTGCTCCATTAACAAGTATTATTGAAGACCAGTTGGCCGATTTGCGCTCGCGAGGTTTTCGTGCTGCTGCGTTGTCTTCTTTAAGTTCAGCTGAATTAGAAGAATGCTCGCACTGGTGTTACTGTTGTCGGCAACAATCTTTTCTGTCGCTTTGAACTTGGACTTGCCGCGAGCGATTTTGAAGGATTGAAGAGGTAGATGAATTTTCTTCTAAACCGGTCGTTTGCTGTCGTTTGTTGTTCCTTGGGCTCGGCGTCATTCTCTGTCAATTTCCCGGTGATAAACGTGAAGCAGTCGGCTGCATTTCTGATTTTCCTTGCGCAGGGGTGGCAAACTTTATCTGATTTTCCTGGATCTTGGACCAGCTTCACACCAACAATGAACAAAGTGTCCGCCAACACACAACCAGCGCATTCTTTCCTTCCCGAAGGCAAAAACAGGTTCTCATTTGAACATTTGGTCCCCATTAAGGCAAAAGAAGAATTACAAATTCGGCAGTGATCATTTGAAACTTTAACTGGTTTTCTCCCCCCGCTTCGACTCGCAGATGAATTTTTCTTTGGACCTCCCGAATTTGCAGCCATTTTGCAAAAACGAATGTGAGCCCTGATAATTTTCCCGTGATTTATTTGTTTTGTACATCCTGAACTACACGTGAGTTTGACAGAACAAGTCACCTTTTTATTTCCAGTCTTCACAAATTATGCGTATCAGTTACAAATTATGCGTATTATTTACATAATTACGTGAAAAGATTTCTCCCGTTTAAGAGGCGTCTGGCGGCTGGCGTTCTTTCTGCCCCGCCGTCGCTTTGCTCGCGCGCGCGATTTCTCGCTCTCCGTGACTGACTAGAACGCCAAGCTACGCTGGCTAGTACAACGACCTAAAAAATAACTTTTTGGTCCTGAAAATGCACCAGAATGCACCTCAGAGCATGCAGATTTTCAATTTTTTCTGGGGGAGGCCCCCCATACTCCCCCTGAAGGAGGGGGAAACCTCCTCCCGCACCCTCCCCATGGGCGGCTTTGCCACCCAGCGCCGCTAGCGCAGCCCATTGGTGCTCCGGCTATTTTCCAATTTCCTCCTGATACTTTTTTCCATTTTGAAAACCCTGACCTCGGCTCATGGATTAAAGAACGAGGAATACACCAGTTTTGGTGGCGAGATTCCCTTGTGGTGAGGTGACCAGATACCGCTGCGAGATATCGATGACAATCCATAGCATCAATGGCAAATATCGATGTAATTAATAAGGAAATTTCATTTGTGACTATTGATTGGTCATTGATTGGCCGATGCCAATCGATATCAATTGATTGACATGATATTGATTGATCGATTGATTTCCCATCATCGATTTTCATCCATTGGTCAGGCTGGGATACCCTGAAAAGACACTGAGATACCTATAACGGCAGTCATTTTATACCATAAATCAACAAATGTTAACCCCAAAATGATACGAGAAGCACCCCGTTAATTTAATAGGGGAGTCCTCCTCTTGGGACCTCCTTAGGTTTTAGCCACTGGGTCAAAGCCCCATGGCAGCAAATTATAATTAACCTTAAATTAATTTTAAGGCTAAATATTTTAAATAAATTGAGATAGATTAAAATCACTAAATGTATCAATCTAAGTCAATCGATATGATTACTAAAAATTATAGGAACTTTCATGGATTTCTGTAATCAACCTATGGTTCGATAAAGTGATAAATATCAGTGGAATATATTAGCAAGCAGGCTTCGTGTCCAATGATATTTCAGTCTACAAGTGACTAATTTTACAAAATTAACTCAATTTCTTGTGCAGTCTACCATCATATCTGAATGAAGAATCTAGTAGTTACCTTAAATTCCCCAAAGTCTTCACAAGACATTTTAGTCAGCTCATTTCCACCGGTGGCCATTTTGACACACGTGCAAAAATGGCACGGCTGACGGTCGTTAAATGAAGAACATATTAGTCTGCTGACCAAATTGGTTTGCTGAGCCTGCTGTTACGTCACAAACTCTTGATTTCTAATCACCTGTGATCACCTGTGCTCTGTTCAAATTGACTTCTCGAAGTTTATAAATTAGCCTTTAAAAACTAATGCCAGGGTGGAGTTTCAGGCAGTCAAACTGCTTTTCAGGAGTCCCTGTTTGCCTCCAAACGGACAAAGAGCGTTTCTGAAGCTGGCTTTTCACGCTAGGAAAGCAAAATGATCGTTAATGGAATCTGATGGAATCTTTAGTGTTCCGGCTTTGTGAAAAAGCGCCGGATCTTCTAAGAGAAGTGTGTTTAGAACGCGGCTGGGAGGAGTACAGCGAAGATGGAGGTGAAGCGGATGGCGAATGGAATCTGTGGTGGAAGACTCAGGGCTTCTCTTCAGGTGAATTCGAACACTGTCGCCCATGGCAACGCCTCAACCACTTTCCAAAATCGACAAATATCACAAAGAAAGACGGCTTGGCAAGAAATCTCAGACGAATGAGAAGATCTTATGGAGGATCCATGTTCGAATTTTTTCCACTCACTTTCATCCTTCCAAATGAGTACAAAAAGTTTGTAGCAGAATTCTCTAAAAAAGATGGCAGCCAGCAATCAAATTACTGGATCTGCAAGCCAACAGAGCAGTCATGTGGGCGAGGGATTTTTATATTTCAAGATTTACATGATTTGACGTATGACTGTGCTGTTGTCGTGCAAAAGTACATCATCAAACCATTTCTTATTTCGGGTTATAAGTTTGATTTACGTTTGTATGCCATAGTCACCTCTTTTCACCCATTCCGGCTGTACATCTACCACGAGGGCCTTGTGCGTTTTAGCACTGAAAGATTTGATTTGTCCTCACTTGACAATCGCTTTTCACATCTTACAAACACCAGTATTAACAAAACTGGACCGCAGTACATGGCAGAAAAGGAAAGCATTGGAATTGGTTGTAAATGGACATTGAGTAAACTGCGGCATTACTTGCACAAGCACAATATTGATGATCGCTTACTGTGGCACTGCATCACGTCAATCATCATCATCACGCTGCTTTCACAGGTCCAAGAGATACCTAGCAATAGTTCCAACTGTTTTGAGTTGTTTGGGTTTGATATACTAATTGATGAAAAATTGAAGCCATGGCTGTTGGAGGTTAATTTCTCACCAGCTCTAGGCAATGATTGCACTCAAGATGTGCTAGTGAAGAAACCATTGCTGAATGATATCCTTGAAGCCCTGAACTTTTCTGAGGCAGACATCAAAAGGGGAAAAAGGGAAAAAGAGAACAATGTAACTATGAAAAAGGGTTTGAAAGCAAGAGATGCTGGGAATAGCACTTTTAGCAGTGGAAAAAGTATCTCTTCAAAACTTGCTGGCAAACAGACACCCAAGAGCAATATTTTTCCACTACAAACTGAATCTAAATGTAAAGAAGTTGCAGAATGTGTCAAGAATCTTGCTTCGGATGAAAGAAAACTGGGAAATAAAAAGGCAAGCAGACACATGGAAGAGAAGAGTGGTGCAAACAGCGCTAAGGGAAAGAGATCCACACAGAGGTGTAAAACACCATCCTCAAAGTACAATCTGTTGGATCATAAGAGACTAAGTACTTCAGAAGAGTTTCTTAAAGCTGCTAAGATTGACAGAAATGGTCAAGGAGAATTGACTGATAGCAAGGTACCTCTGAATTGTACCAAGGAGGATGATTTGGCTTTGAAAAACAAACCTGATGCCGTCCTTGGAACAGAGGAAAATCAGTCGTTTTCCTCAGCACAAACATCCTCAGGGCAAACAAAAAATGCTGAAAACGGTCATGGCTTGGATGATTATGAAAGAAATGAACAGACATGCAGCCCACAGAAGATGACTAGAAGTCAATTGCAGAGTAAGTCATCAATGTATTTATCCCCATCTGAAAACAAACGCAGCAGGCCACCATCTCACCTACGTTTGCGTCGCTACAAATCAGAATCATCATCTCTGAACTCCCTTCCATCAGTTCACAAACATGGTTTGTCAAATGGGAGTACAGGAGCTCTGCACCACAAAATTCCCTCCAGGTACTCCACAAGAGTCTATACAGCAAGTAGCCACACTAACAGGAAGACTTGCGATACTTTGAAACTTCGACCTCAGATTGGAAATTGCATTTTAGCTTTTCCTTTCAATGAAGCAACACACAAGACTAGTAACTATGGACAGCTTAATCAGAAGGTTGTTGTCGAAGAAATAAGAAAAATTTTGAAGGCGACCAGTAGTCACATTAAATCATCGCCGTCAGCTGCTAGTGAGGATGGAACTAATTCACTTGATCTTTCAAAGCCATTTTGGGGTTATAGGTCAAAATTAAACACGTTTTACAGTTCCCTGTAACTCAAATGGTAAATGGTATTTAGGAATCAAAAATTTAAAACTTTTTGTTATGTGTTCCTAGGAAATTGGTGTGAAGTAGGGATAATATTTTTTCAAGAGTTTTGGACTACTTAAATGGAGTTAACAGTAACTTTTGAACTACAAAGATAATTCTTGTTTAAAATACAACTGTACACAGACAGTTTTTGAATTCTTTACATGCATGGAAAAAGAATTGAATTAAATCTCTAGAGAGGATGAGGTTTTGTTAAAAATTATGTTAAGTAGTGGAACACTGTAAGCCATTTTGTTTAGTATAGCTGGATGAACTGTACATAAAACAAATGGCCATTATTGAGAATTCACTGACAGTATTTTGAACTCAGATGTGATGATACTGGCAGGGAAACTATGCTGCACAAAATTTTTGCAGGCTCTTATTTTGTTTCTAAAATTGTAAAAATAAATTCCCTGCATGAATAACCAGTGTCCCCAAATTGCATGTGTGCAAAGTTAAAGAATAAAGAGTTTTGTGATATATAGTAGTCAGATTGTTTTATTTTCTGAAAAATATTGAAACAATATTTTTCAAAAATAGTGTCCATTAGGTCATTAGATGTTCCAATGTGCAGCTCCAGAAAATATCTGCTTGCAGTTAATTTTTTCTTCAGTTAGATTTTATCCTCCCTTAAACTCACTATCAATTCATACATTACCATACTCAAAAACAAAGGAAGAATAAAACTTAACTGAAGGAAAATTAACTGCAACATATCCATGGAAGGTCAATCAGGAAATTTGGAGGGGGGAGGAGCCTCAAAAGCCAAATGTTGAAAGGAAATGAAAGACGGGGATTTAAGCCAAAAAAACCTTCTGTGGGAGGAGTATGGATAATTTTTGGAACAACACAATTTCAAAATCTTTCACCATCTCATATAGGAGAGGGGTGTTATGCTTGTTGGAAAAATTATTGAATTAAACCCCAAAAGAGACCAATCTGGGCGTGGCTTGAGCTTTTTGACCATTACAGAGGGTCCCCTATACCCTTTTGCAAAACTGAATCACGTAAAAATATTTGGCCTTTTCACGCGTCACGAATAATTACCAAAATGTTTTCACATTCACGCAAAAATCAAGGCGATCCCAGTTTAGACTTAAGCGTTCGGAAGGCGTAAAACCGCAAAAATTTGATTTGAGTGTTGCATATCACGTCTCGATAGCTTACAAAGTTTCATCTGTTCAAAACCTAACCACAGAGCTGTACATTTATATACTAGAACACTGAAAGAATTGATAATTAAGCCACGAACAAGATATGATTCACCAATCACGTCTAATTCAACTCTTCGTTCACGGGTCACGTTTAAGTTAAAAATTGCTTGAAATTGGCAATCACGAATCACGAAAAAATAAAAGCTTCAATCACGTTTCACGGAAAAATAAATTACTCCAATCACGGTTCACGTAAAAAGTACAGGGGACCCTCATTACAGTGCAAAAGATATGAATTTTTCATTTCTGATAGTTCTAGACTGCTGACACAGTGGAACGGTATGTTTTATTTCTTCATGTGCAACCCAAAAATGAGACCTTGGCAGCTAAAAATGTTGACATACAGTCCATAATTCCCAAAGTGAGAACAAATTTGCACACCTGAACAAGACAACCAAGGGAGGTAATTTACTATGACAATGAAGCGTTTATAAAAATTTGGAATCAAACAAGAACAATAGATTTTGGGCTCTCACTGCATGACATGATATCGCCAAGTATTTAATGTTAGTACACATATAGTCTCCCGGTGAACCTATAATAATAACAACCCTTGTATACCCTACACCCTTGTAAACCCTTGTATACCTTAGTGAGGGGGACATTGGGGTTTGCGGTATTGCGGTATTGGCCAATTTTTCTTGCGGTATTTCGGTAATTTTAATCTTGAATTGCGGTATTGCGGTATTTTCCAAACCTGCGGGACGCGTTTTCTAGGCGTTTTGGTCGACGATAGTTGGTATAAAAGACGTATCCTTCACATTCTCCGACCATTTTTTGCCGTCTCTGATCGTTTCGGAAGCAACCTGAAACAGCCTTATTTATCGCACATTTTAATGAACAATTTGACTGTTTTAACGACCAGTTTAAAGCCTTGTCATTGTTTCCTCGGTCCCACCGCTCGTTAGTGCCTCTAATTTTGCCCTTGCGTCAACTAACTCGCCAGCTATACAGGCTTACTATGAGATTGCGGTATTTTAAAGATTTTTTTGCGGTATTGCGGTATTTGCCGATTTTTTTTGCGGTAATGCGGCTTTTAACAACCCCCAATGTCCCCCTCCTTAGTATACCCTAGTATTGTAGTTGTTATTATAGGATATCCGGGAGACTATATGTGTACTTACATGAAGTATATAGACAAGTCATTGTCTAACATACACGAGGTCTTTGAGGGGATCTGGGAAATAGACAATTACATAACTTCCGGTGATGCGGTCAGCGGCGATCAATTTAGCACATGTGAATTTCTCACTCAGTGACATCCGGCGTTTTTTTCTCGAAACGTGCAACGAAACAGAGGTTTCCGCCATCTTCTGCCTTGAATCTTGAGGTATTTTTTTGTTGAAATGTCCACGAATCTGTTGCTCCGGTGCTATAATAAGGGCTGTGGTAAAGAATACAACGAAGACGAAAATGGAGAAGGTAACGATTTGATAGATAGCAAAACGGCGATAAATAGGTCTGGTAGATTTTCATGCAGTCTGTCACAACTAAAATTCCTAAGTTCACTTGGAATTAATTGTGACTCACTGATCACAATATTGTTACATATGCACATATACTTTTTTCCGTATAAATCGTAGATTATAACTTGACACATTCAGCATCGTATACAGCGGCGTTACTGAGTATAATTTATTTACTTGCCAATCTGTATGTTTCCAAGGAAATCTTGTATAAGCCTTTTTCGATCATATAAAAACTATCCATTTATTCTATGGTGTAATAAGCTAATCCCAATTTATTTTGCACTGGCTAGTATAATGTAAGAGATATTTAATGATGTGATATTTTTGTTTGCAATTTTCCTGTTGTCTCTACTGTCACATGTCAAGTGGTGTTCGTTTTGAGATATTCCTACTATAACTGCCAAAGCATCAAAATAGATTTAAATTTCTCCTTTTTGTGTTTCTTGCATTTCTTGTTGGACAAATTTAGTTTTTGATCTAAATATTTTTCCTGAGATGATCAGGACTTTTATCACTTTGTTATGACTGGCTCAGTGAATGGCCAAGATGAAGCAAACCTCAGCCTATCTGAGCATCCAAGATGGAACCATCTTGACCCCTCAGGATGACCTGTGTAATTTTGAAACAGTAAATTGTCCAGCTTTACAAGTATCAGTATCCAATTTTGAAAGTAAAAGCTATGTTATCGATTTGCAGATAAGTGTAAACATCATCCAGGTTTTCCAGTGTTTCATGATGCTCTAAAGGTGAGCTGTGAATCCTTGGACTTTTTGAAGCTTAAAGGCTTTATATAATTAGGTAGAGAAAGTCAAACTTGCCATTATCAACCAGGACCTAGTTGTTCAAAGGGTTCATATCCAGTTAACATAAAAGTGTTCACAAACAGGGCACGACAAAAGTGCTGTCCGATAGCCCGGGGCTATTGGAATGATTCTCCAGGCTAGCATCTTTAGATCACAGGTTGCCCGACGGGCAAGCCGGGCAACCTGTGCCTTTCAGTTTTGGAATTCTCGTTTATGTTCAAATTTTGATACAAAGTCTGTTGTTACTGCAACAAGCATTTGTTAAATCGAGTGTTTCTATATAAGTACTGTTGAATTAGTTGATCCATGCTCCACATTATTAATTAGCATGTAGTTTGCGACGTAAGTAAATTTTATTGTCTTTATTGAATAAATTAATTTCGGGCTACCACCTCAGAGCTTTGGGCTAGTACAATGGAATAACAGCTTGCCCTTCGGGCAAGCTGATTTTTTGATTTTTGTCTCACCCTGCACAAAACAAACTATACTACCCACTGGATAGTGATTTATCTGGTGGATAACATTATCCACCCTTTTAACAGCTGGGGCCTATAGATATAATCTGTATACAGGCCTAGTGGCCCATCAGACCAGAGCCTATCCCAGTTTCTGTACCATGAAGCGACTAGGAGTATTTCTACTCAACCTGGATGGGATGCTAGTCCACCACAGGGTTACCACCCCCCCCCCCCCCCCCCCCCCTTCCCACCCCAAGCATTTTTACACCAGTACCCATTTTACCACCTGGAAGGAGAGAGGCACTATGAGAGTAAAGTGTTGTTCCTAGGAACACAACACAGTGACCCCAGCCTGGGCTTGACCTCGGACCAGTCAATCCAGAGTCTGGACAACGCACTAACCATTAGGCCCCCGTGCCTCCCAACTAAGTATAAATATAACTGCAGTATATTCATCTTCTGAAATACTCTTGAAGAAAATAAACAATATTTTGTTTTGACTCAAGGGCTGGTCTTGTTGCAAGAAAAGGGTCACAGATTTTACAGAATTTCTTAACATTCCGGTAAGTTTAAGTTAATAAAGGTAGCTTTTGCCTCGCAAGCTTTGTTGCGTGAGAGATGTTTTCTCTAGCAAGCATAATTTAAAATATTTTGAAGTATGCTTGAGTCTGTAAATGTTACAAGTTTAAACACTTTGTTTAGATAATGATTTACAATAATGGACCTTTTATTATGTGGACACCATATGAAGGGACCATAAAAAATGTTTTTCTTTTTGTAAACTACAGATGTTAATTTTTGTAGCAGCAAGGTTGTGCTCTAAGAAAATTACAAGGAGCCCAAAGGTTCCAGACTATGAGATCCAGGGCTCCCAGCATAAAGGTTGTATGAAAGAAATAGGATTATCTGGTGGCCCAAAGGCAAAAGTTAGTTGCCTGAGGCACCCAGGCGTCCTTAGAGCACAGCCCTGACCGGGGTTTGACTGTACTTGTACATGCACAAATGATCACAACTCATATTTTCTTTTTGTCAGGGGTGTTCTCTATCAAGTCACAGTAATGTCAAACCACCTGAACCTGAAAAACCAAACACCGATGACAAACCCCTTGGTCTTGATGAAGTGAGGCTTGTTTTTTGTTACTTTTCAGTTAACCGTAATGTAATAATTCAGTCCCAGGATATTCTCCTAACTGAGTAGTCTTTTCCATTTAGTTGTGAAATTTAAAAGGTCCACCTTGTCAGTATTCCTGTGTTGTGTTGAGTTTTCAAGCTCACGTCAAAAGATATGTGTCAGCCTTTTCAATAATGTTGAACACAGCTATACTCATCAAATGGCTTAAGATGTGTTAAGAGTGACTGTGGAGCTGCAGAATAATGTTTCCAAGTTTCTCTAGTACTAACCTCCCAAATTATTAGGATTTTGCAAACTAGTTTAAAATAATATTAAAAAATGTATTAAAAAACAATATTATCTATTTTTGTGTGTTGCCCATTCAAGGTGATAACAGTTCAGCAACCTAAAAGAAAACCGATCCCAACTGAACCTGCTGAAAGACCAAGGTATTTCATTTCCTCAGCTGTTTTATTAATATTAACTTATATGTAATGTATCAAACATGAGAGACAGTGTTTCATCACGATATCCAAACACTTAAAAGAGAGTTGAAAATATGAAATTGATGAAATTTGAGGTGTTTGGATAGCTGATGGATTATTGTCTTTGAGTGTTTGATATATCTTCTCAAATATCCAAACAAAAACTAAGGAGTAGCCAGAGATTGAAATAAAATCGCAAAAAAATCTATGCTAATTAAGACCAAGTATCCAAACCTCCTTAACAGTTATGTCTTTCTTTGTTTTAACTTGATGAATTTTTAATTAATTAATTAATTAATGAGTTTGAGAAGTTAAGTATTCACAACCTTTTCTTTTTCAAAATTGCATTTTTTTTTCTATTTCCTTTTTTTTTGCACAGTAGCATAAGTAATGTAAAGTTACTAGTATGAAAGCAATGCTACGACTTTTTGTGGATGTATGTTTATATGTAACTTAATCCTGTAAATGTTGTTGTTTTTGTTTTGTTTGAATAAAGTTTATTGACCAAAAAAATGGCTTGTGAAAGCCCAAAACCTACTAGCCAAAACAAAATTTTTACCAGTCTGTGGCTAGCTGACTACTACAAAAAATTATAATTTAAAGGAGAGACACGTGTAAACTATTATTTTTTGTATTGTTACACATTTACAAATTGATAAAGATGAGGTTCCTTTGTCACGAGTGTGAGACAAAGAAAAATCTGAGCCCTCAACGGGAATCAAACCCATGGCCTCCCAGATACCAGCTGGGCGTTCTAACCACTCTAACCACCTCGCTCCCAATGTGTGGTTTCATAGCTCAGTTGGTAGAGCATCGCACCGGTATCGCGGAGGTCACGGGCTCGAATCCCGTTGAAGCCCTGATTTTTTTCAGGCTTCTTTATTCCAATTGCTTAAATTGGAAATTTACTGCGAAGATTGCATATCACCTTCATATATATCCGCAGTTCATATATGAATCATTTCATATACATTACATAATTGAGCTACATGTACATGTATGATAGACTCTTGGTGAGCTTAGACCATTTACAGGGTACTAGGTTCATATGTGACACGCATCCTACATACTGCCAGGATCAGCAATGTCAAAAGCTTTGTGTGCAGTAATGAAAGGCAGAAAATTTTAAGCTCAGTGAATAAATGATAAAGATGAATTACCATATGTTCATTTGTCGCGGCATGGGACAAAGACAAAATCTGAGTTCCTGAAGGGAATCGAGTTCACACATCCTCCCAGATACCAGTTGGGCACCCTGACCATGTTGTTATCAATGTTGTTGTTTTCATCTAGTGATGACCTTCCTAAGACAAAGATTAAGATGTCAGTAGCAGATTCCTTGAAAAGAGCTCTGCTGAAACTCAAAGAACAAGAAAAGGATAAACCCATTACAAGTGATGGTGAGTGATTATTCTTTAACTTTATTTGTGGTTCGTTCAGCTTTAACTCCGATACCCAGAGGGAACCTTTACATAAACTACACAGAGTAAGGCTTATAAATACTACCAGAAACCTCAGTCGGTTACAACTGTACAAGACTGTTATTCAAACGTGTAAGTTTTGGGGCTCAAAATTGGTCATCTGCAACAAGTAGATCTTCCTGCTGGCTGAGTCACTTTTCATTTTTACTTGCCGGCAAGGATCCAGATGCTGATCCAGCTCAAATACAGGCCAATCAATCGGGAGTTCAGTGCTGATATTCAGCTAAAGCTGTAGAAGGATTGATGTATGTTTGCTAGCAATAATAGTGTCTGTGTTATTTCAGGAAGCGAGTCTGATGGTGGAGTTAAACCCGGAACAATGTGCAAGAACAGTGGATGCACCACAGTAAGTCTTCTGAATTATCTAATATTAATAATAAAAATAATAATAATAATAATAATAATAATAATAATAATAATAATAATAATAATATTTACATGGGCAAATTAGCATATGAAAAAATTAAAATTGTTACCTAAAATATGTCATGATTTAAAAACTAGTTATTTAAAATCATGTACATATGACTAAAATAAGAGGTGAAATACCGTAGCTTAAAAATAAAGTTAATGGATAATAAAATTGGTCCTATTCATACGCTTTTCTGAATAACAATGTCTTCGCTTAAACTTGTTCTCATGTCTTATTTTACTCAACAATTTAATAATTCTCAAGTGATGAAGCAGCAGCAGAAAAAGCTCTGTCACCAAGTGTCTTTTTCACTTTCATCGACGGCAGTACAAATAGCAGTTCAGAATTTGAGTGAAGACCGTACATGGATGCAGTCATACAATACATATGAATTAGATTACTGATATAGTTTGGTGCTTGGCCATTCATAGCTTTGAAAGTAATATTTTAAAACTTTGAAATCAATTCAGAATTGGACAGGTAACCAATGTAAACAATATAAAACCAGAGTTATATGACCATAGGGTAGAGTTAAGCCTATACATGTTAGCCTAGCAGCTCCATTTTGCACACGTTGTAGCTTTATGATATGCCGCTATTTCTCTGTCTTTTTTTAGTCATATATAAATGAAAGCACCAATGATGAAAAGTGCTGGCATCATTATGGAGTACCAGTATTTCATGAGGGGTAAGGCAATGTTGATTGTAAATTTTTTGATGCAGTTGTTGGGAACAATAATGCCCATTAAAGCTCTAATATTATAGGAAAGAGATCCTTGATTTCGAAAAAGTCTGAAGCAACCTGAATCTGTGCCAACACAAATGTTTCAAGAGTTGTGGTGATTTACTGTTATAGTAATAATTTATTGAAAATTAGGAATTGCTGATCAAATATTGAGGATCAGAATTGGGAGTTGAGAATTGTCAAGAGAAAATTGGGAATTTAGAATGCAAGATTGGGTTTTAGAATTGAGAGGAGCACAAATTGATTGATTAGCCAGAGTAGCATACTGAACATTAAAACACACTTGATGGTTAATTGTAATGAGCTGCGAAGTGATAACTAGCGATGTGTGAATGTTCTCTTTCAGGTATAAATTTTGGTCTTGTTGCCGTAAAAGGACAACAGACTTTGATGAGTTCTTAAAACAAGAAGGATGCTGTGCAGGGTCTCACAGATGGGAGCTAACAGAGGAGGTAAGGTGGTGCTGCACCCCTGCCTGTCATACGGCAATGGACATTGTGCATGATATTAATTATAATATCTTGCTCTTGAGCTAAGTGACAAACATGGTCGGTGCTTAACTTGTTTGTAGCATGAAGCTGCTAGGAGTGCTTGAAATGTTTGTTCATGGCAGGTTACATTACACACCCCCACCCCCACCCCTCCAACATTTGGTCAGGTTTCACAAACAAACCAACCGTTTTTCAGAACTTCTTATTACAACAAGTTAGTAAAGTTCTTGCACCCTTATGGTTTCTTTTCTTTATTTCATAGGAAAAAGAGAAGAAAGTGTTGTGTCGGTAAGATTTCTGGAAAACACTTCTAGGTTGTTCTTATACTGGCCACTTAGATTGTGATGGATTGAGTTAATCCATATGCGTGTTTAAAGATCTGCGTCCTTGTCTACTTTCAGTTTCTTTACAATCTGTGAACATGGAACAAGCCAGAAATTTCTAAAACTGAGTCATTGTGCCATTTGATTAATTTTAAACCACCTTGATATCGGAAGGGTCATTGCTGCTTTTCAGTATACCCAATCACCTGACAGCATAAATGGAGCGCGTTCAAACCCACTTTCTTTAGCGTGAAGCGACCAGCGTGCAACACAGGAGATAAGCGATACTCCTAGTCCATCGCAAGCTACTCCTTAACTTTTTTTAAGGTTTCTTTCAAAAACTCATTAAGAATTCATCAAGAAAATACAAGAGAAATTTTAAATGTTTAATGAGTGTATTTGTATCTGATAAGGACACGGCTAGACTTTGCGTCCAATATTGTTGGCCAAAATAATCAAATATAAATATTAGTGCAGAATGAGTTGATCCAAGTCAGACGATTTTGAAGCCGTTCAATAAATTCGCAGTTCGTGTTTTATCAAGTCTAAAACACTCGTGTTTAAAGCTTTATAAAACACTGCTGCTCATTTATTGAACATTACCTAAACCATTTATACCCTGAGTAGAGAGAGGTAACGTGGACTTTGGAATCCTGTGCTTGTATCTAGAGCATTCTTTCTTATTTTTGAGAAGAAATTCATCTTATTTGTTTCTTTTTTTTAGGTATGACTGGTATGCAATGGGAAACTTTATCGTCATTTCAGTTTTTGCGAAGCTGAGTGATCCTGAACAAACCTTTGTAGAAGCAAATAAAACAGTTGTAAGTAGGAATTGTGTAGCATGATCTGCCCATTCAAACACTTGTTATTAAATTAACTGTGCGTACATCTTGTGGAATACCGCCTCGGAAGTAGCTTATGGTGATTCGATATTTTCTCCTTTTCAGTTACGCGCTCACGTGGTGTTTGGTGGTTCAAATGTCTTTGAGCTTCAACTCAGTCTCCATGGGGTGAGCTTTGCTAAATAATTTTGCTTGTAATATGTTATTGGGTTGAAAAATTCATCTAGCGCCGCCAATATTGCAAGTAGAGCGTATGTTGCAAAAATGTTCCTCCGTGTCATCTTGGGATGCTTATTAGAGTGAGGGCTCTTATTGGAAAATAAGCGCTTTTTGGAATAATGGGTCTTATTGGAAGATGGGCGTTTATTGCAACAGGTGCGCTAATTGCGGTATTTCTTCTTTACTAGACAATCCTTCCAGAAAAGAGCTCTGTGCTTCTGTCCCAGACCAAGGTAGAGATCAAACTGCGAAAAGAAGACATTGGAAGCTGGCCTTCCCTGGAATTGAAGAAACCAAAAGAGGAAAATCCCACGAAGACGCAAGAGAAATAAATGTAAAATCAACAAGATGCAATTGTACAGCGTTATAAGGGCAATCAAAATCTACAAAGCAATGCTTATAAATAAGTTTCTGCGGAACGTTACAAGAACGCAATCGTTGTATTTGTACTTCCAGAACTCTGGGCCTTCGAAAATCTACGTTGCAATATATAGATAGTGATTTCACTGCCTTTCGCGTTCAGCAATCGTGGAAATAAACTATTTAACTGTTGTTGTGTGTAAAGGTGCGGAACGCTTGATAAATACAGTTTGACTGACCGTCTTGCTTTCTTACCCTAGGCCTGGGCGCCAGAGCTTCTGTTTTTCTTCCGCGATAACCGATGAAGCCGCGAAAGCGCGACACGAACGATCGCGCGTCTAGCAGCTTCGCCCTCCTCCCCTACCCCCCTCCGACCCCTAAAAAGGGAAAAACATCTCTGGTAGCCCCAGGTATCAACACCTTGAAATAGATAAAGTGAACTGCCTTTGCTGGTGGTTTCAGTCGAGTTGGCGATTTTTCGAAACGAAACCGCGCGGGGACTTTTTCTTCGCCCTTCCCCCCTCCCCTCAAGCGCCTCTGCGGAAGAGGGAGTGGACGGCATGCCTGGCCGGTGTAACATCGTATTGCGTGCAATTGCTAACTAGCATCGTGTGCCAGTCCAGCCCTAAATAAAGATGCACACAACATTGCAGAATCTCGTTCCTCTTCCGCAACGTGGCGTGCAACAATTTCACCGTGTTATTTAACTGCCACATAGCGCTTAACTATCAGCCATTTTTTGTCATCCGACTATCCTATCTCTAACCCAGACTCGGCAATCTCAGTATTTCTTTTTCCGGCAATTATTTCTATGAAAACAGAACTGTATGCACTATAATAAATGTACGGGGTTAATTATACGAAAATCTTTCCAAGCTGGGGTTTCGTCCTTTTGACCACTTAGTCGTTAACGCCATTACTGCTGCTGCCTGCAAGCTTGCTCATCTCACAGGCTATGTGGCTTCGTCGTCTGATAGTGTTATACTTCTGCTTGGATCATGTCAAACCGCAAGAAGCTTGCGTTGTCTCGGGAGTCTAGCAACGGAGGCTATGGAAAGTAACGGGCAATAGCAGCGTTTCGTAACTTGTCTCGGAACGATGCAACAAAATTGCGAGTCCTGAAGTGGCTCGAAATCAGACGTCAGAATGGGCTCCTGAGCAGTTAATGTTATGGCGCGCAAAAACGACACAAGACGGTGTTGTGGGCAATAGTGGGCAGGGAATGTACTGGCAAGGCTCGGATAAACCCACCGACCGGATAAAAGCCCACTGGATGGAGGGCCTCGGCACATGGCGCCATGCCGGGGGGGTGCCCCATGCCTGTACTGGCTGCAAGGAAGACATTGTTGCTGGAATAATTACGTGGGACCAAGTTAACCCAGCCAGAGTAACAAATGTCCCCTCTCTGACGGGGCTCCAGCACAGGGCTGAAGGGGTACTGCAGGCAGCAATTCCCCGCCCATAAGTTTATTAAAGATTATTTAAGAGCGTTAATAACCAGGGTGAACAATAAGGAACTAAGGGCTTTTAATAGTAGGACCTAATAACAGAGAGATACGACCCATAATGGGTGGGTGGGATGGATCACGCTTTGATCAAGATGCAAACGTGCATAGCTCAGAGAAGGGTGAAAATGATTACTCACATGGCAAGTTATGCTTGAATAGCACTGACCAAATAAGGAAAGGAATGTGCAGTCGGGGACCGCAGAGATCAACGCGGGCTCATCTGAGCCAAATGTGGCTTGCCAACATTAACTTTTATTTTATGCTAAAATATCAACTAATACTGTTTATAGTAGTGTGTGTGTGCCTTGAACTAAGCTCGCAATTAACAGGGATGACGAAACCAGTAGTGTTACAACGATAGTTCCCAAACTTTTGACACCAAGAAACAAGATTGATTCTTATCCATACACGTCAAATAAAAAAAAACTTACAATACCTTAACTTGTAAACATTTCGCCGAGTGAAAATCTTAAAAACGCAGGTAAAAAGCTGTTACAAATACATACTAAACGTTTTCAATTCTTAAAATCACCAGAAGTGTCCGATGATAGCGATCTTAAGGATCGATAACGTTTACTACTGACGTATTTTAAACAGCTATTAAATTACGTTTTTAGTATGTCCTATAACGTTTCCAAGAATAAATATGTATCTAAAACCATAACCCTTTCTGACTTGACTTTCGCCGAAGTAGAGCCAAGAAGAGTGTTAAGCTTTAAAAGAAGGCCCAATAACCAGGTGCTGTTCGAGGGCGGCGGAGTGGGCCTTTTTCACGAGATTTTTCCACAAATCCACCACAGCAGCGTTTATTTTTGCACTGACTGAGTTGACAGGACAATTCTGACTAACAACGGAATTCTGTTATCGAATATACCGGTCTGCCCGCCAGGTCTGACTAATGGTAAGCACCCCTAGTCTGGCCTTTTATTCATGCTGAATTGTTCACTCAAAAATTCAGTAGTCAGTTTATATCATTATATCTTAGTCATATCGCTACAATGAAATAAGTTAAAGAATTAAAACTTCTATCACCCGTGATTTTAATTCAGTAAAATTACAACCTAAAAAGCTTCTCACTTACATACTATTTTACACAAAGAAACGACTCACGACATTTTCATTTTTGCAACGATGGAAATAAAAGTTATTTTGGAAATAAAGTTATTTTCAAGTGTTTGAGTGTTAAATTTGATGACCTCTCGATTTCCAAAATTTTAATATTTATGTTCGTCCCGTTTTAAATATAAATTGAAAGACTTTTTGTAGATTTAGAGAGCAAATAAATTAGCAACAAAGGTTTAGGAAACAAATAAATCTATCACCCGTGATTGTAATTCAGTAAAATACAACCTAAAAAGCTTCTCACATACATACTATTTTACACAAAGAAACGACTCACGACATTTTCATTTTGCAACGATGGAAATAAAAGTTATTTTGGAAATAAAGTTATTTTCAAGTATTTGAGTGTTAAATTTGATGACCTCTCGATTTCCAAAATTTTAATATTTATGTTCGTCCCGTTTTAAATATAAATTGAAAGACTTTTTGTAGATTTAGAGAGCAAATAAATTAGCAACAAAGGTTTAGGAAACAAATAAATACGCCCGTACCGATGCTACAATATAATAAATTTCCTCTTAAGTTAGACAATAACTCCAATTATTATAAAAATGTTTTGGTATTTTTCTTCAAATAAGATGACATTAAAATAAACACCTCTTGAACAAAACCTGGCCCATAAATTATTTTCGCGACATATGCCGGAATAAAATCCATAATTAAATTAAGGTGTCCACAAAAGGTTGCAAATATCTTCAGCAATCTCTTTGATTACTGCAGTCCATAACTGATTCATGGGCGTGTTTCTGTGCGGCGCCGATTTTCTTTCAAGCCGCCGATTTGATTTCTGTAGGGATGGGTTTAATGCTATGAAGTTGACCCCCTGGACCTGCTAGTGAGGTTTCACCCATGAGATCGAGGTCGATTTGACGAGCGGCTTGCCTTCCTTCAGAAATAGCTGTCACTATCAGTGACTGACCGCGGTGACAATCTGAAAAAAAGTACAACAGTTTTTTTAATGTTTTTTTAAAATTCGTGTCTTTGGTTACCCACAATCTGGAGCATTTTTACTAAAACAACAACAACAGA
Organism: Meandrina meandrites; assembly: GCA_963693305.1. Lineage (NCBI taxonomy): Eukaryota > Metazoa > Cnidaria > Anthozoa > Scleractinia > Meandrinidae > Meandrina > Meandrina meandrites. The sequence goes on from OY855906.1 coordinate 10,826,177, forward strand.
GCAGTAATTTTGCAGCGGCAAATCGAATGTGATACACTTCTCTACTTCCCAAGGTCAAAATAAAAAAAAATGATATTACAGCCGCGAGCCCGCTCTTCGAGAACATAGAAAAAAAATGCCGGAAGAAGTTGACAAAAAAACCCTTGACTAACACGCTTAAATGGCGCGACGATTGCAGAAGCTTGTGGCGGTTCTTGAAACGTTTGTGTCGAAACTGGGTGTTCAACACAGGAGCTAGTTAGAACGTATTTAATTCTTTCCCAAGTGAACAGCACCAATTTCATACGTAAGTACTGGGTATCCGATGGGGTGTCCGATGATACTTGTCTAAACGGATTTCAATTCTTCCCGTGGGAATAAGAAGATTTGCTTCCCGGTTAACTGGTGTCTCGGCACAGTGCTCAGGTACCACCACCAAGTCTTTTCTTAATCAAAAGAGCAACAAGCACTCGCCGCAAGCGCGTAAGTTTAGTCGGTAGAGTGATTTGATTAAACCCGTGAAACAACAACTCACGATTAGTGCGTTATAGTCCAAACGTACCAAAAGAAAACAATAATACTATCTGAAAGTTTAGTTACTATTTTACAGGTTAAGTAAACCACTCTAATAATTAATAAATGTTGCAGGAAGTGACACATGTTGAATCAATAATATACGTCTGTAAGTTTTGTAGGACTTCTCGTTCTGTGGTGTAAAAGAAAGCATCGTACAGTGTCACATAGTGTAATGTAAATTAGCATAACCCACCGACCGTCTATTAGATAATCGTACAATCTGATTGGCTACAACCAAAAGCTCCTGTAAATCAATTCTAGCGACATTCTGTGTTTGATAGATCAGCCACTGGGTTATGCTGAAACAAGAAGACGGTTCGCTCTCGGTTTTCATTGACTTTGATATAGAAACCTCGAGCTTGCCGTCTAATTGTTTGTATTCAGTGTGAATGTTCTCAATAAAGCGTTAATGGGCCATTTTACAGTTGTCTGCGCAGTGTCCTGGCCTTTGACTGGTAGCGAGACTGGAGTTGGCCTTCTTTTGATACAGACCTCACTTCTTTTGTCTTGTAAGCATCAGAACAACTTGATTCACTAGTTGCATTTACATAAGAAAAGCAGAGGTTTGTATCAATGCAAGGTCAACTCCAGCCTCGCTACCATTCAAAGGCAAGGTCACTCAGCAGGCAACTGTAAAGTGGTCTATTCCCAATCTGGGAATGATCAAAAGTGAACCTCACCTCCCGCGGCATATACGTTAGGAACACTGGTCAGAAACTTGTTCTTCTCAGTAGCAAAATTACTCCGAGGATCCTGTGGACAAAACGGAAAATAATTGAGAAAAATAAAAGCAGAAAAGAATTGCACTGGTGAAATCAGCACAGTGTTACCTTCTTTATTCCACACTGTTCCGCCAGCGTTTTCTCAGGTCCCAAGAATCCTGCAGCTATGATGACAAGGTCGGCTTTGAACACTTTTTCTGAGTTAGGAATCTCTTCCATCGTCCATCTTCCAGTCGCATCCTGCAGGTTAGAGTTTGTGCTGTGTTAGTGATTTATTTCGCTTCTCTTTGCTCGCGGAGATTCTGAGCACGCAACACAAAGTGCAACATAGTTGGATCGTTTAACGAAATTCTAGAAACATTCGCAAACATTTCAACGCAGCACAGCGCAACGTTATTGTACACAACAAGTTGCACACGATGGCCACCCTGTTGCAATATGTTGCAACATATTGGATGGTGCTTTGAAATAACAAATCGAACTAGTGCGCAAGCAGCAATGTTGCACGAACGTGGACAAACGAATATCTTCAATCCGATCTATACACTATTGAATATCGGTCGCAGAAATGGCTGATGCAATTAAATCCAAGTAAATGCTTTGTTATGAGGATAACCAGAAAACGTGATCCTGTTATTTATGATTATAAATTAATGGGACACTCCATAGAATCAGTGTCACAGCATCCATATCTTGGCGTTGAGCTATCCTCTAAACTAGACTGGGGCCATCATATCGGTGATTGTGAAGAAGAGCTCCCCTCACCCGACTGTCGGCAGTCTGTCGGCCGACAGGCTACCGACAGGCCACCGTGGACTGACAAGCATATGAAGCAAATAGAAGACGTTCAACGGCGAGCTGCTCGATTTGTGAAGAACTGTTGGCAGCGAACACCTGGAACTGTGTCCAATTTACTTAACGATTTGGATTGGCCCTCCCTTCAAAACAGAAGGAAATCTGTTCGCCTCACATTACTTCATAGGTATTGAGTATTCATGGTGAATCAGCATTAGAAATCCAATGCTATATCAAAAGGCGTAATTGTCAACTTCGATCTTTTCACAAAGACAAGTTCATCGAAATAACTCGAAATTCAGAAAGTTATAGGAATTCATTCTATTCCCGGTTCTATTGTAGAACTATCAGAGAATGGAATGCCTTACCAAACGATGTTTTAGATGTTAAAAAAACTCAATTATTCAAGAACGCTCTTAGATTAGAATGATGACATTTTAATTAGGTTCTAATTTTTTTATCATAATTAACTTTCCTTAGTAATTCTTAGTAATCTTTTTAAATTATGTACATATTCTATTCTATATTTTTTAGGTCTTTTACCTCCCACCCCCCCCCCCCCCCTACCCAACTTTTATTTTTTGTTTTGTTTGTTACTTTATGTCTTGCAGTGATGGGAGCATGCCTCCCTTTGCAAGACCCCCCATAATATAGATAATAGATATAGAACATGCAATATCTAAAACGTTGCACGAAAAATATGACCAATTTCAAACTTGATCCAACACTATATAATATCTTGCAACACATTGCAACAGGGTGGTCAAACGTGTGCTTGTGCAATATGTTGTGTGCAGCAATGTTGCAATATGTTGTGTTGAAATGTTGTGATAATTGACAGATAATTGAAGCGTGTGGGGGGGGGGGGGGGGGGATGATAAGAGTACAATCACTTCTCTGTGTGCAATTCTATATCGTACCATATTAATATACCTTCTGAGTTCTGGCGGGAAACGACAATATTACCTGGACCCAGTTGATTTCCACTGTTTGTACGCCTTTCACATGGCCTTTTTCGTCTCCAATGAATTCCTGTATACACAGCATATAATTGAAAAGTCAATACACAGGTAAACAAAAGAGTGAAAACAAGGACATATACTATAATCTGCACTCAGTCACATACCTTGCTCATGATGCTGAACACACGAGGATCTGCTCCATATTTCAAAGCGGCCTGTGGTAAAGAAAGAACCACCAATTTAATTAATTTAATTTAAAGAAGAACGAACCAAATTTTGGAAAAACATAACCGATTTTTTTTTAAATAACCAGATTATCAATCAAAACTGATCGGGCGGATTCTAAATAATACGTTAATTAAAATTATTCGGCACATTGATCTGACGGCAGAGAGAAGACAAGGGACAGGACAATGTAGACCTTCAGTCTCTTCAGTTAAAAGTTTCACAGTGCATACCTCTTCATGGCCATATTCAACTCGGAAGACTTTTGGCCACAGAGGCCATGGGTTGCCGGGACTTCTACTCTTGGGAGGCGTGCCCAACACTTCGAAATTGGTGATGCTCTTGGCATTCTGTAGGATGAAAAAACAAACATAAAAAGATTTATACCTAATATTAGTTTCTTGGAGTTTACACTGTCAGTTTTGACTTATTAAATATCCACGCTAGACTTCTCCCTGTTAAAGCAGCCGATCACGTGATCATTAGTTTCCCGCGCTTGCAGCTCGTTTGTTGTGATTGGCCAGATGAGACGAGTCAGCTAAGATATCCACTTTATGCAACAACTGTGAAGTGTACCTGTCTGAGTGAAGTTCCAATACAATCCACTCCTGTGTCGCCTCCGCCAATAATGATCACATCCAATCCAGTGGCGTCAAGGGAAGGCAAGTTATAATTACCCATGAGCCTCTTCTGGCACGTTTCCAAGAACTGCATGGCGAAATGGATTCCCTCCAAATCACGGCCTAAAATGAAAACGAAATTTTTCCACGTAAGAAAATAATAAAACCAACAATTCATCTAAGAAAGTGTTCACCATGAACACTTCGCAGCGCGGTTTCGACCAAGTGTTGATGCTCGAAATGAAGCATTTAAAACAAGTAGAGACTAACCTGGCAGAGGAATGTTACGTGGGCATGTTGAGCCCACGGCCAAAAGCACAGCGTCGTTGTCTTGTAGTAGTTGCTGTGCGTCCACATTTTTGCCCACCTCAGCATTATTAACAAACTTGATTCCTTCAGCCGCTAACAAGTCCACGCGACGCTGAACAATCTATGGCAACGAAAACGTTATATTTCAGAGAGGTATCGCCATTAAAACATGGCATCAAGGCACCAGTGACGCGAGGACGGAGGTGTAGGTTCTAAAAAGCAAACGTCTCTCAACTGGCGCATGTTAACATTACTCACGAGAGAGGCGTCTAAAGGCGCTTGCCATTAGTCAGAACTGGCCGGCCAGACCGGTATATTCGAGAACAGAATTCTATTGTGAGTCAAATTTGTTCTGTCAAATTGGGCAATGCATAAATATTATACACTGCTGTGGTGGATTTGTACGAGAAACCACCGGATGTCCGGTCAGTTCTGACAAATGGTAAGCTCCCCAAGATTCGAACTAGAAGATTCCATATGAATGACGTTGCACTGAAGAGATCCAAGTGAAGCCTTTGATTGGTTTTTGCACCAAAGAACGTTATGTTATGAAGCGACAGGCAATCTTTATGCCGTCAGTGCGGTATATTTCGGCTCTTACGTTTCTTGTAGTGAATGAAAATGACCACGCGAAGAGAGGCGTCCGCGAGACTAAAGAGACTGTTTGGAATTGCTGCACTACTGACCCAGAGAGGTAATTAATTTATGGCAGTACAGTTAGGGACATCGAATGGTCTTTGCGAACATCCAAGCAGAGCGTTTTTCTTTGCGAACACGAGCATTGACTTAGCCTGATTCTCAGACGGTCCAGGTCCCTCGCGGCCAGGCACTCGCCCCCTTTGGGTGCCTGGCCGCGAGGGGCCTGGACCGTCTGAGAATCAGGCTAGGTCTAAGTTTGAGCCTCTGGTTGGCTGAGGTTGTTGTTGAGCAAGACTCTACACTCTCACTGGCTCCTCCGATCCCTACTTCAGCCTTTTAATTTACAGAACTTACCTTTTTGCTCAGCTTCATCGGCGGCACACCATACATCAACAGGCCACCGCATCTGTCGTTTCTCTCGTACACTGTAACCCAGTGACCGGCCTACAGTATAGAACAGAAAACAGGACTACTTCAATTGACCAGAAACCGACAGCAGACTGCTATTTATCAATTACTGTATTGGACTCGGTTTTACCGCAATAGCGGGAATTGTAAAGGCCAAGGTTCGTGTGATTGGCCCAGGCTGATAACACAAATAGGGGGCATTGATAATTTTGTGGGACCACTACTAGGGACGACTTGCGTGACGACTCAAATAACGATAGTGCAGGAAACTACTTTTACTGCGCAGGATATTTTCCGGTTTCTGTATTTATTTCTTCAGTATCGTATACCTTGTTTAGTTGTGCAGCAGCTGCTAATCCTGAAGGTCCACTTCCTACAATGGCGATCTTTTTCCCCGTTCGATGAGCCGGAATCTGAAAGTAGAAGGTTCGAAATGTTTGAGAAACCTGAAATAAAAAACTTCTAGCCAAACTTTTCTTTATGCTCCATACTGGAAGAAAGCGGGACATCAACATTTCTATAATTTCAAGTTTGGAGAAACAAAGCCTGAAAAAGGTTTATCTACAAAAGAAAGTTCCCGAATAAAGACGATTAAAGATAACGCTGCATCAAAAAAAGACTGTGTAAAGCTTTTGTTGTACCTGTGGTGTAATCCATCCTTGTTCAAAGCCATGATCAATAATGGCGCACTCAATTTTCTTGATCGTGACTGGTTCAGCATTGATTCCCAGAACACAAGCGCCCTAGAAAGATCATCCAGAGAGTTAGTTTAAAACCAGCCAGCAGGCATAATAATACACGGTTTCTGAGCCAGCACTGCCTTTCCAGATGACCATTCCCTGGCCTGATTATCAAGCTTTTCTAAAGGGGACGGGGAAAAATAGAGCGAAGAAAGGAGGAGCCTACCTCCCCCCTCCCCCCTCCCCCCTCCCCCCTCAAGAAAGGTCTGACAGTCAGGCTAACCCCTCCCGGACCATCTAACTCAATTTTGATTGGCCAAGAAAAAGTAAACCCATAAAGAGACCTCAAACACGACAGTGCGTCGTGTCTCTCTGTAAAATGGCAATCCTTAAACATAATTAATAACACTGACTTAATTAACATGTTCTGTTTTGTACTGACCTCACACGGAGCAGGGCAAACACGTCCAGTGAATTCCGGAAAGTTGTTGGTGAGCAAAAGCCGGTCCAGAGCTTCTTTCCATTTATCCTGGAAAAAAAAAATTAGGGGTAGAATTTGGTGTCAATCACAGAGCTCAGAAAAATCAGCATAAGCAAAATGACAGATTTACTTTTTCCACAGTCATTTACAAATTCTACTGCGCCTTGTACGATAGGCAGCTTTCCCAACCAATTACCTGGAAGACCAAGTCATTCCATCTGGGGATGATGTTTCCTAACGGACATCCAGTGTGAGACTGACAGAATGGCACTCCACACTCCATGCATCTGTTGTAGGTGAAAACAGAAAATACGTAAGGGAGTTAGTATCAGACTCAAGTAACTAAATAGTCAGATGCTCATAACCAGGCTGACTGAGCCCACGGTACTTGTTAGACACGTTGCTAAACAGTACGACGTATCTTGATGGCGTCATGCTGACGTGACACCGAACGTGCTCAGAATTTACGCTACTCGTACACCCCATATATCCACAAAGGTTTATATTTCACTAAACGCTTTCCCCGCGAAGTTTACTCGCACGCTTTACAAGCTGCCCGTGAAATTGAACCTCGAAAAATTTTCAAACATTCAATCCGAGTGTTTCTACCCGGGTTCTAACCCATGTTGCAACATTTTATTCCGTTGAAAGGCAGTGATTTCAAGGAACGTTCAAAGTTTTACTTGACGACAAACTCGGGTAGTTTGACCACCAAGTATGCAACACAAAAAAAAAATTGTGTAGTTTTTGGTTGGCTCGATTAAAAAGATAATTGCAGACGATTTTAGGGGCTATACTTACCTAGCGGCTTGAACTTTCAATTCTGCTTTGCCTTTGTTGTAATAAACCTCGTTCCAATCCTTCATCCGCTGCTTCGGTGGACGGTATTTCGCTTTGCTTCTGGAGTATTTCACAAACCCTCTGTCATTAGAGCAACAACAGAAACATATCGTTATCGTTTGCCACGCAGAAGCCCTTAAATTACACAGTCCCACATCAACAAAATCAATAATTCCCTTGGTACCCTCGCAGACACTGACGCACCTGGTTTTATCTAACACTCGGTCCATGATCTTCTGATCGTTTGTTGTGTCTGGGATAGCCTCCTCTATATCAGTTAAACTGGAATCTGCTTGTTTCTTGACTGGAGGCGGTGAATCTTCATGCTTAATTCCATTAGTCATTTCTCCATTTGTTTTCTCTCCATTTGTCTTCTCGCCATTCGTCTTCTCTCCATTTGTTTTCTCGCCATTTGTCTCGTGATGAATTTCCTTCTTTAGTTTCTGGCAAAAGATAACAACTTTATTGCCATCGAATTACCAAGAGAGAAAAAGAAAAACAATGTGAATATCTAGTGCAATAAATAATCAACAACGTATCAACCGATTTCAAGTTAAACACCAGTAGACTAAAAGAACAATTACGCCTGACTGAAGAATCATTGACCCATAAAAAGCATAAACTATGAACGATGCGACCCAAATGTTTACTGGGAAATCGGAAAATTCGTTGTCTGGGACAGAACAAACATTTGACATTAAGACAGGCTGCATAAATCATGCTATTAGTTGTGCCTTTTGCAACCCCCTGACTATCTTGGCTTATGATTTGTCAGGCAATACGAACCCAAAACAAAGATCTTCAAAATAAGTCAAAATTTTATCGAGTGACAACACTCTGATCGCAGCGTTAAAGTCAGTGTGAAATCTTGAAAGTACCTCGGCTTCCTCCTCTTCTTTCACTTGCTGCAGGGCTCTTTTGTAGTCACGAGGCATCACCTATCAATCACAAAATGAAAACAAAATATGATCAGAAAAAAACAGCAACATCCCAGGAATACAGCTGCCCTTTCAACTCGACTAAAGCAAAACTATCATTGTAAATAAAGAAAGACTTGATCTCTGGCTGTTTACTTTCTGTAAACATCCTGGAAATAGGCTGTTATGTTCTGCAAACGTATATCGTTCACATGTAAAAACCTTTTGGACCACTCTTCGCAAACGCTGGTTTATTAGCACAAAAGAAGGAATGGCAAAAATGCAGTAACGTTGAACTGTCTGGAGTGTGACTGAAGTGATCATCGCAGATGAATTCAGGATAAATGGACAACCTCGTTCCCAGGGTCTCTCTCTCCCCGCCCCCAAGAGCGAGAGAAGAGAGACCCTGGGAACGAGGTTGGATAAATGGACAGTACGATCTAACCACCTAACCATACCTTAACAAACATCTTCACAGAGCTGTCCCAGTCCTCTAGAAGCCACTCGGCCACAGTCGAACCAGTCAGCTGCTGATGGTCTCGCACCAGTCCCCTGACCAGCTCAACATCCGCTCCAGTTACAGGCTCAAGGTCTACAATCTCCTGATTGCACAGCGAGGAGAAGATCTTCTTCCTAAACATTCAGTGATGTTGGTAAACTGTGTGCTGAATTACTTGATTCTGACTCCAGATCACTTAATTAACGCCATATTGTGGTCGTAGGCAAGGTAGAAAACCCTTATGTGCTGGAGTGGTTTTCAATATTCGTTTGCTCTCGTTTTGTTTTACGACGCGCCAAAAGAGCGATGTTCAATTGAGTGTCGTAAACTGACAAACTGACCAAAACCAAGGTTATTACTCTGACCAATCAAAAATGACGTCGACAATCTGGTGAACCAATCAAAACTCGAAGCAAGTAAATGTAGCCGGTAGAAAGCGCGGGAAAACGCGTGTGAGCGAGTCACGCGTGGTTTTGGTTTTACTTCTGATTGGTCGAGAAAGTGGCACGAGTTTTTTTTAAACAAATCCCTAAGAAAAGTAATGCAAAACCAAAGCACATAAAGGCCTCGCAAAACAAGGAAACATGTTTTCGGACTTGTTTCCTCGTTTTGCCATACTTCCATGCCGCGCGGAAACAGGAAATGTTTCTGCCGTGTAGCAGAAGCAAATTTTGCTTCTTGGAAACAAAACTGCTTCCTGTGTGGCAAAACTGGGAAACGCTGGGGAGCGACATGCGCGCGCTACGGGTGTTTCTGGAAACATGTTTCCTCGTTTTGTCCAGCCGACACTCAAGTGAAAATCGCTCTTTTAGCTTATTGGCACCATCTGCTCAACCAATCACATGCAAAACCGAAATCACTCGCGACTTGGACACACGCGTTTTCCCGCGCTTGGCGCCGATTATGTGTATTTGCTTCGAGCTGCGTTGTCTGCGTTGGTTGTGACTGCCAAATGTGTTTGGCTTCGTTTGGTTTAAAAACATCCAACTGAAAACCACTCTATAATCTAACGAAACGTTGTCCCGTTCATGTCATCAGAATCACACCGGCTAGAGCGCTGTAAGCAGTGAGTGTTGTAGAGATCAAAGACAAATTTACTACATCTGGTCTTTTGAGTGACTCGGAGGCCGAGTTGTTGAGGAGCGCATTCTCACAACAGGATCCAAGGGTCTAAAAGAGAGCATGCACGCAAATGACTATTTGCTTATCATGTTTTACCTGTCAAGCACAAAAGCTATTCCTCCTGACATTCCAGCAGCGAAGTTTCGCCCAGTGGAGCCAAGAACAACCACGACACCTCCAGTCATGTATTCACATCCATGATCACCAACACCCTAAGCATAAAATAGCACTGTACTTCAGCTGAGGAGAAATGCTAACTTTTTAACATTCCAGTGAAAAGGCAAATTAACTTACAGAATACAAAGAGAGGAAATAAAGAGACAGACGGTATTGACTTGTCGTAAAAAAATTCAATAGGCCACTTCCAAGTTAGCTTTTGCCTCTGTGTCAAAATGGGTCTTCGTGTGAAACCATTCATATGAAAATGAATTTCACCTGGAAGTCCACTTTCATGCAAATCAAACTCATTTTCATTTGAACGGTTTCGCACGAGGACTCGTTTTGAAAATGAGGCAAATGGCAACTCGGAAATGGCCTATTGATAGAGCACAAAGAGCATACTAACCTCACAAACTGCCGTCACTCCAGAATTTCTCACACAAAAACGTTCGGCAGCGATGCCTCTTACAAATGCCTAGACAACAAGTACAAGAAAAGAGTTCATTTTCTCCTCAAGTCACATCTTCTTCCTGGGTGACTCACCTCCTTCAATTCTGAAGATTCTCGTGAGCGTATAATTAAAAACTAAAAATTAAGGTAAGGCTTAAATGCTACGATAAAAGACTAAGTAATAATAATAATACTAATAATAAAGTCAAAGTTAACATCGTTTGGTTTGGCCTTGGTCAGACGGCAGGCTTTTCTTGAAGGCCGTCAAGTTTGGTGCATTTACTGTTTCACTGGCCAGGCTGTTCCACTCTCGTATCGTTCTTGGGAAAAACGAGTACATGTGGTAGTCCGTCTTTGAGCGGGGAATTTTGTACGCATTTGAATTTACGTGCCGTGATCTCCTTTGAAGTGGCGTCATGTTTCTGATAAGCAAAAGAAAAGCATTTGGTCGCGGACGAGAGACACCTTTACCTTGCCTGCAGTAGCACCGTAGAAACAAACGTTTCCAACAATAATGTTCTCTTCTGCTTTGTAGTTACCAGGGTGCTTGGTGCTTGGATAAACGATAATCTTGCCTCCGGCTAAACCCTGAAAAAATGTGTTCGTGTTTAGAGTGGTTTTCAACTGAGTGTCGAAAGTAATTAGAATTTTCTATGCTAATGCATTACTATGCTCAGTTAATGATTGGTTGAAAAATTCGCGCCATTTTCTTACCCAATCAGAAGTACAAACCAAAACCAAGCGCGACACGCGCACGTTTTCCCGCGCTTCGTGTCGGCTACATGTATTCAAATTTTGATTGGTTTACTGGACTGTCTATGTCCTTTGTGATTGGCCAGAGCGACAGCTTTGGTTTTGTTTTTGCGACACTCAAATTAAAAACTGCTCTTATCAACTGCACAAACAAGTGCAATTAGCGTTTCAGAAGCAAAAATGTGTTTTTCACACAGTAGAAATAACAAGCCGTGTATAAACAACCGTTACTATAGTTACCTTGCCGACATAGTCATTCGAGTCACCTTCCAGCTCCAATGTCACACCAGGGGAAAGGAAAGCGCCAAAACTCTGACCTGTGAGAGCAAAGGAACCCAACTGAATGTATTCCGCTAGTTTTGAATGAGAAATGAGCCTTTTTCACGAGATTTTTGCACAAATCCACCACAACAGTGTGTAATATTTATGCATTGACTGATATGACAGGACAAATCTGACTAACAACGGAATTCTGTTCTCGAATATACCGATCTGGTCGGCCAGTTGTGACTTATGGTTAAGACAACAGCCGGTGTCTTATAAAAACCCGGGATACTAGGTTTCCACCAAGACATTTTCCATAATTTCCATAATTTTACATCCATCTCGCACTTACCTGCAGATCCTCTTGCTTTGATGTGAATTGTGCCATCTGGAAGACCTTTCTCACCAAATTTCCTGTCGACAACAAAAATGATGAGTCATTCAAAGGATTATTGATTAAACAACAAGACGCGATGACCTAATTATAGTACGTGTAACGGACTTAATTTGGGTCTGGTCTCCTTTCTGGTCCGGTCAGTCGCTTTGTTTTATGTTCTTTGGTGTCAAACTTTATCTTTACAATGCCTGTTTTCACGTACGTGTACTAACACTTACTGGGAATTGTTGGAGCTTGGATAACAATGTTTTAGGCTTTAGGATAGCGCTTTTTAAAGTTCCGTTTTTTCCCGTCCACACTTTGACGAAAAAGATACGTTCTTACAAGTTTCTGGAGCTTTTGGTGAAACCGATCGTCGTTTTCTATCATTTTAGTGTGAATGAAAGGCGAAAACGCTTCAAAAAGTATATGCTTTAAACCAAAACGCAAACAAAGGTGCCTAAGCGTTGTATTACTAACCTTGCAATGTGATAGCTAAGAGTGGTGCCAAATGCCCGGTCCATGTTCATCACTGGTGTTTCCAGATACAAGTGCTTTGATGCTCCATTCAGAATGTCTTTAGCAGCTTCAATGAGTTGATTGTCCTGAAGTTATTTAAAAACATTCGAACAGGGTGAATGAGTGCTGAATGTAAATAGCTTCAGGGAGTGAACAAATCAGGTTCTAATTTCCCATTACCTCTTTATATGAAATTCAAGCAGGTAGGTTACAGGACTGAGTTGTATGATCATCCCAAAAAATCTTGTGATTATCCGGAAAAAAATGAACTGTTTCCCCCGGAACCAGTCATAAATTGTTAAATGTTGTCCGCTAGACCGAGTGATTAGCACGTTGAGGTTTATATCTTGAGAGGAAAACATTACTAGCCATGCAGTATCTATCGGAGGTGATTGTTGTGACCAACCTTTCGTAGCTCCAGCTTGTGATTTTGTGCCTCACTTCCTCCTAAGTGATCACCGGGGTTCAATTCGTTACCAGTCATCAGAAGAGGACTGAAGTCTAACAACTGCAAACAAGAAACAAGACGAGTAGGACATGCATGGAGAGCCAGGTCTACCTTCTTGGTAGAAGCTTTAACAGAGTTTTGAGATTTAACAAGTAATATATCAATCACGAGAGACAGTGTTTTATCGGGATATCCAAACACCGAGAAGAGAGTTGAAAATACGACGCGCAGCGGAGTATTTTTGACGAAATTCGAGGTGTTTGGATAGCCAATGAAACACTGTCTTGAGTGTTTGATATATCTTCTCAACCGAAACTAAAACTAAGGGGTAAACGGAGAAATAAAATCGTAAGAGTCTATGCTAATAGACCTTTTTCGCTTGGGCGTTTGTTTTCCCATTACAGACCACGTGATATTCTCTAGAGAATTTTTCTTTTATCCACGTAAAATCTATTCATTCATTCATTCATTCATTCATTCATTCATTCATTCATTCATTCATTCATTCATTCATTCATTCATTCATTCATTCATTCATTCATTCATTCATTCATTCATTCATTCATTCATTCATTCATTCATTCATTCATTCATTCATTCATTCATTCATTCATTCATTCATTCATTCATTCATTCATTCATTCATTCATTCATTCATTCATTCATTCATTCATTCATTCATTCATTCATTCATTCATTCATTCATTCATTCATTCATTCATTCATTCATTCATTCATTCATTCATTCATTCATTCATTCATTCATTCATTCATTCATTCATTCATTCATTCATTCATTCATTCATTCATGTACTGACGCGACTATTTGAAAATTTGAAAGCAAGAATTCTCAACAGTATCATCACATGGTCTGTAATGGGGCAACAAAACGCCCAAGCGAAAAAGGTCTATTAAGATCGGGTATCCAAACCTCCTTCAAAGTTATGATTTTCTTTGATTTAAATTGATGAATTATTAATGAGTTTGAGAATACATAGTGAGTAGAAGATTACCCAGTGAAAGGAAAGAAACGAGCGGGGCTAAGTTGATTTTCCCCTCTTTAGTGTCCCTTGAGCAACTGTAAAGGAAACGTAAACTACAATATACTAAATCAATCTTCTCGCTTCCGTGTTTTTAGGTTTGATTCTTGTGCTTTGCATACTAAATCAATGTGAGGTCCCAGGACCACAAGTTTGTTTACAGATGGATGGGCGGACAGATGAACAGATGGACACAATGTGAGTTTACTTACCTTAACTTTGGCGTTCAGTGGCTGTGCAGGCTCCAGGACGTCACATCGTCCAATCATATCACTCAACTTGCGGAAACCCATTTTAGCCATGTACTCACGAACCTATGAATAACAAGCATTAGATTCAATCTGCAAGTTCTTTGCAACGACATCAACCACCTTTGAATAAAATAGCCCCAGAAATTGCCACAACTAGTTCGAGAAATCAAGTAACATTTTGAAGTTTCCAAGACTTGGGCAACATTTCGAGAGACTGAAGACTTCTTAACAAGGATTTCTTTTCTAGTTAAGGCTAATCAACTCGATGTTATTAATGAGCTTACCTCTTCAGCTAACATGAAAAAGAAGTTGATGACATGCTCTGGTTTGCCTGCAAACTTCTTCCTCAATACAGGGTCCTGTAAATTGACCAATTCAAATAGTTCCACAGATAATAAATGATACAAAAAGGAACAGCATTTCTTGCTAACTTCAGTCATATTATCGTAGCGAGGGCATTATTATTTACCACTTAAAGGGATTCTCTGCATATAGAAAATCAGTTACTATTATTTGTAAAGAATTCCCCTAAAAGAAAAAGTACTATACGATTGTAGAAGTATAAAATGGACCAAAAGACTGCTTTGTGTGCTAAACGTCTGCCAAAGCTTGATTAAAAATAAATGGTTGCAAAATGAATATAACACTGTGTTTTGGGTACAATATTCCCATGAAAAGTCGTTCCTTTACCTGTGTGGCTATTCCGACAGGACATGTGTTCAAATGACATTTTCTCATCATGGTACATCCCAAGGCAATGAGAGGAGCAGTAGAAAATCCAAACTCATCAGCACCCAACAGAGCGCCAATTACCACGTCACGCCCCGTCCTGATCTGTCCATCAACTTGAAGGACGACTCTCCTGCGCAGATTGTTCAGTATAAGGGTTTGATGGGTCTCAGCTATGCCCAGTTCCCATGGCAATCCAGCATGTTTGATGCCTGACCACGTGCTTGCTCCTGTTCCGCCATCATGACCAGAGATTACAATGTGTTCAGAGTGACCCTAGTGAGTAAACAAAGCGAAATTAGTTAGCAGCCGACATTCGCACAATGTACTCACTAGAAATGACAACGTGCAGGTCCTTATTAACTACTAAAGCTGGTATTTATAATTTTATATCAACTTTTATCGTTTAAAATAGGTAATGACATCTTGAAGAGAACAAAATATTGCTCTGTCTCTTAAATGTAGTAGAGTCCCGATTTCTTGAACGCTCACTTCACCTCTAACTCTAACCAAAATTTCTTTGCCTTGGATTTGCTTCCCTCAGTCAAACACTGCTATTTTTTCCAATTTCACGAGCCAATTTTGTTTTGCCTTGGAGGTTAAAGAACACAAGATTTCTCACACTTTACTGCCCGGAGCCAAGTCATGTCAACCCAAATCACGCACCGAGCCATGCGACCTTATACCCCCACGCACTAGAACCCAGACTCCCAGCAGTGTGAGAAAGACGTTTTCCGTGTCTTTCATACCTCAGCCAGAGGAAAACCACACTTCACTGTACTAATTCTTTTTTAAAAAAGATCAGTTTAGAGACTTGAGCAGCCTAGAGTTGTTATTTTAAATTGTAAAAATGTAAAAATACGGACAGATAACAAACCTTTGCAACTCCAGCAGCGATTACACCCACTCCTACTTCTGACACCAGCTTCACACTGACTCGAGCTTGAGGGTTGGAGCACTTTAAGTTGTAAATAAGCTAAAAACAACGCAGATGAATGATGACATAATTTTTCTTGTCACAACACAGACAATTTAAAAACCAAAAGCAATGATAAGCTGCCTCACCTCAGCTAAGTCTTCAATGGAGTAGATATCGTGATGAGGGGGAGGGCTGATAAGGCCCACACCAGGTACAGACTTACGAGTCTTGGCAATATGTTTGGAAACCTATCAAGATTCATTTCAAAATAATCACGAGTCAACAACAATAAAACAGTGAGAGATCTAGTTGGGACAATAGAGCAGTGAAGATGCCGTAGGACTCTCATAAGCAATGGCCAAGTTGATAGCTTATTTTATGGCATCTACTAGCATTGACATAGTCAGCCATTAATTTTCACGCTTCTAGAAACCCTAAACTATCGTTAGGTCATGTTTCTCACTTAAATGAATTGGGCAATATTAGTTTCTGTCAGGGTATTTGAGCTTTTTAAAATTTGCTAAGGATGGATTATTTGGCAAGATTATTTGCATTCATATAAGAGCAAAACAAAGCAAAACAAAATAGATCATAGTACGTACCTTGTATCCAGGCAACTCTCCACCTTCTCCAGGTTTGGCTCCCTAAAACATCAGATATATTTTCATTACATTGTAGAATGTCTAATTTAATTACCATTTTGTAAAGAAGATGCAGAGATACCTCAAACGGATACACAGATGTTTACCTGAGCCATTTTAATCTGTAAGTCTTCTGCCATTGCAAGGTACCAAGCATTCACTCCAAACCTTCCAGATGCCACTTGTCTGATGGCAGATCTTGTGTTGTTTTCAGGGTCACTTCCTCTCAGTGGATCCTCACCTCCTTCACCTGTGTTACTCTTGCCACCAATCCTGAAAAATGAAACAAGTCAAAACAAGTTCCTAATGTTTCAAAACACTCACACATAGGCCTCACGTTACAAACTAAGAATGACCCAACAAATTAGTATTATGTTCAGGCTTTCAATAGGAGCTGGCATATGCCAGACCTCCGGCGGGTGCTCTGTTATGAATAGCTGGCTAAAGTTCATGCAGCTCCCTTTAAAACAAAAAAATCTTTTCAGCCTCTTAAATGTAAATTGCTGTCTGATGAGTACCACCCAAAGGCAGCCATCTACTTCAAATAGTATTGTGACTGATTAAGTGAAAGCAGTTGTTTAAGAAGTAGTATTTGCCTACAAGAAAACAAGCTAACTCACTTGTTCATGGCCATAGCAAGAGTTGAGTGAGTTTCATATGAAATGGAACCAAAACTCATAGCACCTAAAGGCAAAATAATCAATTTAAAATTATAAATTAACTTGATAGGTTCCAAAACCTCATGGAGCAGTACCACTTAAACGTACATGTGCTCTTCTCTAGCTGTATAGTTTCATCTGCAAACATTATAGCTAGAATGATAATTAAGGTATAACTCTGATAGTCTAAAAGGATTTTGAACCATGTTGGGGGGCATAACAAATGACTTCACTTTTCGCCTACCTGTTGCAAACCTTTTCACAATTTCTGAAGCTGGTTCAACTTCTGAGATGTCCAAAGGTTGCTTGGCAAATTTAATTTGCAGCTGTCCACGCAGTGTGCAGGAACGAACCTACAAGAGGAAATTGACAAAGTGATTAGCAAATGTCTAACTACTTACAGACTATTGAAATATGGGAGTGTACCCACCACTTCAATAGAGGTCTCACTGTACTTTTGGTAGGCAGGTTGACTCTTCATTCTCACTGCATCCTGTAAGAAAACCAAGAAACAAATTAAAAAACAAATGAAAAGCAATGCTACTATACTTCTTAGTAGTAGTTTCATTTCTTCACCCAGGTGTATAAATGGGTACCAGTAAATTTAATGCTGGGGGCAACCATGCAATGGACTAGCATTCCATCCAGGGAGGAGTAAAAATACTTGTTGCTGCTTAATGCTAGGGAAACCAGGATAAGTTCTGCCCTGATGAGCCACTAGCCCTGACCGCAGACTGTGCCAATCTTAAATGACCACTGACTTTTTTTATTTAACCGAACTAACCTGTAAGTTTGCGATACACTTGGGATCATTGATGTGCTTTTCTCCACCTTCACGCCAGTGATACTCACCCTAAAACCAAAGCAATTGCAATTGGTAACCTTAGCCAAGAAATGTAAAGTACGATTATAGCAAAGTGTGTTGAAGTTAAATTCTGGGATACAGGTGCGTGATTCCCAGTTCAGTGACTTTGCAAACAAACTGAACAATAATCTTTACAACCAGAACCATCAATGATAACTTAAAATCCATTAACGACTATAGCTGACAATTTAAGGTCAGTCTTGTGAACCCCATTTTCCACTTTCTGCCAATCAAATATTCACTCTACCTTGTTGTTCACCAAGACATTGTCACAGTCACGATCAGAAAATGCCACACTGTGTTTACTCAGAGCCTGCAACAGAGGAAGGAGGAAAGGAAAAATTTGAACCATTACTAGGAAACATTTTACAACTACAATAAATGTTAGAACTCTTGCCATCCTGCATGTTTTCAGCTCAGACATATAGCTAAGAGCCGGTTATCAGCTAATTTAACCAGCTGAAAGAGAGCCTAAATCATGAGTTCACATTCCACTAGAAAGGAAAGACTTGGAGGTAATTTTGAAGAAAAGACCAGAAAATCCAGCTGTGCTTGTTAATAAGCCAGCTAATTTTTGTTTTTAGCTTCATCCCTGTTAGCTACAATTCAGGATGGAAAAAAAGGAAGCCACAACAAGACTCTTACTCGAGACTAACATTTTATTTTTATTTATTTTTTCCAGCAGACCAACCTAACAATCACCTTATCCAGTAAAATGGTACACCCAATCAAAATTGGTTAATTATTTAATATTTGACATCACTAAGAGTACTGTAAGTACATACCTCTTGGGCTAACAGTTCAAACGTAACTCCACTCAGTCGTGATGCTGTTCCCACAAAACACTTGTCTATCACCTATAAGGATTTTAATATTGCATTAGTGGATGTTTCTAAGCTTGCTCAGTAGGCACTTTTTGCAGAAATTGACTAAAAATTTAGTATTTTTAAACCTGCAGCATGCATTGACAAAAATTCACTGACTATCTGTTTTGTATTCATATGAAGAACCTACCTCCTCTGCAAGCCCAACAGCTTCAAATATTTGAGCTCCCTGTAAAAAAATAATCAGCAAATAAATATTTGATACTGGACTAAAAGTGATCATAAGAAACTGTAAAATTGAGTTTCCAGGGTTTCAACAAAATTTTAAGTAAGAAACTGGTTTGAATAGAGTAACTGCCGATTCGAAAGAATCTTTCTTTAATTACTGAAATTTAGGGAAAAAGGAGCCAACCTCCATGAGAGAAGTAGACAAGGGAAACAGCCTACGGTTTTCATCAGGAATCAGTGCTTATTGAAAGCATTCAGTTTCAAGGGTGAATTCTTATGTCAGGCCCACTTCAGTTTTTGTGACTATCACTAATATCTTGCACTCTCCCAACAGTTGTGTACCTTGTAGCTGTGTAGAGTTGATATCCCCATTTTTGCCATGACTTTGGCAATTCCTTTTTTTACAGCAGCAGTGTAGTTTTCAACTATGTCTTGGTCTGACAGAGGAGGGTCCAACAGTCCTAAAAGAATTTTTGAATTGTCCTTTATTTTTACCTCATTTATAAATAAAAAATTGACAAGGAATGAAATACTGAAATTTCAAACTTTGAACTCTGTAATGGTAAATGTACCTTGGTCTCGCTGATTTGCAACAGTCTCAAAAACTAAGTATGGGCAAATGGCATCTGCTCCATAACCCAACAGAACACAAAAGTGATGAATTTCTCTGAAAGAAAAACAAACAAACAAATTTTACAAGTCATGTAATTTCATAATGTGAACATTTACTTTGTGCATCGGAAAGGAAAGCAAAGAGTGCATAGCATGACATAAACACACACAATTTAAATCTCAACTGCTTTTTAGGTAATAAGGGAATTTAAACTGACTCAAAGATTAATAGCACAGAGCATGCTGATCAAGTAGAGAAATATATATCAAAAACAGTTAGTCAGTAGGATATATTTTAAGTATATCTTGTTTTTGGAAAAATGCACCTTCTTTGCAAATGCATGATTGAAAATGAAATAATAAAGCAAGGTCAAATAACAAGGTACTGGTTAATTTGCCAACAATTTCAATCTTAGAGAAGTGTCAGTCAAGGAGAGAGGGTACAGCCATTCTTGAATTTTCAAGGGCAATCAAACTTACAGCACATTTAGAGATGGTTTGAGATTTTTATAATTCCTACCTCACTTCAGCTGACTCGATGACCAGTCCAACCTGTGACCTTTGTTTCATTCTGATCAAGTGATGATGGACAGCACCTAATGACAGTAGCGAGCTGACACAATAGATAATAATGATTAGTAACGAGTTCAAGGAATTTATTTCTGAAAAATCTTGCCTTAATATAGTTTTCCTCTCTGATATAATTTGGGCCACTAGGCAGACTTTACCTTATCTACCCCTAAGAAAATTAAAAGCAACAAATGAAGTAGTAGCACATAAGGTTCACATTCCCTTCCTATTGACTTAACCCATATTTACCACATCTCAAATGAGGCATTTGACAGGGAGTTCTGAACCTCCCTCTCCGTGTTCCTCCCCTTCCCCCCCCCCCCCCCTTTTCCCTGTTTCTACCCTTCCCTTAGTGGTTCTCACCTGTTTGTGTTATTTCTATTGCAAATTATTATGCAGTGTTGTAAAATTTTTCTCAGTTCCTCCCAGTTTCCACCACATTGGAAACCTCTCTTCTCCTGCCTCCTGCACCCCTCCCTCCCACCCCTTTCCTCCTGGATTCTCACCCCCCCTGTCCCCCTCCACTCATATTTCAAATCATTAGCCACTGTGCTAGTGACTCTGCTAATCTTGTAGTCCATGTCGACAACACTAATGTCAGGGATAAGCATATCGCAGTCTACAGGGTATTTAGAAGAAACAGAAGCTTCACCTCATAGGAACATGTTTTCTTCCAGCAGCTCTGTCAGTTAAAACAATAAAGGCACATCCATTCTCTACAGCTTCAGATGCCTAGAACAAAGAGGAGAAAGCATCACTTCCATTGAAAATACACTGTTTCCAATGATGTGCAGCAACAAAGGAAACTACTATCAACATGTACAATTGCACTATAATCATGCAGAAACTTTCTATTAACTGATTTATCTCAAGTTCAGCATATTTTCTGTACCATTATCTTGTACATTTTTATCTGAAGGCTTAAATGCAGCTGCAAGAACTGTCTAATATGAACTACATAAATCAATGTGATATGGGTGATATGATTTTTTATAAATATCAATAAATATCAATATTTATGTTACATGCAAATGCACTTGCTGTGTTAAAGTTTACACATATTTAATAATACCACTTGAAATTAATACGAGTTTGATGGTAAAATTGTGATTTAACTCAACTCACCTCTTTGCAAATTCTATCAATTGAAGGAACAAGACCATTGACTCCCTCTTCCACTGGGTACACCATGTTGATAGTCTGGCACTGAAGCAATAAAATGTAAAGTTAGAACACATCTTGGTCTTCAAGGTTCAAACAATCAATTTACACATACCTTACACCAGGACTGAGCACTCCCTTTGATGGCCTCAACATCTGCGCAAGACAAGATTGGGTGGTCCAAGTACACACGATGACACTCCGCCACGTCAGGCTCAAGAAGGTTTGGCTCTGGACCAACAGGGCATGCCTTAATTAGAAGACAACAAGTTTAAACTTAAATCATTGCCAGTTAGAATGTGTTTAATTGAGACTGTTCAGTTTTTTTGTCACTGCTTCTGAAGAAAAAAATTGGATTTCACTTCATCTTTAAAATGAATGAATCTAGAGAGTTAAAGTTTGACTAAAAAGATAGCAACTTACCAGCGACATGACAATTTTCTCCCGAATTGGGTCAATGGGAGGATTTGTCACCTGAAAGAAGCAAATAAGCTGCATCAAACAGATTCATATAACATATGGCACCTGGTTATTTCATGATACACTTAATGACATTGTTAATGACATACTTCGTGCATATGCTGTATTTAGCAACAACAATATCATTGTGCACTGCCGTAGATAAGAGGGGAAAGTATTCTTTTAAGTAATATGGATAAAACACAAGACAGTGTTAATCACAAAATGTATATTTATTTAATAAATATTCAGGAGAACATACAGTCAACACAAAAAGAGCATAATAATTATTTTATGATAAGCAGTTTATACCTGTGCAAAGAGCTGCTTGAAGTAGTCAAACACCAACTGTGGGTGCATCGTCAGGCAGGACAGGGGTGCGTCATTACCCATGGACCCAAGAGCCTCTTTCCTAAACAAGAACACAGAATGGTTCAGAAAAGTCTGCTCATACCATATTTTATACTCAATTATGTGCCACCCCCAGATTGAGCGCCGCATATAATAGCAAAAATATTAAAGCGTGCTGCCCTCAAATAAGCGCCGTGTTCATTCACAACAATGTGGTGCTTAAAGAGTACTGCCCTGAAATAAGTGCCACCCCCAAAATAAACACTGCAACAGAAACTCTGAAAATTTAAAGAGCGTCATGGTGCTCAATCCACTAATATGGTATGCCACAAGATTTTTTTATATAGTAGCATTACTTGTCTACCAGTACTAGTACTTCCTCTCGGAGCAAATGCTTGTCCACTGCCCAGCAATAGATATTTTAGGTTCAAACCCCAGAGCTCTTGAACTGAAATCTGATAAACTGACCATTATCGGTACCAGGAGGGATTACAAGAACTTAATATAATAAGTAACCTTTCCTGACAAGATACTACTGCCTAAATAAAAGCTCAGAATTAAACTTACTTGTTATTAACCATTGGCAAAATTAGTAAGTTCAGATCTTCCAGAGAATAACCAAACATGGGCAACCTCCTGTCTCTGTGGATCAGCTCATTTTGTGAGGGAGGCTGAATCAAAGGTACTGCATCAGCAGAGAGGTTGTTAGAACCTTGGTATGCCTGGTGGATTTCCTTCAGTGTCCTGACACTCTTTTTCAGAAGCTCACTGCAAGGCCGCAGACTGGCCATTCCATGTTTGAGTTCATGATCCTCAACCACAGAACCCAATGATGTGTCCACCAGAAGCATTCTTCCTGGTCGTAAACGACCCTATGATGAAGAGGGAAATCTATCAATGATAATCTACTATAATTATGTGATAATTATAGCACTCGGCATTTTTTCATAAATTACATGCGGCTGTGCAAATCAGCAAATTTTCACAATAGCATGAGAATCTTGCAAACCTTATTTTCTGATGACACTGTGCAATCATGGAATTTAAAGAACAGTAAAAAAGATATTGATAATCAAATTTGTATGTTGTGGCTACAATGTAATTCATCAACTGAGGTTTACCTTTTGTACAATTTCTTCATCAGGGAAAGTGCTGACTCCAACTTCACTCGCCATTACCATGAAACCTTGCTTGGTCACATAGTATCGTGATGGGCGCAGACCATTCCTGTCCAGAATAGCTCCAACATAACGCCCATCAGAGAATGTGAACAAAGCTGTCAATTAAAAATGTCATAGAGTCATTTTCACTTGAGTGTCAAGAGAAACTCAGGTTGTGGGCATCCATAGGACACCTGGATAGCCATCTGGCAAAAGCCTGTTTTTAGGGAAGTAATCACATTTCTGTAGATAATGAAACTTCCTTCATATTTAATTTTTATTGATAGATTCATGATACATGGATGGCAAATTATTATTACGCTAGACTATCGTATTACATACCAGGGCCATCCCATGCCTCCATTGTGCAGGAAATCCAGCGATAAAAATCTTGTTTTTCCATGTTCATCATACTGTTCCCTTGCCATGCTTCTGGAACCATTGTCATTATGGCCTAGTAATTTCAGACAGTCCAAGAAAGAAGTTCAACACCAATCGCAAACAGCACAGAAAAAACTGGTTTAAATGATCAGATGTTCTGCTTTTAAACACCTGTTCATAAGAGGGTCATACTGAGCCAGCCCATGTGAGACAGCTATAATACTCCTTTTCTTTATAAATAGTGCTCAGCGAGTTCACCATTTCCCAACTGGCCACCCAACTTAGGAGATCATACATAGAGGCTAAACCACATGCATATTAGGGTCGCCACTCTTCTCCAAATAGACATGCCCAGCCTAAATGTTTGATTACTAAGAAAACATGATTTTGTACTGAGTTTTAAATGATTTCAGTGAAGTATTTTATGAATATGCAAGCTTCGGAAGAGGAGACCTTGCTGACTGGGCTGTAGCAAAATTTACCTCTGGAAGTGATCTGTTTCCTGCCATAACGAGAAGTTCAAGCACGTTATCAACACAACCAGAGTCTGACAGGTCTGCTTCTATAACTGGAAATAATCTGGTGAAATAAAAAAAATAATGTTAACGTAGTGATTGAACAATGCAAAGAATTTGTGATTAAGGAACTTGCGGTAGTTTTGTAAACGCCCAAAAGGAAACGAAAATAGTATGTTTAGATCAACTTTAATTAAGTAGTTTAGTTTAACCCGAAATCTGTGCTGGATACGTTCACTGTAATTTACCGCTCACCCGTTGCCTGGTTTTGTGATTGCCCCGAACAAGGAAAGTTAAGAAAACTCGCCATAGAAGTAAGTTTATGAATATTGTTTTGATCACTTCAGTTTTGTTAGCTCTATATAGATTTTGTGAGTTTTGAGTATTACCTGAGATTGACCGCATGGCATGATGTATGTTACAATCGTTATATGTTATTCCCGCTTCGCTCATTTTTTGCTGTTTCGTTTATATTATTTGTTGATTTAGTTAAGTAGATTATATTGTACATTCTAATTTCAGATCGAATAAAAAAGTAACAGTTATACGATTGCGAGTATTCTTCGGTATTGGATCGTCTTTGTTTTCTTGCGAAACATCATTCGATTTCTGGCTAACCAAGGTTCGTGAAGAATTAAGACGATAAACAATGGCTGAAGCCGAAAATGCTATTAAACAGGCCAAAATCAAATGAAGAAATGGTAAGGCCGCGCTAACCCGTCATGGAAAAACTCTGTGCTATCAAGTATCTGGTAATCGGCCAGCGGAAGAAGTGCGAAAAGCATTGGAAAATTACGAAAAGGCGTTCTCAGAATTACTATTGAAACGCGAGGAATTCACAATGCTCCTTGAAGACGACAGCGAGTTCAAAACCGAAGAAGCCTGGATGGAAGACTGCCAGGAAATATATCTAAAGTTGAAAATTGACACAGAAGATTATCTGAGAGAAATTGCGATTTCAAAAGAAAAGGAAAAATCGGTCGGAAGTCCAAGCCCACACGAAAAAACCACCGCCGGCATTTCTGTCATTGTAAGCCCACACGATGACACCACAGGAATACCTATCAGCCAAGACGAAAAACACTTGGGAACTGCAGCTAACCAGGGAGAAAACTTAGCGATTTCGCCAACAAGTTCTGAAGAAAACGCAGCTGAAGTACAGAATTCTGCCGAAAATGTACAAAGTGCCGACAATGTCACACCGGGAATTAATGGGACTACACAGTACACCACGCCGCCCACCAACGCAAACAACCCGCAATCAGCTTTCCGCATGGAAAAACCGAAGATGCCAAAGTTTTCAGGTGACGTCAGAGAATTCGCAATTTTCAAAGCGGATTTCAAACATCTGGTCGAATCAAGATACAGCAAGCGTGATGCGATAACCCTTCTCAGGGCAAGCTTACAAGGAAAGCCGTTGGAACTAATTAAAGGAATTGGTCAGGACTACGATGCGGCCTGGGAATATTTAGAATCCGTCTATGGAGACCCGCGATTTGTCGCCGACACAATCACGCAAGATATAGCTCGATTCAAGCCTTTGCATGACGGAGAAGACGCCCGTTTTTGCGATCTTGTGCATTTGGTTCGACGAAGTTTCAACACCCTAACGGAAGTTGGGCGGAAGAGTGACATGGACAATCATCACATGTTAGCGATTATTGAACAGAAAATGTGTACCAATGACCGCAAGGTTTGGTCACGCTTCTTGGAGAGCACAAAAGGTCACGCCACACTGGAAGCGTTAATGTCCTGGATGACATCTGAAATGAAGTCGAGAATGAGAGCGACAGCACCATTGAGAAGTACTAAGCAGAACCTCACGCATGTCAACCAGATATCAGCAATTGAAGAAAAGAAGGCGGTAAACCACAAGCGCTGGTTGTGTAAGGCATCAACCCATTGGATGGACCAATGTCAAAAGTTTATGTCAATGAATCCCAGCGACCGTCTCAAAGCCGTCAAGGAGAATCATGGTTGTTTTAGTTGTTTAAAACGAGCTGGTCACGATCATAACGTTTCCAACTGTTCTCGCAGACGCCAGTGCAGTGAAACATTTAATGGAAGTCAGTGCAAGTACTTTCACCACCCGTTGTTACACCCTGCCAGTGCAACGAACTCTGCCACAGCCCTGACAGTTTCATCAGTTACAAGCAGCAAACAGTCAATACTTCCTATCGTGAGCGTGGAAATCCTGGGATCAAAAAACGTCAAACAAGGAAACCTGCTCCTGGACTCTGGTGCTCAGGTCAGCTTAATCAGGCTGTCACTGGCCGAACAGCTTGGTCTAAAAGGAAAGGACGTTACCATTACCTTAGCGAAAGTCGGAGGGGAGGAAGAAGAGTTGACAACGAAGCTGTTCCGTGTTCGCATCCGATCACTGGCAGACCGACGCGATATCCATACAGTGACGGCAGTGGGCATCCCATGTATAAGCAGTGACGCCACCGAAAGCAAGCTTAGTCACCTCGCTGGAATGTTTGGCCTCCGGGAAGAGGAAATTCGCAGAACAAATGGCCCAGTTGAACTCCTCGTTGGCATTGATCACCCTAAACTGCATACGGGTGAAACCAGACAAGCTGCTAACCTTATTGCGCGACAATCTCCAATTGGCTGGGTCGTTTTTGGAGCCACACCCGGAAAACATGCACAAGTGAGCCGCGTCTTTAACGTAAAGGTCCCGACACCAGTAGACATGACTGACTTTTGGACAACAGAAACAATGGGAGTTGCTGCTAGGCCGTGTGGATGTGAAACAGAGACATTGAGCCCCGTAGAACGTAGAGAAGCGAAAATTATTGAAGAGTCCTGTCAAAAGATCGGTAACCAGTGGCTCATACTGTATCCATGGAAACGAGATCCGAAGGAACTGCCCAACAACGAGGCACAAGCCAAGAAGAAGCTGGAAACGACCGAGCGTCGCCTGTCAAAGACACCGGAACATGCAGCCGCCTATGACAGACAGATAATGGAGATGGCAGACATGAAGTTTTCACGTAAACTAACAAAGCAGGAATTGAGGACATACAAGGGACCAGTCCACTACATTTCCCATCACGAGATAGTAAGACCTGAAAAGACCACGCCCATCCGCATAGTCTTCAACTCGTCCGCTTCGTTTCAAGGTCACAGGCTAAATGACTACTGGATGAAAGGCCCTGATCTACTGAACAGCCTCTTCGGTGTCACCCTAAGATTCAGAGAGAACAAAGTTGCTGTTACCGGAGACATTTCGAAAATGTATCACAGGGTTCTTATCCCCGAGCAAGATCAGCACGTTCACCGATACCTGTGGAGAAACATGGAAACCCATCGAGAGCCTGATGTTTATGTGAAGACTGTGCTAACATTCGGAGATAAACCTGCACCAGCCATGGCACAGATCGCGCTGCGAAAAACCGCCGAACAAGCAAAAAGCATGTATCCTGAAGCTGCCCAGGTATTGAAAGACAACACCTACATGGACGACATTTGTGATTCAGTTCGCTCAGTGGAGGAGGCCAAGCGATTGACGACTCAATTGGATGAAGTATTACTGAAAGGTGGATTTCAAGTCAAGGGATGGCTTTCGAACCGATCTCTCAAGAACGAAACTACCGAACAAGAGAAACCCGAAATGAAATTACTGCAAGGCGCAACACAAGAGAAAATACTAGGAACTGTTTGGAATAACGCTAAAGATGTGCTTCTGTTTAACGTCAACCCGCCCAAGGACATTACCTTCACCAAGAGAGCAATATTAAGCCAGATTGCTCGAATCTTTGATCCAGTTGGATTCGCGGCAGCCTTTCTAGTTCGTGCCAAAATCGGAATGCAGCGTTTGTGGCAGCAAGGTTTAGAGTGGGATCAAGAACTACCTTCGCCAGCACGGGAAGAGTGGGTTCGCTTCTTTCAAGAAATGAGAGACCTGAATCACGTAACGTTTGAGAGATCACTGACGCCAGTGGACGCGATTGGAGTCCCAACACTCTGTGTCTTTTCTGACGCATCCAACGACGCCTTTGGAGCTTGTGCTTACATCAGATGGCAAACCAAGAGCAACGAGTATGACACACGATTCATAGCCGCCAAATCAAGAGTAGCCCCACTGAAACCGCTGACCATACCCCGCCTGGAGCTACAAGCAGCTGTACTGGCCACCAGGCTAGGCCACTCCATAGCCGAGGAATCGCGACTTCAGTTTGAGAAAGTCGTATTCTTCTCAGATAGTAATATCGTATTGTCGTGGATTCGCAGTCAAGCAAGAGAATTCAAGCCGTTTGTGTCAGCTCGAGTCGCAGAGATTCAAAGCAATTCTGACCCCTCTCAATGGAGACACGTGCCTGGAGAGTTAAACGTGGCTGATGACGTATCTCGTGGCATACCAGCACAACGGCTGACTGGCAGATGGAAGCAAGGACCAGACTTCTTACGACTACCCGAAGAGGAGTGGCCGCAAGAAGCTTCAGCTGCTGACCCGAATGAAGTTGAAAAGGAACGCCGCAAAGTCCAAGCCGTGCTGCTTACCCGCTCCCCCGAAGTTATCGACTGCAAGAAGTTTTCAAGTTGGAGAAAACTTGTCAGAGTAACCGCCTATGTATTGTGATTCATGAGGAACGTACGAACGCGATGCCAAACAAAGAGATTACCCAAAAGCTCCGCAGAGCAGATCCAATTGAGCGGTGGACCGCTCACGCCTCAAGAACTGGAGAATGCAGAAAGGTACTGGATTAAAGAAAGCCAGAAAGCCCTAAACGACCGCCTGAAGAAAGGAGATTTGCAAAATTTAAGTCCGTTTAAAGATGATAGCGGAATCATCAGAGTTGGTGGTCGAGTAGATGAAGCTTTGGTCTCCTTTGAAATTAAACACCCTGCTGTGCTCCCCCGTGACCATTGGATATCTCTTCTGATAACTCGACACTATCATCAGATCGGACATGCCGGAGTGGCAACCACAGTGGCAAAGATCAGAACGAAGTTTTGGATCATAAGAGCTCATGAATTGGCCAAGTCTGTGAAGTTCCGATGCGTGCTCTGCCGAGAGATTGAAGCTAAAACTGAAACGCAACTCATGGCTGACCTGCCCAGAACCCGCCTGGAACCCTTCACGCCCCCGTTTTACAACACAGCATGTGACTACTTTGGACCGTACAAAGTGAAGATAGGCCGCAACAAAACCGCCAAGCATTATGGAGTAATCTTCACCTGTTTGAATACGAGAGCTGTACACCTGGAACTGGCTATAGATTACTCAACCATGGAATTCATGCAGACGCTGAGACAATTCTTCGCTATCAGAGGACAACCCGCATTGATGATGAGTGATAACGGATCTCAGCTTGTGGGCGCAGAGCGTGAGCTCAGAGAAATGATTCAAGGATGGAATGCTAAAGAGCTTGAAGAGTTCAGCGCTGAAAAAGGAATGAAATGGCAGTTTATCACTCCTAGAGCGCCCCATCAAAACGGCTGCGCAGAAGCTTTGGTTAAAAGCGCCAAGATATCCCTGAAGAAAGCAATTGGTGAACAAATTCTGACGCCCTTTGAGTTTTACACGTGCTTACTGGAAGTAGCTAACCTCATGAACCAGCGCCCTATTGGAAGAATTCCTAACGACCCTGATGACGGTTCGTATCTGTGTCCCAACGATATGCTTCTCGGACGAGCTTCCTCAGCAGTGCCGCAAGGACCGTTCCGAGAAACCAGGAACCCCCGACAAAGATTAGAGTTCGTACAGAAGATTGTGGACACCTTCTGGAGACGCTGGACCCGAGACGTATTTCCGTCTTTGGTCCCAAGAAAGAAGTGGAGTGCTGAAAAGCGCACAGTGAGAGTGGACGACGTAGTCGTAATGGAGGATTCCAACTCTGTTCGTGGAAAATGGACAATTGGAAGAATCATCAGTGTCTACCCAGGGAAGGATGGCAGAGTCCGGAACGTCAAGGTTAAGACGCCAACCTCAGAGTACCAAAGGCCTATTACAAAGATTGTGGTCATTTATCCCGCAGAAGGATATGAGGACTGATAAGTTTACCATGTAGTTAAGGATGAGGACACTGCCCTCATCGGGGCGGAGAATGTTAACGTAGTGATTGAACAATGCAAAGAATTTGTGATTAAGGAACTTGCGGTAGTTTTGTAAACGCCCAAAAGGAAATGAAAATAGTATGTTTAGATCAACTTTAATTAAGTAGTTTAGTTTAACCCGAAATCTGTGCTGGATACGTTCACTGTAATTTACCGCTCACCCGTTGCCTGGTTTTGTGATTGCCCCGAACAAGGAAAGTTAAGAAAACTCGCCATAGAAGTAAGTTTATGAATATTGTTTTGATCACTTCAGTTTTGTTAGCTCTATATAGATTTTGTGAGTTTTGAGTATTACCTGAGATTGACCGCATGGCATGATGTATGTTACAATCGTTATATGTTATTCCCGCTTCGCTCGTTTTTTGCTGTTTCGTTTATATTATTTGTTGATTTAGTTAAGTAGATTATATTGTACATTCTAATTTCAGATCGAATAAAAAAGTAACAGTTACACGATTGCGAGTATTCTTCGGTATTGGATCGTCTTTGTTTTCTTGCGAAACAAATAATAATTTCACTATGATGATCATGCCAAGACTCCAGGATTCCTTTGAGTTATTTCATTTGGATGCTGTTATAAGACATACTTTTGTGTGTTACCGCCGTAGTATTTGCTGAACATAGTTCCCTCTCTTGTGTTCATGTTGTTAATGTTCCCCCTTATTGTATTGATCTCTCCATTGTGGGCCAGATATCTGAAACAACAAACAAGCAAATTAATGGCTTCACATACAGCAACAACACTATAAATAAAGACTAAAATTAAAGATCTAGACAAACTTTGAAAATAACAGTTCTCACACACAGCTGGGAGCCATGCCAAGCAAACGCAAAGTGAACCGTGAATGTCTCGCGTGACCTGAAACCCCCCATACAATCTAACCCAGACTCCCAGCCGTGTGGGAGAAAAACGTTTTCTGCCTCTTTCGTTCCTCAGCCAGCGGAAAACCACACATAGAAAACACTTTTTAAAAAACTTGTCTTTCAAAGAGGTTAAATATTATTGTACTGTACTACGCTGAGTTTTAAATTTTAAATTCAAAACACAAACAAATTTATAACCTGTTTGGATGAGCTCTCTCCCAGCTTGGAAATGTGTTCGTTGAAAATCTACCATGAACCAATGCAAAGTGAGTCCTGCACAAAGGTATTAAGCAATAATTATATGTTGTTAGGAAGAAGATGGTTATTAAGAAATGATTAATAATTAAATGCATCCATTTTTTTCTTTTCTTCCTTGCATTTCCGCACCAGGGGGCAGATGAGATGCTAAGGCCAAATTCCAACCCCTGCCCCAACCCTACTCTGAGAAATTCAGGAACTGCTTACAAGGGTTTTGGTAAGCCAACTAATTAAAATTTTCCATGGTTTAAATGGTTAAATCCTTAGTCATGAATCCTCAAAGTGTTAAAGCTATGAAGCAAATAAAAACACCACCATTGGACATTTAAGTAATGGAGTCACTGTCCACTCATATTAGAACTTCAACTACCGGTAACCATTAATTTGAACAAAAATAGAGAATCATTAAATTTCGATAAATATAGATCAAAAGATGGTAAATTTTAGGCTCAGTAGTGAAATGTGAAAGATAAATAATCATAATGTCATGAAGGTGGGACAAAGAAAAATTCTGAGTCCCCAGAGGAAATCGAACCCATAACCTCCCAAACACTGGTTTGACGCTCTTACCCACTGAGCTTTGAGAACTTGTGGCGAGCAAGCTAAGTGGGATAGAGTGCCCACCTGGTGTTTGGGAGGTCAAGGGTTCGATTCCCGTTGGGGGCTCAGATTTTTTCTTTGTCCCACGCTCGTAATCATTGATTTTAGTTATACAACATATGTATGTTATCAGATAATATCTAAGCTCCAGTCACAGTGAAAACTGATGATAATTGGACATATTCTTCTCACCAGTAATCCTCAGATTGTAGATCAGGAAAGAAACCTTGAAGCTGTACTGGTTTTAACATTCCCTGGGGTTGATAAAATAAAAAAAAAAGCAAAACTGTTATGAGCTCCTAAGAGTCTTACAAATATGCAAGGTAGCGAGGCAGCGAGGCATGCAAGGCGTGTGAGGCAAGCTTAAGGCATGAGCAAGGCATGCGAGGCAGAAATCTCTAATCCCAATAAAAAGGCTAACCGCAAGTTACCTAAGCTAACTGTAGGCTAACCAGAGTGCCATGTAGGCCAAACCGGAATGGCTCGCATGCCTCACACTTTGTAACAACCTGCTCCTTATCAGCTGATAATTAGTTCTCACTACCTGATGAGCATAACATAGTTTAAAAAGATTGAATGAAGCAAAATCACAAGACATGGTTAATAAAATGTACTATACCTTGTAAACAATAGTATCACAGGATAAGCTACAGATGTAAAACCGACGATTTTTTGTACCAATCCTATTTGACGCCATTTTTCTTAAGAGATACACCTAGACACACAAAGAAAAGAAATTCAGATTATTTTGAAGAATAATGTTTTAATAATTACACAGTACATTACAAACACCAGAGTAAGTTTTGGAAAGAGTCTTTCCTGTGTTGTCAAAATTAAGGACAAAATGTTTTTACAATCCATTTACCTGTTTTTTGAATGTTTCCTGGTCAAATGAACTTGTCACAAACACCTACAAGTGAATAAAAATAAAACAAAATTGCATTTCTTTAAAAAAAAAATAGAATAACAACTGACATAGTTTTGAGTTAACATAATTTTGGCTGATGCAGCTTGCGGTAGATAAAATCTACATTCAAGCCTTGCAACCTATAATTTGAGCTGGAGCTTAAACCAGTTTTGCTAGCATGAAGCGACTACTGTACGAGTATTTCTACTCCCCCCTAGATGGATGCTAGTCCATTGCAGTGTTACCCCCAGCAGTAAATTGGCTGGTACCATTTATACACCTGGGTGGAGAGAAGCACTGTTAGAGTAAAGTGTCTTGCACAAGAGCACAACAGGGTGACCCCTGGGCAAGGCTCGAATCCAGACCACTCCATCTGGAGTCCAGTGAATGAATTATTAGACCAATACTGCCTCCTGCTACAACCTTCAGCTTAAGGCTTAAATTTTTACCATACAATTTTATTTCATAACTGCAATGTGAGTCTTCTGAAGAAATACAACAAGATAAAGATTGCATCAAATGGAAACTTGGAAAAAAATCTGAGCTCCAGATGGGATTTGAACCCACGACCCTCCGTGATCTAGTCGGATGCTCTAACCACTGAGCTACTGGAGACTCTATGTGAGCAATGGTCAAATATGGGTCCATGACTAGAACTGTATCACGGTGTCACATAGTCAAATCAGGACAGATACATAACTCATAACTGCATCACACAGTCACAATAAAGCATATCTGAGATTCAACCATCCAACCACCAAATGAGTCTTCTGAAGAAATACAACAAGATAAAGATTGCATAAAATGGAAACTTGGAAAAAACCGAGCTCCAGATGGAATTTGAACCCACGACCCTCCATGATCTTGTCGGATGCTCTAACCACTGAGCTACTGGAGACTATGGTGAGCAAGGGTCAAATATGGGTCTATGACTAGAACTGCATCACACAGTCACACAACTCAAGGCTGCTGCCTAAGGAAATTTCTAATTAAGGAGCCCTTCAGGCTCCTTATATCAAAAGTTAGGAGCCCAAGCCATTACTTTAGGAGCCCAGCCTAAAAGTTGCCATGGTCAATAAAAATAATGATCATATCTACATTTCATAATCAGTTGTCAAAAATAGACCAGAAAAATTAAGTTGTCAAAAAAAACAGTTTCTAGGCTTATCAAATGAGTTGCTTGTACAATAGATTTTATTAGTTTTAAAAACAATTCATGTTATTCAGACTGTTTCAGCAAAGTTTTCTAGCACACTATTATTTTCAAGAGTAATGTTCTCCTTGTCACAGTTCAATGACCAAGAGAAAACACAAAACAGTTCGAATGAGCTGATATGAATGTCACAGAAAAGGCACATATTTTCCGCTGTTATGAAATTAAGCGCTCTCATAAGTGAAAAGTTAAACGTTTCAATTAAGCTTAAATAATAAGCTTAATTCGTAAGTGTAACATCATAACATTCTGCACATTACTTTAGGCTTGTTGAAAAGGTTTTTGTATCAAGCTTTTGCAGATTAAAATTGTCATGATCAGACCTGATGCATGGATGGCCAGGAGATTAATTTCACTTTTGTATCCGTACATGTTTACTTCAAATTCACTTAAAACTCCTCCAAAACAAAAACGTAGCGAACAAAATGTGAAGCAGACCATAATACTGTACCATTCATTCTTCACTCCATATTTGGGTGTCAGTCCCAGTCCTAAACACTTGAAAATAAATGGTTTTCAAATTAAAGTTGCTGAATTTTGCGAAGGCACGTTACGTATTTGTACGCGAAAAATGGACAATTTTAGTATTGACGTTTTGAAATGAAGCACTTTTTGTTTTGAACGGGATATATCTTACACCAGTGGAACAAAGTTACAAGGAAATTGAAGTCATTAGATGAGAATGGAAAATCGATGCTTAGGCGCCCATGCGGGCTCCTTAAACAAAAATTTAGTCGCCCGCACTCGTAACTTAGGCGCCCCAGGAGACCGGGCACCCATTAGGCAGCGGCCAGCCTTGTAACTGCAATGCGTTTAGTTATATTATTACCTGTCTCATTAGTGGCTGACTTTCCACTGCAGTTTTTCCAATCATACTGTTGTCATATGGCACATCCCTCCAACCTAGGACCTAACATGGAGCACATATGAAATAATTATTATGATAATCTAACTTTTAAGAGGTATTAATGTATCAAAGACACACCAAAAAATGTAAAACCAAATACTGCATATGTACCAATTAAATTAAAACTTTAACACCCCCTATTCAAACAGTAAGAAAAAGAAAAGGACTCCATACCTCAATGTGGCATTCTTTTGCAAATCCTGTAAACATGTCTTCGCATACTTTGGCCTGGCATAGATAAAACAAAACAAATATTTATATGATCACACAGGATACATGTGCATTGATTGAATGTATCTGACATGTTTATCCAGTTAAATTTTACAGTGTTGGCTGTTAATTGCATCTGTACATGGGTGTTAAATTGCCGAGTTTGGAAGATGTGGCCGCTGTGGAAATTTTTGGCTTATTAGCAAAACAGCTTTTCTCTTTTTCCAAACATCCACTTACTAAGACAGTCAGAAGGTGGATCGCCAAATTGACAATACAAAAGGTCACACAACTGACTAGCTTTTTTTGTTACAAACAAGTGCAATTAAGAGACACAAGAAAATCATGGCCGACAACAAGGGCCTACTGTGCATGCACTTAACAAAAGTAAAGGTGGCTGGCTTATCCATAACCTTCAATCCCTCTAAACTGAATAATTACCATCGCTATTTCTAGAGCAACCTTGCATCCAATTCATACAACAAACATATAGACCCTGTGCAAAAATGGCTGCCAATTTAAAATTCTTTTGTGTGCAATTAAATTAGTCTCACTAACCTTGTCCTAGATTCGATTCTAGATTAAACAGTCTTTTGAGACATCAACTCAAAAATGAGGTTAGTTAGGCTAATTTAAATACATAAAAAATAATTTTAAACTGGCATTTTTGCATAGGGTCTATAAAAAGAATTTATTAGTGTGTTACAAAATATTGTTGTTTAAGCCTAGTCATACATGATAATTCTTGGTTTTCCACCTGATTTAAATGAAATGACATTGCTTTTACTCTAAGCCAAAACCAATGTCTACAGACACTGATAATATACTATTATATTGACTAGATGTTTACCTTGTTTGGGTCAGTGTCAATAAAGAAAATTCCAGTTGCATAATCACCAGCTATTGGCAATGTGAATCCCAGTTTTTCTTCCCTAAAAAAGGAACAGGATCAGAATAAATAGCATGTCAGAGTTGAACATAATCGTTCTCTATTTCTCTGCCTTGCTTGAAATTTATTGATTTCCATGTCACATTTGATGGTTGTTTCATAAAACATGAAAACTCTTTATGTATAAATAAGATCCTTACAGTATGACTCGTTCATAGAAAGCATGTGGAATTCCTGTCATAACACCAGCACCATCACCACAGCTCTCTTCACATCCAACAGCTCCTCTGTGTTTCATACGCTCCAGTACTGTAAGTGCCTCAGACAAGACCTAAAGAGAGAACCAGTCAAAAGTGATATCTTTTATTATTTTTTTTTAATTTATCTCAAACGAAACTGTTATTTTTTTACAACATATGAAATGTTAGGGAACAAGCCGGTACAGATAATGCTGTACCGAAATCTTTTGTAATAAGATGGTTTATTGTATAGTATATTTTCAGTGGGCTTGCCGAGTTCCTTAATTAAAACAACCCCTGCAGGGTCACCCTCCCTCTCCTCTTGAAGGATCCTTCAACTGATTTTCAAAGATCCTTTAAGGCCTTAGACCTAAGTTAAGGATGCTGGGACTCTCCGGGGACCTATAGGAATTTTTTTCTGTACAGTATCTTGAACATATTTGAGGATTAAAGGTGAAAATTATATCAGATTGTCAGGACTCACATAATTAAGATCCTGAAGTAGATAATTAAACATTCTCAAGGAACTTTCAAAAATTTTCACAGAGGGTAACCAAAGTAAAAGAAGTTGAAATACAAGTCCGACCTTAGAGTTTTTACTAAAGTACCCAACAAGGATATGACTTAATGATAGCAAGGGATTCATTTGAAGGCAAAACGATTTAAGTCTTCGACTTAGAGATACTAGGTACTGTCAGTAATAGAAATAAGACTTAAACAATATGCAAGAGAAATAGCCTCATACAGTGTTTTAGCCCGAAATTCATTTGACAATCACAAATTTTGAGTTATATATTAAATTATTCATTAGCCAAATATGTATTTTGAAAATCTCAGATCAGCGTCAAAATGTCTGTCGGATAATAATTTATTTCAAATTCCTGCTGATAGGTTTAAAGTTTAAAAATCATTAGCAAAGCATCCTACATGAGTTATGTTTAGTTAACTATTAATTATTCAATAATTTGTCTGGTTTTTGGTACATATTTGTTTAAGCAAAAAAGTAGACTCTTACTTTTATTATAACAGAAAAGCCTGTAAGACAAAAAATCATAAAACACAGTTGAATTTTTCTATAAAGTTTATACTAAGTAAGGTTATAGGAAACATATTTTTTATTATTTTAACTTTTAAAATTATAAAAAACAAATTAATTTGTTAATAGCTAAATTCCAATTGGTCGCTTATCTTTCATCCTTTAAACAACAAAACAATCTCTGTTTTTAACAAGTTGGGTTCACTTAAAAAGTTTTTTGAAAATTTTATTAAATTTTATTGTCCAGCACTATATTTTCAGCACTTGGTGTCTGCAATATAGAAAAATTATCACAGGAGGGTATCTTTCAACCAGTCCTCACTCCATGTTATCAAAAGTTTGATATTAAAACTTATTGACCAGTAATAACAATTGGGTAGAAACCAAACAAGGATAGAAAAATAGATTACAAAAGAGAAAAACACAGCAAAATCCCTGTGCAAGTACTAGGTGTAAAACAATTATAATAACAGGGATTTCAAAATGTTTTGAAGTAGGCGTCAGCAACTGGAAGAGTAGGCAGATGTGACCAGTTAGCTTGTTTGTCATGAGGGGATTGTTATGACCAGAGCAACTGGCGACATGTTATCAAGTAGCTGGTGGAAAACCCTGAATAACATTAAGGGCGCGTTCGTTTGGGATCAATCCGGAATAAGAATAATGGGAATAATGCAAGTTAGCGTTCGTTTGGCTGCTCTTCCTATTCCGGAATATTGGATTTCCATTCCTTCTATTCTGCTCCCAGGAGTAGAATAGCTGAAATATACTTCCAGAATATATTATTATTCCAGAATATTCCCAAACGAATGCGCCCTTAATATGGAACTAGAACTAGACATCACGCCCTCAAATACAGAAACAGAAAAATTAAAACATAAATTTTGGTGGGTAGTAACTGCTACGACTTTCTTTTCATTGAATTTCTTAAGAAATAGTTTACACTTTTATATAACATTTTCTGCGGAGGATTTTCATTAAACCTAAATTAATTATGAATGATCTCAGTGTAGCAAACAATACAAAGTTTCTTGGAAAAGAACGGAAAACAGGTTGTACAAGAATACTATCAGGGCGCGGTTTTATTTTCACTGGATGTGAACCAAAACCTGCTCCAACAAATTTGCAAAGTCAGCATTATATAGTGTCAGGTATTTTTTTGCATGTAACAAAAATAAATATCCCTTTAAGCCGAGAAAGCTCTTTACTCAAAACAAGGCCACTTATCAACTGAGCGTTGAATAATTTATCACTGTTGAGCTATTTAGAAGAGAAAAGAAGGACCATGACAAAAAGGAGTAAGGTTATACAATGCCACAGCAATAAATGAAACTGTGTTGTGCTCAAATGTGGAAGGGTTATGTGTTTCTGATTAAATGAAACAAAAAAATTTCTTCCACCATGAACAGTCCACTATTGGGGTACCTGTGGCATTCATGGTGAGAAACACCATGAAACGCAGATTGAAGTGTGAGGTTATTTGAGCACAAACAAAGAACTGTTAAATGTATAATAAAATACGAACAGAAGATGGGTAGATATTATCATGCTTAATGAAATGAACCAAGGCTATTGTTATAAACGAACCTAATAAGCTGCATGTACGCACGGGATCAAGATAATTTAACATAAAACAAAACGAAAACAAAGATGACTTTCCGGAATAACAACTTCTAAACTCAGTAATATTTAATGACGGGCTGAGAAAAGCTTCTCTACATAAAAAGGAAAGGGCACAAATAAATAAACTTAGAAATTTCTATATTTCTACAAAAAATACAATGGAAAATGACCGAAACACTAAGCTTATTTTATCGCTACTGTTCGAAGCATGGATAAACCTCTTTGGAATTAAAACTACTCATAGCTAATCCCTCGAGCCAACTGCTTCTCAATCTGTTTTCTTTCAGAATGGAAACAGTCGTTTAAATCATCGGCAGATTTTATTATAAGCCATTGTCATGGTTTGTAATGTTGAGCATAGCTATGCGATTTTACTATTGAAATTATCTCAAGCTTATGGGGAAAATTTGGTTTATTGGTTTACACTCCGTAATGCTGTTCATTCGAAAACACGAAAGGTCGCATTTTCGAATGATTGTGTGCTTTTGAGATCCCAACAACAAAAGTGCGGTGTATTTCTATAAACACTTGACAAAAAAGGTCAGTTCCTTTACCTGAAAGCTTTTTTCTCCATTGATTTTAGCCACAAATCCAACTCCACAAGCTTCTGTCTCAAAATCCGGCGAGTAAAGCCCTTGTTTTGGCGGATAGCCGTGTTTCGGCCGCACCATGTTTATTTTCTTGAGTTACTCTTTTAAGTCTTATAACAATTTTTAATCCGTAAAATGAAGGACCTAGTACAAAACGTTGAAAATTAAACACTGTACACACTGGTACAAGTTGTAGCTGTGATCTTGTGAAGCGTGCTCTTGTTGTTTTACTGTGATCGGACTTTGGCGCCATTACACGTGTTACACGAATGTAAACCAATGAAATTCACTTCCGGTCTACTTTCCACGCGTGTTTATTGGGCTTCCCTTGATCAACACAGACAAAACCCTAAATTAAGACGTCCAAAATAAATAATTTATCGAACAGAGCTTGTTTTCCTTGTCTGTATACCTTTGTAAGCGCTGACAAAATATTAAGCATTGAAGCATTTCGTGCGTGCAGTCGGGCATCCGTTTCAGGCGAAAATTTTTTTCAATACATGTATTTGGAAAACGTGCTGTCAAGCCGGTAGTGTTTTTCCGACGTACTTCGTTCCAGCTCGCATGCACAACTGGTGATCGGGGGAAATGAACGTGCGAACGTGAAAAATAGATGTGCAAGAAATAAATTTCTCTTTCTCTTCAGTCTGTCATTTCGGACTTTCGGGCCAGAATTTTGCAAGTCAGCCGTACCGATTTTAGCCTGCGAACGCAGACGTATTTCCGGCTGTCGGAAATACGTCTGCGTTCGGAAATACGTCTCGGAAATACGTCTGCTCCGGAAATAAGTCTGCGTTCGCAGGCTATACCGATTTCCATATTCCGGCTCAATCCTGTTTATTTTGCTGCTTTGAAGCACACGTGCACAATCCAGAGTAAGAATTGGGCCAGCTATTAAATCATTGTTAATGAATCTAAACTTATAAACGTATTTACTTTTTAAAGTATTTCCCGAAGGTATTTTAAAGAGATCTTTTTGCCTTCTATCATCGCGGTGAATCCGTCGAACAGGTGGAATTTGTCGTGATGACGTAGGGATGACGTACAGTAATTTCCACGTAGGGCTTTTAGACGTTTTCTTCCAACAGCAAAGTCAATGGTTGCATTGAGGGGCAGGGAAGTAGATATATTCCATACAAATACAATCAGATAGATTTATTTAATTTTAAAAATGTCCGTATTAAGAAAAACTACAGCAATAATAACATATTTTAGATGTCAGTACATTTCCATCACGTCACTCAGTCATTAGCCTGTCTAGCCTGCGTTGCAGGCGAGACTAAACCCCGCAGGCTACTCAGTCCTCTGGCAAAAAATTAACTCGTCGTACGCGGTACGGTCCGTGCACAATGTTCAAAGTCCAAACGAAGTCTCCAACAAAGGACGCTCACATCTTACGACGAGTCATTTACTTCTTGGCCGAAGTTCCGAATAAATTTAATTCAATAAAGCTTTATCTATTCCAGTCAGTCCGAGCATGCGCGGTTGGTCTTGCCTACAACAGCAACTCTTCATCGTTCGAATATATTCTTATTCCAGAATATTCCAAACGAACGCGCCCCAACTCAATGTTCCAGTCAGTAGCTTACGAAAGCCGAGGGGGGACTTCCGAATTCCGACTTCCGACTTCAGACTTCCGACTTACAGACTTCCGACTTCGGACTTCAGACTTCAGACTTCAGACTTCCAACTTCCGACTTCGGACTTCCAACTTCAG
The DNA here is from genome assembly GCA_963693305.1 of Meandrina meandrites. Lineage (NCBI taxonomy): Eukaryota > Metazoa > Cnidaria > Anthozoa > Scleractinia > Meandrinidae > Meandrina > Meandrina meandrites. The sequence continues at coordinate 10,867,398 of OY855906.1, forward strand.
ACTTCCGACTTTAGACTTCCGACTTTCGGACTTCCGACTTCTGACTTCCAACTTCCGACTTCAGACTTCAGACTTCCGACTTCCGACTTCCAACTTCGGACTTCCGACTTCCGACTTCCGACTTCAGACTTCAGACTTCAGACTTCAGACTTCAGACTTCCGACTTCAGACTTCAAACTTCAGACTTCAGACTTCTGACTTCTGACTTCCGACTTCGGACTTCCAACTTCCGACTTCCGACTTCAGAATTCTGATTTTTTTAATTTTTGTTTTTATTTTTTATTTTTATTTTTAATTTTTTTATTTTGTTTATTTTTGTTTTAACGACCCAATGTCGTATTTCCAGGTCACGCAAGATGAATGGGCTCACAGGCGCCGTAAGTTAATTTAGAATCCAGAGAAACTCATGAATACTTATGAGCGTTTTCTTCCTCCCAACACCACAAAGTTTCTTCGTAGCTGCGACCACTCTAGTATTAAGGGGGAACTTAACCTGAATTTGTTGGTGTTTCCTCTTTTCCCTCAGAAGACGAAAGTATTGCCTGTCAACATCTCAACAATTCACCTATTTGGGTAGTACAGTCTGCAGTGATGGGGGGGCTGACATCGACATCGGACAGAGGATTGGTAAAGCTAGAGGGGCCTTTGCAAAATTGCGACCCGTGTGGAGAAGCAGAAACTACAGCAGAAGAACGAAGATTAAGATCTACCAAGCTTGTGTACTCTCTGTACTACTCTACGGATCTGAATGCTGGAGAATGACTGTGCACGACTTGAGAAAGCTGCAAAGCTTTCACACATCTTGTCTCCGAAAAATCTTGCACATCTTTTGGCCAAAAAAGATCTCCAACAATGAACTCTTTAAATTGACAGAACAGGAGGACATGAGTATTGTTCTTACACGGAAACGATGGAGTTGGGTTGGCCATGTGCTCCGCAGAGAAACTACCAGCATTTCTAAAGTTGCTCTCAGATGGACACCAGAGGGTAAAAGAAAAAGAGGCCGTCCAAAATCCAGCTGGAGAAGAACTGCAGAAGCAGAACTTCAGGCTCTAAACCTTACCTGGGGGCAAGCTTCACGGCTTGCAAAGGACCGACAGGAATGGAGGCGACTTGTTGATGCCCTATGCGCCACTAGGCGTTTAAAGGACTGATGATGATGATAACCTGAATTTGAGTGAAATAAAATTATTTTTGAAACCCCAACGCAAGGGCAGCCCAGGTTGTTAATTAGGGGACTGTTTGGGTGTCCACATGATAATTTTTAACTTCAGATTCTAATTTTAAAACTACATTGAATCTTCAACATGCAAAAAATGGTGTGCCCATTGCGATACCGAATGTCTGATAAAAAAATATCCTGGCTAAATTCAGAAATGGGAAAATTATTTTCAAATACAATTCTAGTGAGCTGGATCAACAGTGGTGTCTCTGGCACTGATTTCTCTCGCAGCAAAAGGTCAAGTGCTGCAATAGCCTTCTGGGTGTTGATGTTAGGATAAAGGGACTTAACGTCTGCCGTGACATGAAGGCTGCCCGGCGCAGTGTGCATCAGCTCTTTAGAATCGCGTAAAACCGTAGGAAAAGAAATGTTAGGCTTAACTTTTTCATCTACATAAATACTGATAAGCCTATTAAAATATGTAGGAATGCGAGGCGGCGATGGGCTTCCTAGCCATATAGGTGTTTTGTGAATCTTAGGAATCACGTAAAATTTAGTGGGATTAATGCTAGAGTGATAGAAGCTAAGAAGAAACTTAGTAGTATTGGGAGGAAGAAAGCGCTCATAAGTTTCATGAGTTTCTCATGAGTTTCTCTCGATTCTCAATAAGCTTACGGCGCCTGTGAGCCCATTCATCTTGCGTGACCTGCGTATACGACATTGGGTCGTTAAAAAAAATAAAAAATAGAAAAAATAAAAAAAGTCAGAACTCGGAAGTCGGAAGTCGCTCCTCGGCTTTGCTACCCCAACTTGGCTATCCTGAGTATCACTGGATTTTTCTCGCGCGTGGCGGAATACTTCGCTTGGGCGGCCGAAGACCGCCGCCACGAGCGGCAAAGTGCCCCCCGACGGAGGCTTTTCGCGCGAGTCAGTCACAATAAAGACTTGACCGAAAAAGCCTCTGGCACCCCAAAATACAGCAAAAGCCTTCTCTTCTGTTGGTTAGGGATATTAAACTGGAACAATGCATCATGCATTGCCCACTCTCTCCTCCGCAGATACCTCTTATTTTTTTTTTTTTGTGCGGACTGGGAAATGGCGAGAGGTTAAAAGTAAGCGCGCGCTCCCCCTCTTTTCATTTTTCTTGTTTTTTTTTTCTTCTTTTCCCCCTCCACTGAAGAAGCTTCTGCTCCTGCTACTACGTGCGAAGCGAATGAGAGGCGGTTGTATTCGCAGGCTTAGGAGAGAGATGTGCCCATGTGTTATGGATCACGAGTGATTTGCTTACCAATGCGCATGCGTATTTAAATAGATTAATGTAATATTAAATTTTGATTTGTTTGTCCCACATGTGTCCTCACACCACTTTCAACATACCGCTGGTCATCAGTTCTTCTGTCAACTCTGGTTTTCCTTCAACACGCATAAATCTTTCGCCTTTTACTAAAGATTTCCGTGGAGGAGAACAACTGAATGAGTCTATAGACTAATTTTTCGTTGCCCTGCCTTATGGCGGGGCTCCTAACAAGTGAACGAAGAACAACTATTGTATAACCATGTTTTTGACGCACGCGCGTAGTCTTCGAAAGATTTGGAGCCGATGTCAAATGCGAGGCGATCGGCGCTCGAGGCGGCGCTTCGCTCCTTCGGTAAGCGATCGTTAAACGATTAAAAAAAAAAAAAACGAGTCACTGTTTGGCAGTCTGCCTCTCTTCTGACATTTGCAGGGAAACGTTGTGAAGTCGGTTGCCGTGTTACAGCGCAACCTACCACCTGGACAACACTATTTGCGGAGTCTATTTCACCCCGTGCTCGTCTATATGTCTTTTCTTTTTTTATCATGACCGTCATGTGTGGTCGTCAGCAGATAGCTAAATCCACTGCCTCAACGAATTAGACATGCCCTGGATGGACCGGATTCAAAGAATCTTGCCAAAAACGTGCCTTATTAGATATGATCATGACATAGGAAACTTTGTAGCCATCGATCCTAAAATAAGTCGTAAATGCTCTTCGTGAACCGCTTGAGACCTATCCAATTACAAGCTTTAAATTAGGAGTTTCCCTCGTTAAAAAAACTCGTTCGAGTACCCATTAGAAAAAGATATCGAATCAGAATTTAGCTTCAGTGCGCCCTCAAAGCAAATTTACTTGTCGCGGTTATTTTTCATAACCGGCACGAATAAGAGGAAAGGATGCCGCATTTTAGCCGCGCCGCTTGAAGTTCTAATTACATCCAACAGCATTTTATAAAATTTCAGTCCAACGGAAAAGCGTTTACAAATAGAATCGGTCAATTTCGCTCCAATATAGAGATTGTCAATATTCTTTCTTGGTATAGAATCGGTTTTCATACAAACCGTACAAATGCCATCGTTTGAGTGAATCCAATACGCATGCGCAAAAAAGACCTCGTGTCCCACACAATGTCCCATATGTTTTGACAATTCACGTTGAAGATGGCCCCTGGCTGGACCCTATTTGTTAACTCTGGTTTTCTTTCAACACGCATAAATCTTTCGCCTTTTACTAAAGATTTCCGTGGAGGAGAACAACTGAATGAGTCTATAGACTAATTTTTCGTTGCCCTGCCTTAAGGCGGGGCTCCTAACAAGTGAAAGAACAACAACTTCTTAAACTGCAAGGCATCCTCCCCAACTTCGTCGCCATGCCTTTCGGCGGGGTTCTTGATACAAATAAATGCACTAGGTTATAAACCACAGGGTGTTGATGCTTCCCTATGGTGAACAACACAGTTCTCACAAGAGAGTAAAAAAATGTAAATGTGGTTTATAGTGGTCATGCACTTAGCTTCGAGATAGTTCGTTTGCAGGCATGCCACTGAAACATAGGAAACAAATAACTTTAAATGAACATAACATGGTTAAAAATCCCAACTGGCTGGAGGAAGACCAGTTGGCTATATACAAAGCGTGACCTAGGATTTGAACTCGGGACGACCTTGAAACAAATCCAGCTAGTGGCAGGGTGGAGGGGTTGAACCCGGGACCTGCGGATTACAAGACCAGCGCCCTAAACCACTCGGCCACGCTGCCACCACTTCTTACTCTCTTGGTTCTCAAAATGGCAAAGTCTCTGTATGGACATCCACCTCATAACTCAGTCCGTAAGGGAGGTTTTTCTGTAGCTGAAGTATGAACTGGCCCGAAGGAAGTCGGGACCTAGCTGGTCAGCGGTTAACTTTCACAGGCCAAAAGGGATAACGTTTGTCGAGGACTCCTGCTCCTAAGTATATATCAGATAATTTACATTGCTGTAAAATATTGGATGGGGCAAATAAACATTCATTGATTGATTGATTGAGGCCGTTTTAATTCACGCTCTTGCTCTCCGCATGCTCAAACAAGATGGCGTCGGCCAGTGCCAAACTTGCAGCTCATAGAAGAAAGCCAGTGTCATGACACAGTACAACAAGCAACTTTATTAAGTTAATGATGAGCACACATGATGCCTGAGTTTGTACGTTTTGCAGGTTTTGCTTGAAATAAAACAAAGCATTTTCTGATCTGGAACCAAAGTAGCATAATTTAAACATTTTTTGGCGTAAAACGAGAATTGCTAGGAGCATAAAATGCCAGTTTTACTAGCATAATCCGGAAAGACCTAGGTTCAGTGGCTTGGTAAGTTACTGTCTTGCGATAAATTAAGTCTTAGAAGTTCCTGGTTTACAAAGCGTATCGGAATTTTGCTAACTAGTTTTATTCAAACTCTTTCTGTTATTGGTGGCCCCGCCGAAAGGCAGGGCGACGAAAAATTAGTCTATAGACTCATTCAGTTGTTCTCCTCCACGGAAATCTTTAGTAAAAGGCGAAAGATTTATGCGTGTTGAAGGAAAACCAGAGTTAACAAACAAGGTGCAGCTTGGGGCCATGTTCAACGTGAAGTGACGAAACACGTGGGACATTGTGTGGGACAGGAGTTCTTTGTTTGCGCATGCGTATTGGATTCACTCAAACGATCGAATTTGTACGGTTCGTATGAAAAACCGATTCTGTACCGACAAAAACATTGACAATCTCTATATTGGAGCAAAATTGACCGATTCTATGTGTAAACGATTTTCCGTTGGACTGAAATTTTATAAAATGCGGCGCGGCTAAAATGCGGCATCCTTTCCTCTTATTTGGTAATGAAAAATAACCGAATCGAATAAATTTGCTTTGAGGGCGCACTGAATACTCGAACGAGAGTTTTAACGAAGGAAACTCCTGGTTTACAAAGTTTATCAGAATTACACTAACTTGTTTTATTTGGCGCCAGACCGGAAGTGTTCAATCTCCTTCTGTTGTTAGTAGCCCCGCCAAAAGGCAGGGCGACGAAGAATTAGTCTATAGACTCATTCAGTTGTTCTCCTCCACGGAAATCTTTAGTACAAGGCGAAAGATTTATGCGTGTTGAAGGAAAACCAGAGTTAACAGATAGAGGGGTCGATCGGCGGCGTCTTGAACGTTAATGTAACAAGACATGTGGGACATTAAAGTATCTCTCTTATGAGTCCTTTGTGTGCACATGCGTATTGCATATAACACTTGACGATTAGTAATGGCGATTTTTACATGTAATAAAATTTTACTCGAGGCGGCTTTTAACGAAAAACCATTGCGAAAACGAGTTGATTTCTAATGCAATGTTTAAAAATTCGATCAACAATGTCAGTTGAAGGTTTTTGACTTGACAGCAGTTATGATTCGGTGGTTTGTTTTGACAAGTCCCTCAAAGTCTACCAAAATATAAGTAGTCTTATATTTGCTATTCCGCCTATGTTGACTTTTTAAAGATTTCTGATCATTGTTTGCCTTATCGTAACATGCAAACTAAGCGTTATCTCTCAGGAAATACAGAATAATTACAAAACTCTTGTCTTGTTTGAACAGCCGACTTTATTGATCTCAACTCGACTCAAACTATCAAAAAGGAAAGTCTTGAGCGTCTGTAACGCGCTATTATTGTCAAACTAATATTTAACGTAAAAGGAATTTCTAGATCTCTCCAAGTACTAGAGCAGTTGCCGGTTGTATTTCACTCAGTAGCGGTAATTTATTAATATTTCGTGTTGTAAGTGCGAAGTAAGCACATTCACAGGCAACACTATAATTATTTACCAATATTTTGAGCAATTTCCTGGAACACATCCACAACGGAAGATGTAAGTGTTCGGCAATTTTTTTCCTGGAGATTTCCTGATAAACCCGATGTAGTTGTTTACTTTGCTGAAAACTTCATTCAACTTGTACTTTCGCCTGCCATTGAGTCTCACACTGTAGGTGCCGGTGTCACAACGGATTTGGACCCCCCCTCTCCGCTAGCGGTCCAATTCCGCTAGCGTATATGGACCCCCCGGACCAAATCCGCCGGCGGATATGGACCCCCCTTCGCGGTATAGAAGTAGCCTTGTATTGTACAACATTTGAATTACTTGAAGCTGCTACGAGTCACCTACTACACTAAAGCGACTACGAAGTTAATAATAATAATAATAATAATAATAATAATAATAATAATAATAAAACTGATCGAAGAGTTACAGATCTAGGAGAGTTCTTACTGGGTCTTACTGGTATGCTGTTCGACTGACAAGAGACAACGACCCTGTACCTCGCATATTTCGGGATTATTTTAGATATCATTTTATCGGCATTTCAATGTAATTATAATCCGCTAACAATGTCAAAGGAATCTTCCTAAACGTGTGTTCAGGTTTCAAGTTTTTTAAACACTCATGATAAAGAGTGTGGTGCGGGATTACGGAAAATTAATTCAGAAGATAAAAGAACGAGGCATATAACAAATGTGCTGTTTTGTTATTTAATGAGATGCAAATCAGCATGAGCCGTTTTTCTGCAATCCCGCACTTTCCGAGCGTGTTCACGCTGCTCATGCATGTGCGTTGCATGGACGATGACCGCATCCCAAAAGACATGCTCTACGGAGAGCTACGTCAGGGATCGCGCCCTGTTAGCCGGCTCCGCTTCAAGGATGTTTGCCAGCGAGACATGAAGCAAGCAGAGATTGATCCAAACACATGGAAGAAGCAGCTGACATCAGAGTGGCCTGGCAACATGCAGTATCTTCAGGAGTCGAGAGGGCTAAGAATAAAAGAAATGACCAGCAGGCCTTAAAGAGAACCAGAAGGAAGACCAAGGCGGCCTCAATTGCAGCACCATCCTCCTTCGTCTGCAGAGTGGGACTTTATAGCCACTCCGAGACGATGCTCCGCATCGACATAGCGCTACACCATCGTCTCCCGAGACGAACGGCTGCCGACGACGACGACGATAGCGATAGCACAGGTGCAGTCCACGTAAATATCGAGTTTACCTAACGTTTACAATAACAAATCCGATAATCTTCAAACCTTCTTTGTGAGCACTGATAACCTGAGTTGATCACCTAAACATTTCATTAAGCTACTGAGAGTAGATAAAGAGTAGATGAACACTCGTCTGTCCGATAAGCACATTAATGAACCAGCAAACCTAAATATAAATGTACCAAATAAAGTTAAAAAGTCAGATAAAAATGGTCAAGATTAGGGTTTTTCTCTTGGGGGTATACCTTCGCCGGACCCATTCAGTTGACTTTCCCTTCCGATTTTTCTTTACAATTTAGTGCATTGCTGACTCTTCCATGTGGACAATTTCATCAGGTTGCGGCGGTGTGAAGTGCGTCGGTTGGCGAACACTGGATTGCGCTGCAGCCACTTCATTTCCAGTTTTAAAACAACAAGGGACGAGACTTTCCAAGACGACTCTCGCTCCATGGCGAATCTGCTCGTTAAAGATGAAATAGATAAAGGGATTCACTGCGCTGTTAGAAAAGGTCAAAAACCACGCAACGAACATGTAGTTTGGTTGCTGACAAAGATTCGTTATACGGGCAAAACAGGTTAACAATCCAACGAGTAATGGAAAACGAAAGACGATTAACACAACGACAATAGCAACAAGCATTGAGAGTACCTTGTGAGTCATTCGCTCGCGTCGTTCGTGAGTTGATGGTAGCTGATTCCCGGGAGGTATCGCGCGCTTGATTTTGAATCCAATGGCTATGTAAAGAATGATGACGACGATGAGTGGTAGAAGTATAATGGGAATGAAGCAAAACAAGAAGTACGCGATGACAAGACCTATGATCGACATATTTAAAGTACAAATGAGATATCCGGTTCTAATTTTAAGTAACGCGCCCATGATAAATAGTGGCGCGGTGAAGATAATGGCAAAAATCCACACCACAGCAATTACACGACGGGCTATTCGAGGAGTCATCATTCTCTTTAACGGATAAAACACCAGAAAATATCGATCCAAAGCAATGAAAAATAAACTTCCAGTAGAAACCAACACTGTCATTTGACAAATGAAGAAGTACAGTCGGCAAAACAGCTCGCCTGCAACTCCACTTATGAGCCATTGGAAGTCAGTAGCAGTGACGACCATGTTTTGGGGAGATGTATACGCAACTAGGAACAGATCGGCACAAGCCATATTGACGATGAAATAATTGCTGGGTGTTCGCATTCTTTGGTTAGTGTTCTTGTACACGACTGCGATCAGCAGAGAGTTGCCGAGCAGGGAGGCCAGAAAGGTGACGAGAAACGCTGCAATCTTTGCTCCTTTAGCAATATCCTCTTGTTCGAACCACAGGGCAAGAGCGTTCACAGCACTGCGGTTCTCTGCGGATTCGAGAACTGTGAAATTTGGAGAAATTGGCATTTCTGGCCTGAATTTTCAGTTTAACTTGAAACTGCTTTGAACAGTGTATCATACGAATCAATCTTTTACAGACTTTTACAGTAATTTTTCCTTGGATCACTTCAGAAAGGAAGACTTTTGGGCGCGTTAATTGTTTCTCCTGATTGTAGGATTTCAACGCTTCAGTGAAGAACTTCTCGAAATGCTCTTTCCTGTGAGTTTGGACGTGATTTTCTCTCTTTCTTTATGTAATCACCTGTTTTCAGTTTCTCAAAAATATCATTAAAATGCATCTTTATTTGAATGGAAATTCAACACCTATCCTTTCTATTTCCTTGATAATGTTGACTCAAACCCTTTTTCCACCTGGTTTGTTTGTTGATCTAAACGTTTTCGTTGCTTTATAACTTTTAAAAACTGCAATAAATATACAAAAACGACTTTTGAAGACCATTTGTCATGTTAATGATGCTCTCGTAATTTATTTGTCTGCGCGTTCGCTAGCTAGAGTCCTGATAATAGCTTTTCAGGGAAATAGCTTCACCTTTACTTTCAAAACGTTTAATAACCGTTATTTTTAATTTCCGTCCAAATTTTACTGTTATGATCTTATCACATCATTTGGAGCTGCTCTTGAATATGTATGTTTCCAACTGACATTGACAAGAGAGAATCGAAAAAACGATCTAACGGGTGAGTTGCGCCGTACTTACCAGATCACCAAAGAAATTAAAATTCGTATCACTAAACTTGTTGATCATTGAAGCGAGCTCTTATTTTCACCCAGGATCACGAAAGTCATTTTTACCCAAACAAATATTTTATTTAATTTCCAAAGTACATCAGGATAAGCCGTCGGATTATTAATATTTACATTTCCAATCAATCTATTTCACATCACTCTGCCTGTCTGATCAACTCAAAAGCGTCCTCCTTTCGTGTTTCAAAGCACAGCAACACAGAAGAGGCAATTTAGGGTACGTTCGTTTGGGATCAATCCAGAATAAGAATGATTGGAATAATGCAAGTTAGCGTTCGTTTGGATGCTCTTCCTATTCCGGAATACTTGGATTTCCATTCCGGCTATTGTACTCCTGGGAGCAGAATAGCCGGAATATATTCCAGAATATATTCTTATTCCAGAATATTCCCAAACGAACGCGCCCTTATAGAGATAACTTCTATGACTTCTACTCTGGGACTTTCCAACCCATCATTATTTTCACATAGTGCGTATACTTTGGGCAGAGTTCGGTGCTACGATAATTGTATATCTATGTAAATTTTCATCTTTTGTTAGACACTTTTTGCTATGTCTGGTTAAAAGGCTGTAACAGAAGTTCATAAGTTCTGCCTGTACTGAACAATTAATTTCATTATAAAAAGCAGATCTATCTTGAAAAAGGTCGACGCCATAAACGTATACTTAGCAACTGATTCTGTTGAAGTTTAATAAAAACCACCGCGCGATTATCTTTCTTGTTTGTGACCTCTGAGGTAGTGTGAGCTTATGAGAGACTTCGCACGGGTACATGTAGATGCAGACGTGCCTGTAAGCACATTAAACAAACGAGAAACCTAAAACGTTTAGCAAATGAGATTATAGAAATTCCACTCTCTCAATTCCCGGGATTTTTCCAGCAGTCGGGGTAAAACATATTAATCCATATTAGGAACTGTCCGGCACTAAAGAGATAACTAAAAATAAAAGTTTAACCATTTTTTGACCCAAATTGTCCTTCCCTTCTGATTTTTCTTAACAATTTAGTGCATTGCTGGCTGTTCCATGGGGACAATTTCATCAAGTTGCGGCGGTGTGAGGTGCGTCGGTTGGCGAACACTGGATTGCGCTGCAGCCACTTCATTTCCAGTTTTAAAACAACAAGGGACGAGACTTTCCAAGACGACTCTCGCTCCATGGCGAATCTGCTCGTTAAAGATGAAATAGATAAAGGGATTTACTGCGCTGTTAGAAAAGGTCAAAAACCACGCAACGAACATATAGTTTGGCTGCTGACAAAGATTCGTTATACGGGAAAAACAGGTTAACAGTGCAACGAGTAATGGAAAACGAAAGACGATTAACACAACGACAACAGCAACAAGCATTGAGAGTACCTTGTGAGTCATTCGCTCGCGTCGTTCGTGAGTTGATGGTAGCTGATTCCCGGGAGGTATCGCGCGCTTGATTTTGAATCCAATGGCTATGTAAAGAATGATGATGACGACGAGTGGTAGCAATATAATGGGAATGAAGCAAAACAAGAAGTACGCGATTAAAGCCCTTATCATCGAAATATTAAAACTACAAATGAGATATCCGGTTCGAATTTTAAGTAAAGCGCCCATGAAAGATAGTGGCGCGGTGAAGATAATGGCAAAAATCCACACCACAGCAATTACTCGACGGGTAATCCGAGGAGTGATCATTCTCTTTAATGGATAAAACACCAGAAAATATCGATCCAAAGCAATGAAAAATAAGCTTCCTGTAGAAACCAAAACTGTCATTTCACCAATGGAGAAATACAGTCTGCAAAACAGCTCGCCTGCTACTCCACTTATGAGCCATCGGTAGTCAGTCGCGGTGAAGGCTATGTTGTGGGGAATATTATACAGAGCTAGGAACAGATCGGCGCAAGCCATGTTGACAATGAAATAATTGCTGGGTGTTCGCATTCTTTGGTTAGTGTTCTTGTACACGACTGCGATCAGCAAAGAGTTGCCGAGTAGGGAGGCCAGAAAGATGACGAGAAACGCTGCAATCTTTGCTCCTTTTTCAACATCATCTTGGAGCCACAGGAAGGGAGCGTCTGTAGTACTGTGGTTCTCTGTGGATTCGAGGACTGTGCTGTTTAAAGGAAAAGGCATTTTTGGCCTAAATTTTCTAAATTGAACTGAAACGGCTTTGAACAGTGTCGTGTACCACCTGAATCACTCTTTTTCACTCCTTGAATCACTTCGGAAACACGCCTGATGAGTAAGGAAGGTCCTAAGGCCGTGTTAAAATTATCTGACTGCTTTTTCAGAAGTGAAGAACGTTAATACGTTTAACGAACTTCTCGAAGTACTCTTCGCTGAGACTTTCGACGCGATTTTCTCTCTCTTTCTACATGTGATCACCTGCTTTTCCTATAAAGTGATCATTAAAAATGCATCTGTATTTGAATGGAAACTCCACTCTTATCGACTTTGTTTCACACTGATATTATTTACTCAAACCCTTTTATCCACCTGGTTTATTTGTCGATCTAAACGATATCGTCCTTTTATAAATTATAAAAAAACGCAATTAAAAAGCGAGAACGACTTTTTAGGGCCATTTGACATGTTAATATTTTACTCGTGCCAAAATGTTCGTTAGCTATTGGTTCGTTAGTAACTTTTCATGGAAATAGCTTTACTTTGTTTGAAATGGTTTAATTACGCGCTCGTCCCTTAATTTCTTTTCAGTTTTTTTTTTCTTATCATTTGGAGGTGTTCTTGAATATCCATGTTCCTATTAAAATTGTCACGAGAAAAAATCGACTTGTCGGGTAAGTTGCGTATCGTCGTGATCACCATGCAAATAAAGTTCGTATCAACTGACTTGAGTATATTTGTTGATTACTGAAGCGAGATCTTGTTTTCACTCAAAATCGCGAAAGTCATTACCGAAACAGAGATTCTATTAATTTCCAAAGTACATTAGGATTTGCTGTCGGATTATTAAAATTTACATTTCCAATCAATCTACTGACACATCACTCGGCCTGATCAATTCAAAAAGCGTTATCGTGCCCCAAAGCATAGCAAGACTAAAGAAGCAATTTATAGTGACAATTTCAATTAAATTTCCGGGAGTTTTCGACATGGTTATTTTCACATATTTCGATATAAAACATTTTGTTTTGAGTTCCACGCTGTTTTTAATGATATTAAAAAGTAATCTTTGAGATGATTATGGTACATTAGTTTATGGAAATTGTCACTCTACTTAGACATTTCTTCTATGTTTGATATTAATAGGCTATAAGAAAGCAATTTGTTCGAAATTTGTTTATTAAAAAAGGAAGATGATTTTTAATGAAGAGACTGTACGTCACGATGGTGCTATATTTCAATTAAATCATTGTTAAATATCTTCAATATTGTGCACTGCGACTCGTGGCCGGAGATTTCCGACAAACATACACACAAAATCATGGAAAACATCATTTGTGTGCCCCCCGGAAAATTTTGAAATTAAGAAGCTCTGGCTTTTTCCAGCATTTCGATCACGTATTTTTTTTACGAAAAATCAATCTCGTGCACTGGGATTATTTCTCAACTAATCGTACTTCGTTTTTAATTAAGAGAGTATGAAGTTTTGACGCGTCTTATCTCGGCCCCAGGGTCTTCTCGTTGTTGCTTTTCAAGATGTGGTTGCAAACAGAAATGACAGCATGTGTACAGTATAACCGAAAGATTCTATGTCTTTAGAATTTTCTTCACTCTAAGAAGGAACATATTCAGATGCTACACAGTTTAATTTGCATAATCTTGGTAATTTTTTGAAGAAGTACGCCTGTTGCGTAATAAACCCTAGTACTACCATTCTTTTTTAACACTCAACGCTGGAAGAGGCATTTGAAACCGTCGTACGGCAAAACGAAAAGATCAAAAAGAGGAATTCGAGCGTGTGTGGGACAAAAAAACTTTGATTTTTTCACAAAACACTGATAATTGAAAGTGATCTGTAAGAAAAATGTTGGGATCACCGACAATTTACTAGTAAGCTAGCAAACTACAAGCGAAGTTGAGGCAACGGCTTCCCTGTATGTGTTTAGACAGTTTCGGTTTTTCAGCCGCGGTAGCTTGGTATAAACCCGCTGCATTATCTTTCAATGGAAAGAAAAACCACTAAAAGTGGTGTAAGCAAAGAAATATAAACGAAAATGAAAAAAAAAATGATTAAAAGATTCCAAATTTCACAAAAATGGCATCTTCCTTGCTAGCAGAGGCCTCTTTTCCGTCAGCCAAAAGAAGAGAGCAAGTGCTAGCAGGGAAGATGCCACAAAATGAAATTTCATAAACTGTAATCCACTTTCATCCTTGTGATCCTGTATTTCAGTTCCCTAAAATACTTGTTATATTGCTCATATATTCTTGATACTAAATAGTATAAACAAATTTGAGGAAGCTCAAGCGCAGCTGTATCAAACACCAGGACCAGAACACACATTATATGAAACACAGGGCGCTAAAAACTGAAAAAGGAAGGGCTTCCTTTTTAGCGCCCTGATGAAACATCACGAATAAGAACTTCCGTACATACAGAAATCCCTTCGAAATCTAATTACAGAAAAAGAATCATTGTGCCTCTGCTTTTTGTCCTCCTCTTCGCTAGTCTCTCACCGTCTCCCACACAGTCGTTTTCATGGGGGCGATCGCTCCTGGGGCGATCATTCTTGACTGCGCGGACTGCGCGGGATCGCGGGAGATGTTTTCGTGATCCCAGGCTCTTCTCTTCCATTGCTCGAACAATAATGACGTCACTAATGCTTTGATGAACACTTTCAACAACATGGCGGAGGAGGAAGCGAGTTCCGGGTTGCAGGCTCCATGGCAAGCAATAAAGCATCCCACAGGAAGGTTTTCAGCACTTTGCCTTTTCAGAATCAAGAGGTATGAGGGATTTTTTGTTTCGTAATAAACTACAAGAAGTTTTTGGCTTGCACTCCAATCCTCCGATCATGATCTATCACACTTGTGAGTAGCATATTCATATACCAGAAACTCATAAGGAGTTCTGCATATACTCAGTTTCAGCTTGTCATTTTACGAGCGAGATAAAAAATGCCAGTAGATCGGGCCTTCTCTCTGCTTGGTACTTTGGCAGTCATTCTTGACTTTAAGGCTTCGTTTGTCTTCCGGTGATGGGGCAGGTGAAAAGTACACGCATGTAGTATTTTTGTCGACTTGACAGTTTTCCACGGGCGTTAGCTAGGGCTGCCATCAGTTCTATATTTATTTTTAAGTTGGGGGCTCACTTCTTCAGAATACCCAGCCACCTAAGATGCATCTTCAAATCCTGTAATTGTCACAATTTACCTGCATTTTGCAGCCTGCATGCAAAATATGCGTGGAAATAACCCGTTTAGATCACAGGGAAAGAAATGCAGTGTGATTGAGGTATGGAACATTTTAGTTTGGGGGATAAGGTTGGCCAATTACCAACAAATAATCCTGCACAGCAAGCCAAAGGTGAAGCTGTATAAGTTGTGTAGTTGACTAACTACGAATTCCTGTAACACCTCATCTCTATTTCACTAAGAATACGAACAAAACTGTAAACTTCATTATGAGCTGAATAAAATTATTATTATTATTATTATTATTATTATTATTATTATTATTATTATTGACAAAAAGAATATTGCACAAACAAGAGGGAATAAATTAACCACCCCCTTCCCCCCCCCCCCCCCCCACCCCAACGAAAAAAAAATAAGTAAAAATGGTCCATCTCTTACATAAGTCAATGAAAGCAAGCACAATGCCTGTGTACACATATATGTTGTTCTTCAATGAGTGCAAGCAAGGTTTTAGACTTTGGGAGCATGGGACTAAAGATCAAACTAAGTATAGTTTCACTAGCCTTTCTTGAATTATTATCCTGTTATATGGGACGACAGTAGGGCTGCGGAAGGGCAAGAGCTCTTTCATCACTGTTTGACTTCAGGAATGCGGGACTGTGGAAGTTTTCTTAATCACGTTAATAACTCGTGTATTTTTCCCCACTGCAGGACTACATGAGCAGTAAACTAATAGTTTTTCAAAGTAACACTTCCAAATTCCAATTCGATCGGGAAAACACGGCCCCACAAGCTTCTAGCTTTAAATACCACCGTGTCTAAATAAAGGTAATTTATTTATTTTATTTTATTTAGTAACCAGGTATTCTGAATTTGCTCCCAGTTATTAGTTAATCTGACTATTGTTTGTTTTGTGTGACTAGGGATATAACAAGTATGTATAAAGAACCACCACCTGGCTTGTATATAGCGGCAGATGAAAATGACATCACAAAGGTTTGTGTCAGTTCCCGGGCAGGGGGGGGGGGACTCCCATATGAAAAGAGACATAGATGTTCAGAAGAAACATTTATTGGTTCCACAATGACTGATTACTTGATAAACTTGATTAATTTAAAAGACTATAAACATGTCCATCGATCTAATTCTGTCCTCGAAAACTTGGAAAATGTCCCAACAATCGATTTGGTTTCATCCAATGTTGAAACCTGAATACCAAAAAAAAGATCTTCTTGTAATGAACGTAATAAACCTATATTTACATAGATATTTAAAGCAAAGAAACATGCAAACGAAACTATGCTGAATAGAAAAACAAAAAGACAAAGCTAAATATGCTCACGCATATATTTAAACTAATGAGTTCAAATTCTCTCGTGTCCAATGGATGCTAATTGTCTCACTTAGGGGTAGAAATTACAGATTGTGGAGTCACTTAGAACCCGTTAGAAGTTTCATTTCTTGGAATATGCTATTAATAATAATATAATTCTCACATTGTATCTTAATTTCTAGGTTCATGCACTGGTCACAGGCCCACGTGGCACACCGTACGAGGGTGGATTTTTTTATTTTTTGATCTATTTTACCCCTGAGTACCCAATCAAACCTCCACAAGTAATTTTTATGACAACAGGAAATGGAAGAGTCAGATTCAACCCCAATCTGTACAAAGATGGCAAAGTTTGTCTTAGTATTCTAGGGTAAGCAGTTCAAATATTCAGTGATCGCTGTTTGTAAGGTTAATTGGCAAAGTTTGCATTCGAGGAAAGTAGCCCATACGGCTGATGCTTAACGCTGCAATTCTTGTAGCAACTAAGTGACTAAGAGTATTTCTACTCCCTGAACATGCAATATGCAATGCTAGTCCATCACAGGGTTGCCTACTAGCATTCGGTTTACAGGTACCTATTCATACACCTACATGGAGAGAGGCACTTTGTCTACCCAAGAACACAGGCAATGCCCCCAGCCAGGGACCCATGAGTGCCAGTAAGTAATGCATTAAAGGGAACCTCCACTCTTGGGACAAGTTGACGTTAAATTGTTTGAAATAATTCCTAATTTCCAAATTTTACAATACAAGGGAGAAATAACAATTAATAATAACAATAAATGGAAAAGTTTATGGCTTTTAAATTTCCAGCGCGCCACCATTTTGGATTTTTATGATGTGTTACAGCTCCCGCTATTGTTTGGAAGCTTCCAAACAATAGCGGGAGCTGTAACACGTCATAGAAATCCAAAATGGTGGCACGCTGGAAATTTAAAAGCCATAAACTTTTCTATTTATTGCTATCATCAAATGTTATTTCTCCCTTGACCTATAAAATTTAGAATTTTGGCATCATTTCAAACAATTCAGCATCAACTTGTTGTAAGGAGGTTTCCTTTAAAACATGAATTAGATATCACGGTATTATTTGTTTACAGGACATGGCCTGGCCCTGCATGGAGTCCTGCCCAGACCCTCTCAAGTCTGCTCATCTCAATCCAGTCTCTTTTGAATGAAAAGCCTTATCATAATGAACCAGGATATGAACTGAAGGTTGGTAAAAGTCTCTCCAGAATTATACTGCTGCCGAAATGATGGACCAACTGAAATATGTTGTGCTTTAGTTTGGTTTTATTTTTAGTTTATTATAATAATTATACCCCATTCACACCAAAACTTAAACATGTTTAAATGTTGTTTAGTTAAACATGGTTTAAAATTGTTTTCTTCTTCAAAGTTGCTGACTGATGTTTATCGACTTCAAATTTGGCGCAATGAAACACAAGTTAGAGCATACTTGAACCCTATGTAAAATTTAGTCTGGCAGTTGTCTGTTGCTGATTTTCATTTTGAATTCTTAAACCTGGTTTAACTAAACATGTTTTGTTGGTGTGAATCAGGTATTATTTTTTTTAATTAGTTCTGTTTTTAGTATCATTACCCTCAGAATTCATTACTGTGTTCTGAATATGGCCATAATTGCATGAAGTATTAGAGATAGTGAAGTATTAGAGACACAAGTATTAGAGACACAAGAGATAGTGTTTCATCGGGATATCCAAACACCGAGAAGAGAGTTGATAATATGATTACAGCAGAGTATTTTTCATGAAGTTCAAGTTGCAGCATATGTGTGTAAGGAAAAACCAAGTCTGGACTCTTTTTTTTTTTTTAGGATTTCCTCCTGTCATATACTGTATGTACTATGGGTCAAAATTGAATAATATGACTGTTTTGTCAGGTTTTACAGTGTGCCAGTAACCATTCAATAAAAGGGCTCCCAATCACAAATCACAAGCCTATTTCCTTGGAAGTTTTAATTGAAAAATTTACATGTTTGATCAACAGGAAAGTCGCAAAAACGACTGCAAAAAATACAATGAATGTATCCAGCACGAAAACCTCAGAGTTGCTGTCTGTGATATGTTGGAAGGAAAACAAAGATGCCATCCAGCTCTCATGTATGTACTTGTGATTGATTAATTTTGTTATAAAATTTTGCAGCAATGGTCATGTTTTTTTCTGTCTATGTTAAGTTTTAATGAAGTAAAAATGTGGATACCTAATAAATGCCAGGGGTGTCTATAAAATTTTAGGGGTCTTAGGATTGCTGCAATTTAACTGAATAGAGGAAAGTTCCTATTGCTGATGTACTAATTTTTTTATTCAATCAATATTTCAGAACAAGAATGGAGAAATTATTCCTCGGGTTTTATGACAGCTACTGGTCGGTTGTCAACGAGAATTTGAATTCATCTGGAAAACCGATGAAGGTGAGAAAATAATGTATATTCATTCTCTATATAACGGCACTAGCTTGGGATGCTGGGTATGTATATTATCTTAAGTCTGTATTCGAGCCTAGGGGCCCATCAGGCCGGTCGAGCTTATCCCAGTTTCCATAGCATGAAGTGACTAGGAGTACTGCTACTCCCCCCTTTATGAAACTACATGCATCAACTCTATGAAGAAACTCAGCTGCATGTGTTTTATTTGGAAATTGGTGACAGAACATGATCGTGTGCATGTTGCTCTTTAAAGGGCCAATTTTTATGAGTTTTTGGCTCAAAAGAATATAAAATTGTAGGTTTTGGACTGCATTATCCTTTAGTCAGAGTTTCTACTACCTGCCCTTGGTTTCTATGAGAAGATAGTCAACTCGGCTGCACCTCTTTGACTATTTGCTCATAGAAAACTCGGGCTCGTAGTCGAATTCTTTTAAAATCAGTGCACCCCTTGCAATATGCAGCAACCTTCGTAAAAATTATGTATTAATTCTACACCTGGCATATTGGAGGGGTGTGCACAGTACGTACACGAGCTAGAAATTCTTAATACCAATATAAAGAGTAACTACAAGCTACCCAATTAACTGTAGGCTATCACTAGAGTGCTAAAATATTATAGGATAACCAGAGTGCCATTTAGGCTAGCTAGCCAACATATAATTTAGGTTAACTGGAATGGCTTGCATGAGTTGCAAGCCATGTGAGCCAGAAATCCTCAATCATATAAATTTGATGTTCCAGAAAATATCCATACCTTTAAAAATATTCCTTAAAAACTACTTCCAAGCTTTCAAGGCCCTGGCCCCACCGTACCCCCTTGGAATTTCCAGTGACCTTCTGTGGGGTGGTACAGGGATATTTTCTGGAGCCACACAATGTAACAGCTAACCTTGACCTACCTATTAGCTAACTGTAGACTAATGTAATTAAGCTATTTGGGCTGGGTTGCATGATTTGCTGGCTTTGCCAAGACCCAGATTGGTACAGGTTGAAGCAATAACATTTTTACATGATGTCAATTATTAATTTTGCTTGTAGGATCCTTATGGTGAAAATAGGGGCACGTTTGATTACATATCTATAAAACAAAGACTAGAAGTCATCAAGAAAAGACTTGATGCAAAGAAAGCATCAGGACACGAACTGGATGACTCATCGGGTGATGAAGAAGATGAAAAAGCCAAAGAAAGTCCTCCTGAAATAGATGATTGGGAAGCATTTTTATATGGAGATGATTAACTTAAATTTATGTTGTTTGTTGGTTCGCTGTTTTACATTATCATGATGTATAGTCTAGTATGATCATGATAATTCAAACCAGGAAAAATTAATAAGAATAGACATGTTAAACAGAACAGCGTTTGATAAGGTATTTACATACTGTTTTAATACACTTTTGACAATAATTGGCTTAAAAAGCCGTAAAAAAATGATACAAGATGTTTATGAGACAGGTAGTAGAGCCACGCATGCATGCAAATGGAAAATCTAACTCACAATTGACCATCAACTTCATGAAGGATTGTATCATCTAACTCTGACCAAAGTTTAGGCTTAGGTTCCTGAAAATTTAGCGCAACAAATCAAACAGTCAGGTACATTGCCTGAGAAATGACAGGGCATGTTGTAAATGATGTATATGTTTTAAATATTAAAATTGTTTATCTATGGAAAAAAGAAAAAGCATTGTAAATTTTAATATTAATGCAAAATATGCACCCATCATCACTTACTGTATTAGTGAATTTGGAGTCATAACTTCTCTATGGTAAAGTTATGTGGAATCCAGTTAAAATTTTTAAGTTTGTTATAAAAAAAAATAAAAAAATAAAATTAATATGAGAAGTTTGTCTGGGTGACTGTTTTGCTACCCTAATATTGCAGTATATGGGACAACAAAATAAGATAACGCTACGTGGAGTAAAATGAAGAGTCAAACAGCCTCATACCCATATTGCCCAAAGGTAGTTACAATTTGTCAGTGAATGGCTGGGAACACAGGGTTTGATGGCTTAGCGTGAATACTTATTTGCCAGGGTAACAGCTCTAACTTCACTGGTGCCACATTCTAACCAAAGAGGGCCACCTGGGTACGAGGGAGAATAGGTTGTTAACAACTTACCCTGTTACACAGCTATTTCAATTGACGTTGTTAGATAAGAGCTTTGGGTGGAAGTTGAGTGCCGCTGCATGTGCTGAATACTGAGTGATGGATTATAACATGGCAAACGTGATCCTGTACGTTTTTTCTCTTCAGACATGGAAACAAGGTACTTTTAGGTACTGAATTTAAGAAAAATTTTCCAATCTCAGTGATCTAATATTGACAGTTAAAGGAGAGCTACAGAAAAAGGTCTCATTGAGAATAAACAAATACTCCACTTGCAAGAATACAAACTTGTAGATTTCCTCTTTACCAATATGCAAAATTCCAATGAATAACCCTAGGTTTCTGATGCCCATATCTGACAACGTTATACTGTTTTTGACAGAGGAAAAAACAAATATTTTATGAAAGGACCACCACAAAGAGGCAGGGACAAAAACTGGGAGTACAAAGTATGAAAGTAGAAACACCTCCCCTTGCTCCTCACTATTTAAGCTTCGCACCCTGGCCTTGTGTGGGATCGGTAAGGACAACCCTGAAAACTAAGTTTGAATTGTAGCCTGTTATCAAAGCAAGAACAATTTTATTTGTAACAAGAGAAAAGCAGCATACCATTACAAACTCATGAGACCCAATGGCAGTTAGCCAGGGCAAAATGAAAATAAACCGGGCAAAAATTGGAGGGATGAAAGTTTTCAAGGGTGGCCCTTGTTGAAAACAATTTTTGCCAGGATTACTTCATTTTGCACCAACCGTCCTTGGGTCTCTGGGATCGGTAATAATTAAAAAACATGGACTACAATATTTACAGCAAAGAACTGAAGTAGCCAAAATATTACAACATATTAAATCCAATGTATTAAGAATCGTTACAGCTCTTATCCACTTCAATTCCCAGTCTTTGTACAGTTCACCACACATCAGCCTCTATTTCACCCTTTGTACGGTATAGCCACACAATCTTGGGAGAGTAATGGCAGGCTATGTATTGTATTTTAATTACAAGCTAGCCACATTTTCATCTTTCTTTTCTTTCATTTTAAAACAAATAAACTGGCATGTACTAAAACCCGAAATGAAACCAAGCCAGCCAAACTTGCTGGCGGTTAGCTTTCACCGCTGCTTGCTTGCAGTAAGCTTTTACTGCGGTTTGCTCGAGGTTAGCTTTTATTTGTTGGTTAGGGCTGTTTCAGGTCGTTTCGCTGTTTCAGGTTTTAGTACATGCCAAATAAACCTATACTACTTACAAAATACATGCAATAGCTGGTGATCTGGGAAGCCAATTAAAATAAAGCTCCCGTTGCGTGGCCACTGTACCGATTCACAGTCCGTTGACTTCACCCTATCACTCTTGACATATCCTTTGGTCAGGGTCATCTCATCACTTCAGACAGATCATGTAAGAGGTACATTTGCATCTGAAGTTCCATTTACCACTGCAATGCCTGAGTCCTCATTCTTTACGCTCAGTAATTCCTGTGCAAGTTGTTGCACCACACTCTCAAGATATTCTGGAAGTGTTTTAAATGGATTGGTGCTTGGCTGGAAAAAGTGATGGCTTCTCCGAGCAAGAAGACGTAATGCTCGCCAACCAAAGTTACTATTTTTTATGACCTTGTATTCATCTTCCACCATGGCATCAGGATCAGCTTGCTCTATGGCCTCAGAGAAATATTCTTCAAGTGTTGGAAGGAACACTCTGTTATCTGCTTTGCAAGCTTCCAAATTGTCAGGACACAGATTCCACAGACGTGTCAATTCATTACTTCCCATCAGCACTTTTTTGGACTTCCATCCAGAGGCCATCTCATCGCCAATACTGACTTTACGCTTCCTTGAAGGTTTTGGCTTTGGTTCCTCTTCACTCCTTTCTTTGATGAAACTTGGACAACCTTCATTCTTCCACGATATCCAGTTCTCTTCTCTCTCCAAGATGTGCTCCACAGCTTTCGCAAATTTGTCTCCGTCTGGTGGTGTTTCTCTCAGCAGTTCGTACACTTGAGATGTCGTTTCTTTCACCCAGGTGCTTTGCGATTCATTCAGGACTTGGTTTGTGCTTTTAAACTTGATATTACCAACAAGGTACTGACATATTATCAGCATTTGCACCAGAATTGTTCTTCTGAAATTACTGTCACTTAGCTGCAGATCGAGAAGCTTCTCATTGGTCAGAAACTTGGCAAAGTAACGAGCCACATCTTTGCTGTCGCTTCCTTGCAGATCCTTCAACTCCTTTGCCTTCTTTTTCCATGTCACGTGTTCTAACTTGAGACTTCTAAACACATTCAAGACTTGTTTCGTATTTTCGGTAAACATCTTCCATGCCACAGTGTTGTTGTAACATTGTGTGGGATTTCGGAAATAGTCTTGTAAAGCCCAGAATTTTCTGTAAAGATTGAAATCAATTGGAACAGTACTTGGTGTTAATTCACCGGCCTCTCTGTCGTCTACTTCCATTTCACTTGCAGTGGTTTTGTCCTTCTGGTCAGCAGATCTTGTGTAAGTCGTGACATTCTCATAATTGAATTGACTCATCAAGTTCAATCCTGATCTTTCAGAGAGAGGAAAGAGCCTTGCTAGAAACAACTGAATCCTTCCACAGAAAACTGTGTTCTGAGATGTTGATAAACGACGTAGCAGATCGTTGGACATCCGAAGAAGAAGATTCTTCCCAGCAGAAAAGAATAAAGGCATTGTCCAAGTTGAAACTCTCTCCTCTACAAATGCGAACAGCGGATCGCACTGCTCCAAAGTGATACAATCAAACACATCACTCAGCAAAATGAAAACCAAATTGGGAGAACAGTGTCCCTGAATAGCTGACTTAATAACCAAACTAATCAAGAGTTTGTATCTTTCCAGGCTGCCCCCATTGACAACAGCTTCTTTGACGAGATCTCTGAAAACTTGATCGACGACCAGCTTTTTCTCTTGCTCGCTTCCAGGTGTCTTTTGAAAAATCTCAGCCAACTCGGTCTCGTCATTTTCATCCTTGGCTTTGTTCACACACGACTTGAATTTCTCCCTGGCCGCTTCAAAGTTCAATCCCTCCTCGTCCGCCATTGTCAACCGCGCTCCGCGTGCAAGAAGTGCTTGTCTTTTGCGCATCGAATCTCGCGCATTCTCGTTCCCAGGCCTGATGGGTCAGCCGCCATCTTAAAATCTGAAGGAAGTCGAGTCAATGAAAACAAAATGCCGAAATGTTTACGTCTTGTTGTTGTTGGAGGAAGTTGTGTTGGAAAAACGGCGGTAATTGAGCAAGCTGTGTTTGGAAATCACTCTCCAGGCCAGGTAAGCTGTAATATACCTTCAATATTCTTCTTGCTGTTTGCAAATTTTCAGTGACCCTTTGGAGGCCATGGTAGAGGTATATCAAAGATTAGTATCACCCAACTAGTGGACTAATGCAAATCCTGCATTTTGATTGGCTACGCTACTAGAGGACTATTAGTAATAGTCCTCGAGTAGCGAAATTCACGACGCTTTCTTTCGTTTTATTCCTAAATAAATCTTTCTTCAACTTGCATTTGCTAGCTTTATTATTGCTTTTTCTGTCCGACTAGTTGGGTGATACTAAAACAATTAGACCCTTCGCCCTCAAGGGCCACGGGTCAATAGCCCATTCGGCTTCGCCTCATGGACTATTGACCCGTAGACCTTTTGGGCTACGTGTCTAATTGTTAATTGGCTTATACATGTACATCACATAATTATAACCACTATCGATCAGGTTGGCATTGTATTGTCATTCAGCTCAATATTTTCAAGGGGAAGTTCTGTAATCATCCCAAAAAATGCATGACCGAGTAAAAGTTTTGGGATTGTAAAGTTCTTACTAGTACTTGTTTTCAATCAACTTTTAGCCAACATTTCCCACAATCGAGGATATTTATGAAGTTCAGTTGGACACTGATCGAGGAGTGAAGGAGAGAATAAGAATTTTCGATACTGCCGGTGTGGTGAGTTTCTATCTCACATGTTCTTTAGTAATCATTTACATATTTACATTTGATCTTCTTCGGGGGGCCGGGGATGGGGGCAGGGCGGGGGTGATTTGACTTACCTCATCAACAGGGGTGTGTGGGTATACACAGGTCCAATCTGATCCCGAGAGCCTGCTTTTTGTTTGGTCAGCACCAAGAAGGCAGACTCTCACCAAGTCCGATGAGAAAGTCCACGATTTATGGACTTCTGGCCTTTTATGCTCAAATCTGATTGGCTGGAAATTGAAAATGAGAACTCTGCGCAGGCTCAAATATCGAACCTGGCCAGAGTTTGCATTCTTGGTGCTGACCAGAAGAAAAGCGGGCTCTGGGGACGAGATTGACACACACAGGTGTTAGTTACGGTATTGTGATTTTTCTTTGATTCAATGGCAGGACTCAAGTAATGGGGAGCTTTCTAAACATTATCTTAATCTGGCAGACGTAAGTATATTATTTTGCATATTTTTGTGCTAAACTTATCAAATTTCATGACCTCAATTATAACAGCAGTTTGATAAATAGGAAGAAATTACACTGCTCTCAACCAATCAGGATTCATATAATTTTGTT
This sequence comes from Meandrina meandrites, assembly GCA_963693305.1. Taxonomy (NCBI): domain Eukaryota; kingdom Metazoa; phylum Cnidaria; class Anthozoa; order Scleractinia; family Meandrinidae; genus Meandrina; species Meandrina meandrites. The sequence goes on from OY855906.1 coordinate 10,892,777, forward strand.
GAGTGTACTATGTTTTTATACTGTTAGCAAAAAAATTTTATTTGACCAAATATTTAGTCAGTAAATGTAGCATGAAATGGACTCACAATGCAGGAAATGCCATTTAAAGAGCAAAGATTCCGAAAATTTTTAGGGGGGTACATGTCCTCACCTCATGGACTTATGACTCCAGCACTTGGGTAATCAGTACCTATTATTAGAAGTCTTAATTCATACCCTACATTGTGGTCAAGGTAAAATTGTGTGTTTATATACAAAACCCTAAGGCTTGATGAGTCATGTATGCACTAGTGACAAGAAAGGAACTTCTGGTAGATTTAAGAAGTTCACATGAAGAAAACATTGTTTTAAAACAGCTTTGTTTTACAATTTTGCAGGGATTCCTTCTTGTGTTCAGTGTGACTTCAAAGAAATCGTTTCAGCAGGTTCAAGCCATCAAGAAAGAAATAGACAGAAACAGGGGGAAAGATGTAAGTTAATAAGTTCCCAAAAGCAGTTTATTGCTCTATGCTGTAGGTGGAGAACGAAAGGTGCAGTTGCTTAATGTAAGTGTGCTGGGCTTTGTATTAAGCAGTCTGGGTTCAAGCCCTGGCCAGGGTCATTGTGTTGTGTTCTTTACTCTCACAGTACCTTCTTCACCCAGGAGTATAAAAAGGTACTTCCTGGGGACAATCCTATGATGAATCAGCAAGTCATGTCATGCTGCCAAAACTAGGATAGGCTCCAAGCTCAAGGCTGTGTTCTAAGAAAAATTACAAGGAGCCCAAAGGTTCCAAACTATGAGATCCAGGGAACCCAGCATAAAGCTTATATGAAAGAAATAAGATTATCTGGTTTCCCAAAGGCAAAAGTTAGTCACCTGAGGCACCCGGGTGCCCTTAGAGCACAGCCCTGAACCTGCTTAGCTACTTACCTACTTACCTACTGATGGTCAAAGCCTTAAAAGACACAGAATGCAGAGTACACAGCATCACATGCCAACTTTGTTTATCATGTTGCAGATTATTTTTAATGTTATTATTTTGTTCTGTAGAAAAATTTTCTTTCTCGACAACTGTTAGATTAGACTTTTGAATATTTCAAGATACATGTATCAAGATTCTCATCTGTTAAAATATAATTTGCTTTTTTATAGTTCCCAATGGTTATGATAGCCACAAAAGCTGATATAAAGAATGAACGGGAGTGTGAATCCCTTGCCATCAAAAAATGGGCTGACGCAGAAAAAGGTATTGCTGTAACTTCTCATGTAAACTGCGTTACAAGCACAGATGTGTGCCATGGTAAAAGTCATTAACTTTACTGAAATGTAAAACCTTTCCTTAGCTGTGTCTAGCCAAATATTTTGGTTGAAATTCTAGGAAAGTGTCAATCAAAATAAATGAATGGGTTAAACATCGTTGTGCACTTTTACCAAAGACAGATGTCTTATCAGCAAGGTCACCAAAGAACCAAATGAATATAAATTTTAAAAAAAAACTTGTTGAACTAGCTTGTAGAGTGTGTATAGGTCTCATTTGTTTGGTTTTCCAAGTTTATGGATCTAGCCCATAAATTTACAAACAAGGAACTCAATAATAATACACCAAAATGCTTAGAACTATTTGTTTCATGATACTGAAAATGGAGTTTGTAATAACCTTATGTCTACTAGTTTTGTAATAGAATTTCCTACATATATTATAAAGTCTCTTATCATAGATACTATTTGCCACTTGAGCCAAATAATCAGTAACTGACTACCGGTTGTCAACATTATTATTTTTTAACAAAAATCAAATGTTATTTTTTTCAGTACGCCTGACAGAACTTAATGTTGGAGACAGGAAAGCTCTCCAGGATCCCTTTGTACAGATAACAACAAGAATGGTCTCATGTGCTGGTAAGGCATTACAAGTCTTGTGAAACTGAAGAGCTGAGGATGTAACCACATTATGCCGACTTTTAATTAGGCTTTCCTCAGTTTCTTTAACTCATTGTCTGTGGGTTTTTTTTGCATGTGGCAACATTGGCATGAAAAAAAAAAAAAATAAAAACAAAAAACTTGAATTCCAGCTTGGCTTTCAAACAAGCAGCTCTCAAATTAGTTCTTGCTCTAGGCAGTTGCATGCGTGTTTTACATTAGTTTTTTACAATTTAAATGGAATGCACATGCTGACAGCACTTTTTCTCTGACACTGATTTTTTTTTGCAGATTTGGTTATGTGGCAATATTGTGTTAAAAACACTTTTTTAAGTCTATTGTAATAATTATGGCATTTGTTTACCAGTAGTGAAATTTAATAAACCATAATCCTCATTCCAGCACATTCACATAATGTGTTGTTCCAGAAAATATCCATACCCCTCCCACGGAAGGCATTTTGTTTTGAATCCCCCCACCCCTCTGGAAATTCCAGTTAAGCCCAATACTTTCCTTTAAAAATTTTTGCTTTTAAGACCTCCCACCCCCTTGGAATTTCCATTAACCTTCCATGGGGTGGGTATGGATATTTCCTAGAACTACACAATAATAATTATTAACACATAACATGACTTTTTTTTTTCAATTTTTTAGGTAAGGGATATCTCCAGTCAAGTCACTCAGAAGTGAAACGATTTCTGTCCATGCGTAAAACCAGCAAATCCATATCTGCTTCCAAGGACTCTGGTCTTGATGTCACCAAGGAATAACAACTCATTTCAAATTAACTACAATAATTATTGGAAGGTATGGGAAAACAGAGAGACATGAAGTGGGGTGGGCTAATGGTTAGTGCACTGGTCTACGGATCGAGCATTTCGGGTTAGAACCCTGGCTGGGTCATTGTGTTGTGTTCTTGGGCAAGATATTTAACTCTGACTTGTAGTGCTTCTCTTCACCCAAATGGGTATTGGTGAAATAATGCTGGGGGGGGGGGGACCCTGTGATGGACTAGCTTCCCATCCAGGGAGGAGTAGAAATACTCATAGTCACTTAATGTTAGAGAAACTAGGATAAGCTCCAACCCTATGGGCCACTTGGCTTGATGCAGAATATTTTGTAGGGCTCAAAACTTAAAATATTAGAGGCTGAGCTTTTAATAATGCCATTGGTAACTCTACGTGACTCTTATGAAAAATTTGAGCATGTTTAAAGTCCATGAAAGCACACGAGTTGATGAGAGTTTCAGGCCAAAATTGACAGCAAGAGTTTGAACTCTCATCACCTCTCATCCTCGTTTAAGAAAACTACTTTACCATCATTGGCACATAACACATGTGGATGCCATAACACTGCATAGCTCATTGCACATGCTAATCTCCTATTATTCTATTTGTTGTGTTTTGCAGAGTACACCTCGAAGCAAGCAATCCCTGTACATGTATGTGTAAGGACACTGACAGTGTTCAGTCAATGGTGGCTTCCTCCTCTCTTTATTAAACAGAGGAGCTGGAATGATCACACAGTTACTTTATATCTGGACAACGCATACTTAATCGGGGGGGGGGGGGGGGGGGGTCTGAACCTCCCACCTGCTGTACCTTTACTCTGACCCACTTCCTGCCCCTTTTAAGTGTTCCCTCCCTTTTGTGCCATTTCTATTGCAAAATATAACAAAATGTTGTGACATTTTTTATCAGTTTCACCGAGTTTATGCCACTTTGGGAATCCCACTTCCCAACCTTTCTTCTCCCGCCTCCCATCCCCTTTCTGCCGGGCTCCTAACCTTCTGCCCTCCTGCCCTCTTGCGCCCCCCCCCCTCAACTTCCCAGCCAACACAGGAAGAGTCAAGTCCAGTTGAGCTGTCTCTGTCTTCAAGAAGTGACTGAGCCAGAGGTTGCTAAGCGACATGGACTATTCTTTAGGTGACATACTTGTGGGCCAACTTTCGGTGTATGCACAAATATATTTTGATTCCCAAGATGTTCTTCTTCTTAATAATTTTTGTTTATATTTTAGTTTCATTGTAGATACTGTATCAATGGTGTATAGAAGATTTATGTATATATAAAAAACGATTTTCATATTATTTTGACAGCATTTCTAACCGCTAGTTGGATTTGTAACAGGGCAGTCCTTAGTTATTAAATTAATACAAAATGAAGAATTTTTGAAATATATATTGGACTGTAATGAGCTACGAATAAATTACGATTTATAATAAAACTGAATAAGAAAGAGGCTGAGACGTAATATATCGTACACGAGAGAGTGTTTCATCACATTTCCAAACACCGACAAACGAGTTGAAAATACGACGCGCAGCGGAGTATTTTTGACGATCTTCAAGGTGTCGGTGGTTTACGTTTGCAATGTATCCAGGAAATAGTCCAACCATCTTCCGTTATCGTCTCATAAATGATGGTAGATCTTCCAAAGTGTGTCTTCGTCAGAAGTAATCAAAAGATTGATCGAAAACGTTCCAGTGACCTTAGGGCATGTTTCGTAACTTTGGAAAATAGTCGGAAATTTCAAATCGTTTTTAAGAACTCACGGAGGAGACTAGCCTGCGCCGCAGACGAAACTAAACCCTGGTTAAGTTACTAACCGGGGTTAGATTACGTCTGCGGCGCAGGCTAGGAGGAGACCTCTACCCGGTTGCTTCAAAATTTCCCAGAAAGAGTTTGCACCTCCGAGTGTTGCTAAATTGCCATTGCTATTATCCCTGGATAAGACGCTAGGTTCCCCCCTCCTCTTCCACCACCCCTCCCCACACCAAAACATTTTTGCCAGTTTGCCTTATTTTTCACTTTTGGGTAAATACTAGCTAGAACACAACGTCATGATCCGGCCAGGGGTCGATCGCACAAACCAAAGAGCACCGCTTCCTTATTATGCTTATCGATGTTTGACTTATGACGTCAACCGTCATTAATGGCATTGGTCAGCGGCGAAAAGTTCGTCCGTGTTTGATTTTTGATCCGAAAAGGACCCGAAAAGCGCGAAGCAAAGTGAAAGCCAACCAAAAAATTTTATTGAACTTTTAAAACGAAAAGTAGTGTTAGGAGTTAAAGACGCTATATTAAGCTAAAGACTGACAAATAAGAAATTTCGTAGCAAAATACTGTTTCATTCATAATGTAAGGTCTGAGCACCAGCTTTCGGCCTGACACTTTTACGATGGTGTGATAAGAAGAGCGTGCATGAGCTTCTATGAGCTATCGACCAATGGCAGCCTGCGCTCCGAAAACTGGTGCTCAGTCCCGCACCCAACGACGATTACTAAGATTCGTTTCACTTTATTGGCTTATATTACATGAAAAAAAAAGCCTCTAAATACAAATATTATATTTTAAATGACGAATCGGCTTCGGAATAAAAATTGAATAGAATAAGGCCGAAATTTAATTTGGAACGGGAACCAAAAAAAGTGTCAGTTGTTAAAATTTGTTGCGAGTAATTCTACCTGTTCACTGGCTGTTTTCTGAGGAGAGGTGTGGGTTTACACAATTCAAAATGTAAATTAAGTCCAATATATATTTCCAAAATTCTAAGGGAAAGGCTTAAAAGACGAAATGCGTCATAATGAAGATGAAGTGGCCATTTGTCGCGAGCGTAGGACAAAGAAAAAATCCGAGTCCCCGACTGGAATCGAACCCATGGCCTCCCAAACACCTGTTGGGCGCTCTAACCACTGAGCTACGAGAGACCAGACTCTTGGTGAGCCAGGCCATTTACTATCGAATTTACTAGGTTCATACATCATGTTTTGTATCACACTACAAGTACTTCTTGCATATTTTGTCAGAGATTTCGAATAGAATTTTGTTATTCTTATGTTCTTTCTAACACAAAATGGTTAATCTAACTCGGTTCTTGCTTGAAAAAAAGAAAAACCTGAGTACGAGTTGACTAATCCCTTGCCTGCGCGCAGACGTCTTCTATTTCTTTTGCTTCACGCGGAAAAAGGAACGGACGGAGACGTTCCTTTTCCGCGTGAAGCAAAGGAGACAGGAGACGTCTGCATGCAGGCTAACTTATCCCACGCGCACAACCTCGTCCCTAGGCGCTTTTCCCTTCAGAGCGGGAGGGGCTGAGGGAAAAGCACCCTGGGGACGAGGTTGTCGCGCGCTCGCTGCGTCACAAACGCTTATTGTGACGTCAAATTTTCACTTCGCTCTTTTTCGCGGAACGAACGAGCTGTGCGTTCATCGTGAGAAGAAAAAAGTTTTGTTGTAAGCATGAAGTTGGTATTTCCGCTTACGGCGCTGACGTTTTTCTTGTTGTTATCATATCTTACGTATCCTGCTGAACGAGAAGGTGAGATTTTCCCGTGTTTTGAAACCCTATTCTCGTTTCTTTTTCTTAACTTTCAACCCGCGAATAAGAAAATGCGTTCTTTTTTATAAAAAAAATATTAACATTTGCTTTTACTAAACAATCATATAGGTTTCATTCGAAAAGAAATTAATGCCAGCCTAAGAAAAGTAGTTCTTCATCAATGGGAAATTTGACTAGCAAAAGTTGTTTTGTTTTTCCGAAAGCCAAACGACTGTGGTTGCCATAGAAATCTTCACAAGTGAACATGACGCACGCGCGTTCTTTTTCGTTTCATTTTGAAGCGCGCGCTTAAACGGTTACATTCAAGTTCGCTCTTCTTAAATATTGTTCTTTTTGTCTCTCCTCGAATAAGACAAATTACTGTTATACACTGTCTTATTTTGTCTGTCTTTTTTAGCTTTTGATTGAGAAATTTGAAAGTTTCAGTTTTTTTTTAAAAAGTTAGAATGTACTATGTGACAGTTATGAAATCATTTTAGTCCAGGAAAGTTAATGCGATTTGGTACCGGAAGGTCAAAATGCTTGCAACAGAATTTATATTTTCAGGAAAGTTTTCGTTAAGGACTCCAGATAAACATATTAAAAGTCAATAAAAATCAACCCAGGCGAAATACGAAAAAAATGCAAGTTTTTTACCTCTGTCATTTTGCCCTTACGCCATGTTTTTATGCAAATTAGCCTTATCACGGATACGTTCTACCAAATTTATTTCTGAAAGCCATTAATCGCCTAACTTATTTTTAGTTCAGTGGGCGAATTAATGCTGTGGTCTGCTCACAAAGATTTTCGCAACGAAATATTACTATAACTATTATTACTATTACTGAGTTTTAATTTTTTAACACTAAAGGGGACTTTGATATTACAACTGCAAAGTACAATGTAAAGGTATAATTATAGCATTAAATCGCGTTCAAGGGTATGATAAAAATATAACAATTAATAAATGTTAGCATACAAAAACATTTAGTTCGCTCCAGTTTTGCGTTAAAACTGACGACAGAGTATAAGGTCGACACCAGTTCCTAGAAGATTAGTAGGGCAGAGTTTATGTGCGAATGTGCGACAGATGACGAGCAAGTCCCGCCACTCCCGTTATCTAAGCTTCAGGAAGACGATCCATAAGTCTGCGCAGGCATGGAGTATCACGAGTATTCGTTTAAACGAAAGCAACAAGCTACTACTATTGGATCAAAGGCGGCTGCTGTGGCAAAAAGAAAAAGATCACATGGGGATTGATCCACAGTTGCTCTTTCAGCGATTGCCAAAAATGAATTTACGGACTTACAAGACCTGTTCAAGTACGATCGTTGCAGCAACCCTGTTTTGCTGACGCCTTATAGAATGAGGTCAAACTTTAACAAATGTCATAACCTAGCCAACAACTCTATATTCTTAGCGGAGGAGCACTGCTTCGTCGTATCCTTTGGAAGCTCGGTACAAACTTTTGTGACATCTGCAGCTGCTATGTGCATTATGTTGCTCAACGATATGGCAGTTGTGTTGCTGTATTCGACGGTTATTGCGATGGGCCCTCAGTTAAAGACGTAGCACACTTAAGAAGAGGATCAACCAATGCTGTAGTTGTACACTGTGATCTTCTGAGCACGCTCACTGTAAAGAAAGACGTTGTACTGCGAAACAAAGAGAACAAACAATGTTTCATCAACATAGTGAGTGAGAAGTTAAAGGAGGCGGTTTGTGACAGCATTCATACTGCAGGCGATACTGATGTCTTGATAGCTCAGTCTGCGGTTTCTGTAGCTGCTACCAGAGACACCGTCGTCATCACAGATGACACAGACATTTTAATTTTATTCTGCCACCGAGGAAAAACTGCAAAACGGCAAACCAGAGCCGAAATGAGGCCTCGCGCAAGGCAAGGTTTGGGACATCCAGGCTACTTGTTTTGTGCTCGGGTCAAACCTCTGCAGATATCTTCCAGTTGTATTTCTACACACGTTGCTGGGATACGATACCAGGTCACGCTTGTTTGGTATTGGAAAGGTCGTCGGTCTTAAGAATAGATCACAGTTGTATCAGCATGCCAAAGTACTTTACTTATAATGCCAATTTGTTGAAAGAAGACGTTATGAAAGCAGAACGCTCATTGGTAGAGGTATGGCGTCAAGGTGAGCGACAGTTTGGAGGCCTTGCGATATCGACGATTTTGCAAAAAGACAGCTAAAAGTATAACCGCAGTTAAAGTCCTTGCCTCCGAAGTCGTCTGCAGTGAAAAATCATTCCCTTCGCGTGTACTGCCAGGTGCAACATTGGACTGGAAATCCAGAGGTTCAACGTGTGACTGGCAATATAAAGAAACAGATGGTACTCTAATGCCCGTAATGACCGACAAACCACCTGCTCTGGAAACTTCCCTCCGAGTTGTCAGATGTAACTGGAAGGTTGACTGTAACACGGCTTGATGTAATTGCAGAAAGCGCGGACGTGACTGTTAACCTACCTGTGGCGAGTGCCGCGGAAGTGCTTGTTTCAATTCACCAGTTCTGACAGATCCAGATAGCGATACAGAGGACGTCGGGAACGCAGTCGATACCTTATGACTTCACCTTACTGTTAAAAAGGTAGCGAAAGCCGGATCAGGTGATGCTATATGTTTCAGAGACATTAGTATAAGGGATGGTAGCCCAGATACTGAACAGCAAGGGTTGAGCAATTACTATGTGAACACTCTTTTGTTGAATATTTGTTGTAAAACGGTCCATCATAGAACTTAAATGTATACTTTACTTAAGAGTCCTTTGTTTTTACATGTTGAGTGTAACTAAAAGTGGAAAATGTTTTAATGGAACAGTTTACAATGGCTAATTAGCATAAAAACATGGCGGTCGTCAACGTTTGGATTTTTTACGTATTTCCCGTGAGTTGATTTTTGTTGACTTTTAGTATGTTAACATGCATGCCTCAAAAGCAAACAATGTAAAAAGAAAAATTCTGTTGCAAGCATTTTGACCTCCTGGCATAACTTTATTGGGCTATTTTTGCAGACATTCCACAAGCTGTTGAAAAACAGGATTTCTTCTTCAGGGATTTTATCCATGGCACGACCATTGCCGGAAGCTGGATTGACAAGGTGTGCGCAAACTGGCTTGTAGTTTTGTTTGCATGTTTCAGTTGGTTGCGTTATGATGGTGTCTTGAAAATCGAGGATAAATTTTATATGCAGTGTAGCGGGGCAAACTCACCGATGATATCAATAATTTGTTGAAATACCATTCTTCTTGTTGCAGGATTATATGATTGAGGTGCAAATCAACTCAATCAAACTGGACATGAAATTGGTTTTAGAATTCACCGATAACAAAGGCTCGGCAGGCATCAACAGTTCACCCAGTGGTAACAGGAAACCCAAACATGGCAAGGTATCAAACATTTCCCTTCTTGAAGTGATTTTTATAACTTTGTCTGTCGTGAAACTTTAATATATATTGATGGGATTAATAAATAAATAAACAAGCATACAAACAAACGATTGAAAGAATCGGAATGTTCATATTTAGTTTTAGTTTAGTTAACGTTTTACGCGAAGGAGCTGCTATAATTTTTATCTACCCATACTATCTTTTGTTTGTATGGATGTTCTCAGCCATATCCTTGTTATCGTCAGATCCACAGGTTCAAAGAACCCATTGAATATCCCCAAAATGCCACATGTCGCGCCTACGAAACATTCAAACTCGGATCTCCAAGCTTGCTGACGAGGGTCTGGGACTTTACAATGACAATGGTGAAACAGACATGGAACAAATGTTATGACATTACACTGACAACGGCTAATGGCGTTTGGAACGGAATTACATGGATGACCGAATGGAGCTGTGATAAATTTATCTGGCTGGCCGATAGAACATGGACTGGAGTAAGGTTGATTGTTGATAAGGTTTGGAACGGATTTGTATGGATGGCTGATAAGGCCTGGAATGGAGCGACCTGGATGACCGTGTGGACCTGGAATGGGGCCGTGTGGATGGTGAACTGTGTCTGGAAAGGACTCATGTGGATGGCCGAAGGGGTCTGGAATACAGGCATGTGGATGGTAGACCGGATCTGGCAAGTACTCGTATGGATGGCCGAGTGGGTCTGGAGTGGACTCAAATGGATTGGAAAACTGTTTCTCCCTGGCAACTACGTCACTGATGCTATTGTCAAGTTTTATTACGGATATCTTGACAGTAAGTGAATCCTCTGTTTGCAATTCACCTGCTTCTTTCCCAGGCACCGATCGCCGGAAAACTGGCAGCGTGGGGGTAGATGGTTAGGGAGCTTCCCGTTCGCAACGCAAAGCGAACCGCACAGTATCAATCCCATAAAGTAAAACGCACCCGCACGATAAAAATGAGTCTGGTCACTCGCCCTATCCAGTGCACCTCATTTTGGTTTCCTTTTTTATTTGCATTGCTTAGTTATCAATTTTTTTTCCAACAGCGCATATGAACTACCTTCAAGCCCGCATTGTTGCCTCAACCTGGCAAGATATCTGTTACATGATGTGTGCTGTTCTTGTTGTGAATTTTGCTGTCCTTGCCATTTACCTGTTGGTTCGATTCACAGTGAACTTCATTCTACGATTATGGTGAGTTCTGTTACAACGTTCCCCTTGGCCGTTTCCAGATTCCCCTCTTGTTATTGATTGATCGTGACGAAACAAATCTTCATTGAAGTCACAAGAGAGGTCGCGGGTTGCCAAACACATATGATACAGTGAACCGATCAGTGGTCAAACGGATGTCAAGCGCGGGAAATAGACTTTATATTTTTTTAGGTTACTTGAAACATATAATGCTTGCCCTGATTGTTCTTATTACACTAACAGTACATCGTTTTTTTAAACATGTAGAAATGGCAAATGCAACACCACATGTACACAATCGATACATTATTTCTTTAAAGTTCATTTGTCTTCTTGTTTTAGGCAAGCTCGCAAAGACAGGATAGCTGCTGCCAATTTACCCCCTCCTCCAAAGAAACCAATATGGCGACCAAAGCCAAAGAAGAAAAACAGAAAAAACAAGAATAAATGGTAGACGACTCGATTCATTTGAACTGTTCACTTTTTTGTCTGGAAATGAAGCTTTCTGAATTTTTTCTGTAAATAATAGCAAATGATCTGTAGAAAACGCAGTTTGTGATTTCCTTATTAAAGTTGGTTGAATTTTTAGCTGTTACCGTCTAGTCGTGTGCTAAGAGTAAAAGTTAATATTGGGCGGGGTTAGCGTGATAGTGGAGAGGGGAGCTGGGGTTGGGGGTTGGGGGTTGGGTTGGGGATTGGGGGTTGGGGTTGGAGGTGGGGGTTGGGGGTTGGGGTTGGAGGTGGGGGTTGGGGTTGGGGTTGGGGGGCAGGGGTCGGGGTTGGGGTTGGGGTTGGGGTTGGGGTTGGAGTTGGAGGTTGGGGTTGGGGGTCGGGGTTGGGGGTTGGGGTTGGGGGTTGGGGGTTGGGGGTTGGGGGTTGGGGGTTGGGGGTTGGGGGTTGGGGGTTGGGGGTTGGGGTTGGGGTTGGGTGTTGGTGGTCGGGGTTGAGGGTTGGGGTTGGGGTTGGGGGTTGGGGGTTGGAGGTTGGGAGTTGGGGTTGGGGGTTGGAGGTGGGGGTTGGGGGTCGGGGTTGGGGTTGGGGGTCGGGGTTGGGGTCGGGGGTCGGGGGTGGGGTTGGGGTTGGGGGTTGGGGTTGGGGGTCGGGGTTGGGTGTCGGGGTTGGGGGTCGGGGTTGGGTGTCGGGGTTGGGTGTCGGGGTTGGGGGTTGGGTAGGGGGTCGGGGTTTGGGGGTTGGGGTTGGGGTTGGAGGTTGGGGTTGGGGTTGGGGGCTTGGGGTTGGGGTTGGAGGTTTGAGTTGGGGGTCGGGGTTGGGGTTGGGATTGGGGGTTGGGGTTGGAGGTGGGGAGCGGAGCGAGGTTAAGCCAACAAACAGGACGAATCACTAGCACAGTACACAACTGCCCGGCATTTCACAAATCATGTACTTTACTCTTCGTTGTGTTACATTTCAAACTACCAGTCAGGTGACCAGTCCACTTTTGTCTTGAGTTGATACGCAGTAGCATAGCTTTCCATTCTATTTAGATTCTTTTTACGGCCCTCAAATTGATAAGAGCAACCCAACATCGACGCCAAAGCACTGGGAAGGCCATCTCCGCTTCTCAAGATGGCGGTTGGTCACGAAGAAGGCCCATATTGTTCCTCTTCCTTCCGTCTTCCGCGCTACTGACGCGCTCTCCGTACATAAGGGAATTTCTCATGTCGTAGATTTTGGAATGAATAAAAAGGGCTTCTACTATTTTGAGGCCTTCCTAGTTTGATGAGTGTCTTTTTGTGACTACTTTTATTTCCATTCTAATTTATTTTCAATGGTACGCACTTTTTCTGATGGCTGTTTTTAATTGTCAAGTTGTATCGTGATTAGAACATTATTCCTAAATGGATCTGTTTTATTTTCTCAGCGCAATGTCTGCGATATTACAGCTAATACACTGCGACTTACGTCACAGGGTACACTGTGGACGTCACACGAGGGAGGGGCTCAAGAGAAGGAAATTTCTCAATTTTCCTCATTCCTGTTACAGTAATATTTTCGGACCTTTCGTTTGTTCTATTTTAAAGGTAATATTTTTTATTCATGCCCATTTTATATTGTTATATTTTCTTTTTAGTTTTCGCAGCTGGTGTTAAACGTAACGTTACCATGGCAGGAAGTGTAACTAATCTACCTTGCGTGACTGACGTCATCATTTCAATATCGTATCACAAACAGCTTCCTATGACATCTATCTGGGTGGTCTTAATTTAGATAGTCGATGAGCTCTTTGCGAGAATCAGAAAAATTTAACTGGAGTAGCCAAAAACATATGAGTTAATTCGGTCCGTTTTAGTCTCCTTCGTAGCCGTTATTACACCAGTTGCGAAGGAGACCAGTTAGTTTCAAATTTCTGACGGGTGCATTTTCTTGGTCTCAGCGACTTCCGGTAACAGAAGTGATTATTCATGTGAAACGTGACCGACATGGTCTGATATGATGTACAATTTGCATATTTGTATTTCTGTGATACTGTACTTTTCGGTTGTGTCGATTATTCCGTCAGTTGCACTCAGACGAACTCAAACATGTCGACGTAAAGCCAGCACCGAAGTAACTGAGGCGAAGCAATTTCAATCGAAGTAATTTACATGTATTTTGTCGGCGATTTGTGGTAGGTTTTACTTTGATATTCTCAGTGTATTCTCTGCTCATTTCATGCGTTCATGTACTGGTCGATTTTAAAACGCGGAATTTGTTTTAAAACATGACAACCGACCTGCATGTGAAACTAAAAGATGCGACTTTTTTTCGTAGTCTCTGTTTCGTCGTTTTCAGTTGCTTGTATTTGCCCTTGAAGAAAACTTCATTTCTCACGCGGTATTTAGTTTCGGTTGTTTTATGCAAGACTCTCACGCAAGATCGAACTCTTGGTCAGGAGTGAATTTGTTTCTTGTCTAAATGTATAGAATTAATTTGGCCAGTCGCTGGTCTCTTTTGTATTTCCAGTAGGATAATAATATCAGTAGTATTTTGTCGCAGCGAGATTCATTACAAGCTTGTGTCACTATACCTGAAGCAATCGAACTCTGAAGTGAGGATTATGTATTAGAAATAACACACAAATTCGACCTGTTTCATTTATGTTCCTAGATAAATCGAAATCATAGACATCAAGTATTATTAAATATATTTTCAGGGAATAGTGAAAGACTTCCTGTTTGCTCGAACAACTTGGGGATAAAAAAATAATTCCTGTTTTGCGTGCAAAGACACAACCAATTTAACATTCAAAAATAGCCTGTTCTCCGTTCTGAAAACTTCTGTCAATATTTTGAAAAGTTTGATATGTACAGCAATATTTTTTCTCGTCAAAGGTATCCGAAGCTTTAGGGGAGCTGGAAACCAAGGATACTGCCGCAGGAAAATAAAGCAAAAGGGCTGAAATTTTAAATTGCAGGAAAACAGGTGAGAAAAATAAATATTGTTGTCCTTGGAGACTGGCTTATGTAAACCTCATTCAAAACACTTCTTTGAAGTCATTTTGAGCTGCCGCCGCATAAGCTTGTTTTGTCTTTTTTTACGTTTTCAGTACGTTTTAACTAAAGCAAGAGACTCATAAGCCGGATTTTGAAGCTTTTATCAGTATAAAACTTTTAATGAACTGGCCATTTCTCGTCGATAGAATATTACACGAATCGGTTTACGGAGCTATAATTTATACACCCACGACACTCCGATTCTGTCAATCTAAGCAAGGACGAAAATTTATATGTGAAGAAAATTTGCCTTTGACACCAGGTGACACTTCAGTTCCGACGAAGGAAATTGGAGACGTCTGCACGCAAGCTACAACTGGCTTTACATGTCGGATTTCAGCGTCAATAGGATTCTTTATCGATACCGCGGGTGGCAATTGAACTAAAGAATATTTATTAACCGCGCGGCCATGGGCCGAGCGCGGTTCTTGTTTTACACAACAAAGGAGACTAATGTCGCGCATGCGCTTTATGGCTCAAAATGTACTGGAATCCAGTGCCCTGTTTTCGAACGGCGGGAAAACGAGAGAAGGCGTTTGTGAGTTTTGCAGGTGTTTTCTTCACTGACTTTTCGCTGTTTGTTTTCACGGACACGATGCAAAATGAATCGAAAGCCAGCAATTCTTCTTAATTACTGGACATTATTCTTCAACTTTGCTGTTGATTTTAATTCATTTTGAACGGAAACACGGCGAGTCTTTTAATCTGAACAAGGCGACGAGTCAAAAGTTCTGTGATCAACGGCGGAGTTTCAGACGAGCTGCATAAATGTTTTCCATCCCGACAGTGTCTTTTCCTTTGTAAAAGAAATTTCCAACGCAAGAACAAGTGCTGTTGATAAATAAAGTAAGTGAAACTCAAAATAAAATTGTTAGGTTTAGTCGTATTGTAAGAAAAATTTGCGTTCGGAACAGGGTAGCGACAAATTGAATGATAAGGAGGAGTTATCAGGTTACAGCTAGCTCGTGAATGGCATCTTAGATGAGCCCTAAAATTTCTGTTTTCTGAGAACCAAACGATTTGGTGGTGGTAAGATTGGAAAAACGGTTTGGAGAAGAAATCTAGCTTAGTTTGGCCGTTTCAGCGAGAAATTCACCACGGACGCAAGCCTTTCGGTGCAACTGACGCAGATTAAGTTTAATTTTGCCCTGAAAAAAATATTTTTCTTTCATTATCCGAGACTTTTGT
This sequence comes from Meandrina meandrites, assembly GCA_963693305.1. NCBI lineage: Eukaryota > Metazoa > Cnidaria > Anthozoa > Scleractinia > Meandrinidae > Meandrina > Meandrina meandrites. The sequence continues at coordinate 10,908,273 of OY855906.1, forward strand.
CTCAGGCTTTGATCCATGAAATCCCTTTCAGTGATAGACGTTTGAACATCAAGGAAAAAATCTGTGTAAAGAACTTCTTGAATTAAGTGGCATGGCTCAGCACTGATACGCCAAAGCCCAACGCTGTCGCTTGCTAACAAGGGAAAATTCACTTCCCAAGGGCATCCCAGTTTTCTTTATTTTGCCAGTTACTTAATGACAATTTTGATATGGACATTACAGCAATGTGAAACTGAGAAATTCAGCTACTCTTTTTGAATGGTCTTTAGATTTTATTGTTACATTAATGTGTAAAATGAAAAATGGTATGGCGCGCGTGCAAATATTTTCGCAAAAATCTTCGAAAACGTAGGTGCTAGTTGGTTTTCTCGTTATCATTTCTACGTAAAGAATTCGTGATCCAGAAATCGCCTTAAACAGGGTATTGAGGAATAAATGAGGAATTAAATAAGCATAAGATCGTTAAGAATAAAGTGGCAAGGCGTGCGAAAATGTCTTGGGAAGTTGGGCGTGTTTTGGCGTCAAGATTAAGCATTTTTTGGTCACCATGGAAAGAAGCACATCATGTGCCACTACCAAGGCTGTACTTCCTGCACTGTTAAAAGACACTACGCGTAAACGCTGAAAGAAAACAACAAAAAACCATACAATTATATTTCTATTGTCCATTTTTAATAGATTTAAGTGTATTAAAGCACAAATAAAAAATTCAAGGATTGAATACTTTTGACAATGCATGAATTTACTTAATTTAAAATAAAGAAGTTAATTACATCGGTACTGTTTGCACGAGAACAATTCAAAGTAAATATTTACAAAGTATTTTGACTGTACAGTTTATTTACATTCAATGTTACATAAATAATGTATACATTTTTACAAATATTATTTTCAATTAGGTTCATAGCTATATACAGTTCATATACAAAGCATATAATATACATAAATTTTTTCCAATAAATATTCACTTTCATTCATAGATTTACATGCGTATTATTTGTTAAGGTGGCTCCATATTTATTCCGGGCGCACTTGTCCATGACAAACTTTACCTTATAACTTTTTAGGCTTTGACGCGATGGCGGTGAAACTTTGGGAAAATGTTCACCTATCATTCGGTAATAGTAATATAAAATTCGATTTAACTGGATAAAAATATTTTTGATATTACTGGCAATTAATTAGACCCCACTTTTTACAAAAAATCGAGTCTAGAAAAAAATTTTGCTGTTAGATTTTGGCTAAACTTCTGAAATCAGCTTATATTGACTAAATACATATTATAGTCAAGTTTCAGAAAAATCGTCGGAACAGAATCGCTGAAATATTAAGGTCACCTAAATTCGACAATTAAATTCTATTGAAATGTTCTTTTCTTGGCGCCTGTTGTGAAAACAAGCTACGAACCCAAATTTCTGCAAGAAGCATCCCCAATGCTTGCTAAATCAATGTGCCTCGCCGATTTGCGATCGTGACAACCGTTAAAAAGTATTTGCTTTCCCAGTAAACATTACAAAATGATCGAAAATCTTCTCAAACCAACAAAGTTACATTTTTCATAAATTTTTCAAAATTACACCGCAATTTTGTGTCAAACTCCTTCCAAACAAACTTCAGGATACTGCAATGTTTTTGCATCGATTTTTGCTGCTGTACGATGCTGTAAATTGGAGAATTTATGTTGGGATTTCAAGCGGCTCCGCGACTGTTCTCTGGCCAAGCGGACGAGCAGTTTTGTTTATGTAGTTCTGAATACGAAATGAGCACGTGCGTTATTCATTGCACGAATTCGCACCTTTTCAAGGGGGGTGTATTTGATATGCGCGCCCAGGAGGGGGAGGGAAGATGTACGCTCAATGAAAGTAACAATGAGGTGTATTGTAATTTATTGTGGAGATTAACGAACTGTCACTAACAGCAATAAGTCACATAAGAGTTGAACAAACGATTGCAATTGCTCTAAAGGATACGCAGATGAAATAAATTCTTTGTTTTTGAGCTTGAATGCAGTGGCGAAGTGGACGAGTAGTTTTGTTTAGATTTACAATGGCAGATTTTATAACTGCTGCACCTCCTGGGCGCGCATATCAAATACACCCCCCTTGAAAAGGTGCGAGTTCGTGCAAAAAATAACGCACGTGCTCATTTCGTATTCAGAATTACATAAACAAAACTGCTTGTCCGCTTGGCCAGAGAACAGTCGCGGAGCTGCTTGAAATCCCAACATAAATTCTCCAATTTACAGCATCGCACAGCAGCAAAAATCGATGCAAAAACATTGCAGTATCCTGAAGTTTGTTTGGAAGGAGTTTGACACAAAATTGCGGTGTAATTTTGAAAAATTTATGAAAAATGTAACTTTGTTGGTTTGAGAAGATTTTCGATCATTTTGTAATGTTTACTGGGAAAGCAAATACTTTTTAACGGTTGTCACGATCGCAAATCGGCGAGGCACATTGATTTAGCAAGCATTGGGAATGCTTCTTGCAGAAATTTGGGTCCGTGGCTTGTTTTGGCAAAGGGCGCCAAGAAAAGAACATTTCAATAGAATTTAAGTGTCGAATTTAGGTGACCTTAATATTTCAGCGATTCTGTTCCGACGATTTTTCTGAAACTTGACTATAATATGTATTTAGTCAATATAAACTGATTTTAGAAGTTTAGCCAAAATCTAACAGCAAAATTTTTTTCGAGACTCGATTTTTTGTAAAAAGTGGGGTCCAATTAATTGCCAGTAATATCAAAAATATTTTTATCCAGTTAAATCGAATTTCATATTACTATTACCGAATGATAGGTGAACATTTTCCCAAAGTTTCACCGCCATCGCGTCAAAGCCTAAAAAGTTATAACGCAAAGTTTGTCATGGACAAGTGCGCCCGGAATAAATATGGAGCCACCTTAAATACAAAGGCAATGATCATTGAATTTCGTGTATTACAAACAACCAGTATTATGAATACTAAAACAATAACTGTATGCTTATGCTAATGAAAACTTTGTACGAAAATCATTTAAAATTTCAGTCAAAAATTACAGAGCAGTACATTCTAAAAACACTGGATTTTAAAATCTCCCTTGCCATTCGCTTGTTTGCATATCAAATTTTCTTTTTTCCCTATTTAAAGTAAATATTTATTTAATATTTATTTTTTAATGTTCTGTTCACAAACACGTTACAACAATACAATACGAAGTTTACTTACAGTACAATATCTCTACTTTACAATATAAAACTTACTTAATTTGCAATATAATACAATACTTACTCGACTTACATTTTAATAAGTCTATGTAGTGGCTATTGTTTTGCAATTAAAGCACTGCTATAATTAAGCACAGATATCTGAATGTAGAAACACCAGAGCTGTAGACTCAGACATGGTTACACTACAATTAACTTTTCCAAACAAATTGTCATGCCTCAAATTCAACTCATGTATCCACTTCTGTTTTGCATGTTGCTATTAGAACTAACATATTTTCTGGGAAATGGTTCTGCTCAAACAATGTAAGAGAAACTGAAAGGATTTTCAATTCAAATACAGGATGTTAATAATTTAGCGCACTCTATTTTTGTAGTAAATGTAACCATCACAGTAGGGTTCTACTACTAAAAGAAGCAATGAATGTACCAGAAAGCAACAACTGTTACAGTATTTGCAAGTGATATAAAACAGTATCTGGAAGCAATGCTTTTGTTATTTGGAAGACCCACACACAAAGGAGTCTCAATAAATTAAAGTGGCAGGTACACTGAGCTAATGGTCAGAGTGCTGGACCCCACGTTAAGCAGTCTGGGGCTAAACAGATGGTTCTCATTCATGAAATGTCCTAGTAGATTACTAGTTATCGGTTCCATGGAGTTCCAATCCTAAAATTTTAAGGGACAAGATAAATATACAAATGTTGTAACTAATCTCATAACATAATCACTTTTTGTGGAGTTTGGACTGAATATTTCAACACAAGTTGTATGTTGGCAAGTAAAATTCAAACAATAAAGTAAAGAAAAGTGCACAGTTTACTTTCAAGAAATGAGGTGACTATGAAAAAAAGAACTGTTTGAATCCCTGATTAAAAAGAAAAACACACTTTCTAAATAATGATACCACGCAGGTATCATGCAAAAATGCTATATACATTGTACTGTTCATAGAATAATGTAACAGCCCGTCAATTTCCTTGAAGTTAGTAGCTGTGAGCCAAATGTAGAAACAAGCTAAGAGAAAGAGTTCAGAGTTAGGAGGATGAGGGACAAATGAGGTGTTAACCTGCAAGAAATGGTAAGGTCTTTAATACTTGCTTAAAATGAATGGAATTGCCCTTTTTAGAGGTAATCTAAGGAAATCTTCATTAATTTTGGAGAGGGAGTCAGGCTATGATGATTTTGCAGTTTGAAAATATAAGATTTTATGATCCCCATCCCCCTTCCCCCGGCTCTTACCTGGTGTAGAAGACACAGTTCACCTATAACAATAGAAAACAAAAGGACAAAAGAACGAGGAATACAATAGAAACAATAGGTTTGCGAGGCAGTGTTCCATTGTGACGTGTCCTGTGTCTTCTACACCAAGAAGGAGCCCCTTCCCCCACAGCTCAAAAAGGAACCGTTTACACGTTTAGACTCTGCAGCATCTCCTGGGCTGTATGTTGTAGAAAGAGTTTTGACTAATAGTTACACAGCAAACTTTCCCGAGGGAAGGTTACAAGGTGCTACGTGTAAGAAATGACATGGATATACCTGAAGATTATAGCAGTTATGGGTGGTTAACAATAATTTCAGGTGCACTATATGTTGGCTGCTGTTAATTCCCAAGCCAGTTGTAGCTTTGGTTTATAATCATCAACTGTTTGAAAACACAAATAAACTTCTCTGATAATCTATCTGGTGAAGGCAAATTCCATTTTCAAGAACAGCAATTCACAGCATTATAAACAGCAAAAATTGTGCAGTCATTTACTGCCCAATTGACCATGTTTAACGGTTAACCTTGAAACAAAAATCATCCATTCAGTTACATCAGGACTGACTTGTGTTTCCTGTGCAACAACTTGGCCCTGTGAAGGAGAAGTAAAAGATATGTATAAAAAATAAGCCTACGTCTGTCACTTGAATTTGGTGGAGGCGTGGGCAGCACTACTTCTGAAACTTTTTTGCATTTAAGAAGAAGAGTGATTAAACCTAATCGTTAAACAGAAGGCACTTAAAATTAATTTATCTTAACAACGTGCGAGTAAGCTTTGAACGTACCTGCCGCACTGACGTAACCAATTTTCGCCGGGTGAACTCTGACAATTTCCCTCCTTCTTAGTTTGCAGCAGCATTTTCTACCGGGCTCTTCTTTTCCAAACTGCATGTTTTGAATGAGTTTTTCTGCAGCTGACACACTTGTACGGAACATTTTAAGCAGACTTAAAAGCGAAAACCTGTGAAAAATATAACTTCCCGCCCCTAAAATACCTTCTGCTAAATATTTTTCTGCAGATTCGAGGAAGGGGACGACGCCTGAAACTGCCACATTTACCTGAAACTCAAGAACAAGTGATCGAGCAAAGAAAACTGAAAATCACCCCTTCGACCGCCATCTTTGTTTATTCCATTTCAGTGGCGCGCGCATTAACAAGAATCTGGGTACGAGGGAAAAAAATTGACCAATCAGACAAAAGTCTCCTTTGTTGTTTTACACGGGATTTATTAACCGCGCGGCCATGGGCCGAGCGCGGTTCTTGTTAACCGCGCGGCCATGGGCCGAGCGCGGTTCTTGTTTTACACGGGATTTATTAACCGCGCGGCCATGGGCCGAGCGCGGTTCTTGCTTTACACGGGATTTATTATTATTTTTTTTTTTTATGTCGGTGACCAGACGCAAACCTCCACTCGGCCAAATCGTCATCGGGACTGAATCACGCAACCTGTGATATTTATTCGCCAAAAGCTGTTGAAACATGAATGTACTGAAAATGTTGCGGATATTGTTTTCTTTATTGTGTATAAAGTATATTTTCTTTTGGTTTTATCGAAGCGTTCGATTCAAAGCGAATGTTGAATAAACTGAAAAAGGTATTACGTCAGCCATGGAATGCGCTGATGTTGCAGGTTTCACTTTCGATACGTGACAAATAACATTGTGTTTCATTTGCATGTTTATGTCGGCAGAAGCGACGGTCATTAATTTAATTTGTTTCCTCTTCTGCGAGTATTTCTTGTGGGTTTAGGCAATCGAAGTGAATTCTTTGGCTATTTCCTTGAAGTGAGTTCAAATGTTTTAAAGGAAATGAAATATTTGCTTAGGTAAACAATTGAGCGTGCCCGAACGTGCAGGGGTTACGTCATTAGAAGGGAAAACCCCCAAGCTAAAGATAGCCGGGGAAAACGTAAACCCCGGATTGTGTGACTAACGTGACTACTTTGCTTGTCCTTTACTCATAATGCAAACAGATTAAATTTAACCGTGACTTTTGAGAAAGAAAGCTGTTAATTAGCCAAAAATATAAGCGCGGTTTTAAGTTGCTATAGCAACTTCTTGTTATTTTTTTTTTTGTCGGTGACCAGACACAAACCTCCACTTGGCCAAATCGTGTTTGGAGCTTTGAAATCACGCAACCTATGATGTTTATTCGCCAAAAGCTGTTGAAACATGAATGTACCGAAAATGTTGCGGATATTGTTTTCTTTATTGTGTATAAAGTATATTTTCTTTTGGTTTTATCGAAGCGTTGGATTCAAAGCGAATGTTGAATACACTGAAAAAAGGTATTACGTCAGCCATGGAATGTGCTGATGTTGCAGGTTTCACTTTCGTTACGTGACAACTAACATTGTGTTTTATTTGCATGTTTATGTCGGCAGAAGCGACGGCCATTAATTTAATTTGTTTCCTCTTCTGCGAGTATTTCTTGTGGGTTTAGGCAATCGAAGTGAATTCTTTGGCTATTTCATCGAAGTGAGTTCAAAGATTTGAAAGGAAATGAAATATTTGCTTAAGTAAACAATTGAGCATGTCCGAACGTGCAGGGGTTACGTCATTAGAAGGGAAAACCCCCAAGGTAAGCACTTGCAAACATTACATCATTGGTAGGGAAATTACCGCCGTACACCGCCCTTCTAAATATAGCCGTGAACATTGTAATGCTTGAAATGTAAGAATCGTGTGATTACCTTCCTGCGGGCTCTCACTCACGGCACAAACCAATTACATTTAATCGTGACTTTTACCTAAAGAAAATAACAGTTATTACTAGCATCCAAGTAGTGGAATGCTAGTTTTCTTTTTGTTTAATTCATGCCCGTTCATGTCTTCAGCGAAGTTCCAGATTAAGACCATTACGTCATCATAAATTTCACAACGGCTATGGACGATGGTGCAACATTGGATTGTGTGACTCGCGTGACTACTTTGGTATTCCTTTACTCAAAGTGCAAACAGATTAAATTTCGCCCTGACTTTTGAGGAAGAAAGCTGTGCATCAGCAAAAAAATATAAGCGCGGTTTTAAGTTGCTATAGCAACTTCTTGTTATTTTTTTTTTTGTCGGTGACCAGACGCAAACCTCCACTCGGCCAAATCGTGATCGGGACTGAATCACGCAACCTGTGATGTTTATTCGCCAAAAGCTGTTGAAACATGAATGTACCGAAAATGTTGCGGATATTGTTTTCTTTATTGTGTATAAAGTATCTTTTCTTTTGGTTTTATCGAAGCGTTCGATTCAAAGCGAATGTTGAATACACTGAAAAAGGTATTACGTCAGCCATGGAATGCGCTGATGTTGCAGGTTTCACTTTCGTTACGTGACAAATAACATTGTGTTTCATTTGCATGTTATGTCGGCAGAAGCGACGGTCATTAATTTAATTTGTTTCCTCTTCTGCGAGTATTTCTTGTGGGTTTAGGCAATCGAAGTGAATTCTTTGGCTATTTCCTTGAAGTGAGTTCAAATATTTGAAAGGAAATAAAATATTTGCTTAAGTAAACAATTGAGCGTGCCCGAACGTGCAGGGGTTACATCATTAGAAGGGAAAAACCCCCAAGCTAACTGAAGCTTTCCGGGGACAACGTAACCCTCGGATTGTGTGACTAACGTGACTACTTTGCTAGTCCTTTACTCATAATGCAAACAGATTAAATTTAACCGTGACTTTTGAGAAAGAAGGCTGTTAATTAGCCAAAAATATAAGCGCGGTTTTAAGTTGCTATAGCAACTTCTTGTTTTACACGGGATTTATTATTTTTTTTTATGTCGGTGACCAGACGCAAACCTCCACTCGGCCAAATCGTGATCGGGACTGAATCACGCAACCTGTGATGTTTATTCACCAAAAGCTGTTGAAACATGAATGTACCGAAAATGTTGCGGATGTTGTTTTCTTTATTGTGTATAAAGTATATTTTCTTTTGGTTTTATTGAAGCGTTCGATTCAAAGTGAATGTTGAATACACTGAAAAAGGTATTACGTCAGCCATGGAATGCGCTGATGTTGCAGGTTTCACTTTTGTTACGTGACAAATAACATTGTGTTTCATTTGCATGTTTATGTCAGCAGAAGCGACGGTCATTAATTTAATTTGTTTCCTCTTCTGCGAGTATTTCTTGTGGGTTTAGGCAATCGAAGTGAATTCTTTGGCTATTTCCTTGAAGTGAGTTCAAATATTTGAAAGGAAATGAAATATTTGCTTAAGTAAACAATTGAGCGTGCCCGAACGTGCATGGGTTATGTCATTAGAAGGGAAAAACCCCCAAGCTAAAGATAACCGGAGACAACGTAAACTTCGGATTGTGTGACTAACGTGACTACTTTGCTTGTCCTTTACTCATAATGCAAACATATTAAATTTAACCGTGACTTTTGAGAAAGAAAGCTGTTAATTAGCCAAAAATATAAGCGCGGTTTTAAGTTGCTATAGCAACTTCTTGTTATTTTTTTTTTTGTCGGTGACCAGACCCGAACCTCCACTCGGCCAAATCGTGTTTGGGGCTTTGAAATCACGCAACCTATGATGTTTATTCGCCAAAAGCTGTTGAAACATTAATGTACCGAAAATGTTGCGGATATTGTTTTCTTTATTGTGTATAAAGTATATTTTCTTTTGGTTTTATCGAAGCATTGGATTCAAAGCGAATGTTGAATACACTGAAAAAAGGTATTACGTCAGCCATGGAATGTGCTGATGTTGCAGGTTTCACTTTCGTTACGTGACAAATAACATTGTGTTTTATTTGCATGTTTATGTCGGCAGAAGCGACGGCCATTAATTTAATTTGTTTCCTCTTCTGCGAGTATTTCTTGTGGGTTTAGGCAATCGAAGTGAATTCTTTGGCTATTTCACCGAAGTGAGTTCAAAGATTTGAAAGGAAATGAAATATTTGCTTAAGTAAACAATTGAGCGTGTCCGAACGTGCAGGGGTTACGTCATTAGAAGGGAAAACCCCCAAGGTAAGCACTTGCGAGGATTACATCATTGGTAGGGAAATTACCGCCGTACACCGCCCTTCTAAATATAGCCGTGAACATTGTAATGCTTGAAATGTTAGAATCGTGTGATTACCTTCCTGCGGGCTCTCACTCACGGCACAAACCAATTACATTTAATCGTGACTTTTACCTAAAGAAAATAACAGTTATTACTAGCATCCAAGTAGTGGAATGCTAGTTTTCTTTTTGTTTAATTCATGCCCATTCATGTCTTCAGCGAAGTTCCAGATTAAGACCATTACGTCATCATAAATTTCACAACGGCTATGGACGATGGTGCAACATTGGATTGTGTGACTCGCGTGACTACTTTGGTATTCCTTTACTCATAGTGCAAACAGATTAAATTTCGCCCTGACTTTTGAGGAAGAAAGCTGTGCATTAGCAAAAAATATAAGCGCGGTTTTAAGTTGCTATAGCAACTTCTTGTTCAGCCGTGATCTGCAAGCAAGATGAATTTGCCTGGGCACTTTAGAATGTAAATACATACAGCGTGACAGATAACGAGCTATGTCACGACATTGTAAAGGTCACGTAAGAAGCTCGAAATATAAACAATTTTAGTTTACTGATCATGAGGAAGAAAAACAACGAGAAGCTTTAAAATTTGGGTGAAATGAAACCATCCGTGACGGAGTGGGAAACTTTATGAAAATAAGGGAAATAAAATGGTTTTCATTTAACGAGTTTAAAAAAATATGTCAGGAATTATTTATTTGTTCGTTATGACAGGGAGTTATCTTTAAGCGGGTTTTAAATAATTCTATTTTCAAATACATTAAATGCTCATATCTTTTAATTAAAATGAGTTCAAGGTAAACAAGAACTGACAGCGGTATTAATAACCGGTTTATTTATTTATTTTTTTTTGGTTTATCTGAATTCTACTCGGTATATTATTAATTGGAAAAGGGGGAAAGGTCCATAAAACACAAATAAGTAAAGGTTGTTCAAATTTTCGTATTGTCGTATTCCCCTGTGTGGGAAGCGAATATTCATGGACTTTCTTTGTTGCACTTGAAATCTTGCTTTTATTTTAGGAAAGATTGAATCCGTAATGGTTATATGACACTGATATGACAGTCTTAAAAGCTTAAGGTTAACAATAACCATGATAACCATTCTCTATTTTCCAATTGACCATAATACACTTTGTTTGCCCCCCAAATTTTGCATAAACTATTGTTTTCAAATTCTCTTGGGAGGGCTGCATATTCCCCAAACAATAGTTTATGCAAAATTTTGGGGGCAAACAAAGTGTATTATGGGCAATTGGAAAATAGAGAATGACCATCGAAGTCATCGAGGAAGCTTTCTTACTAGGGGTAGTTAAAGGAAATCTTTTTTTTTTAATTCCCGTTCTTCTTTGCTTCCCTGTGAAGAGCCTTCTCACAGGCTGCTGCCCTGGTACTGCAACTGAGCAGTCCACGAAAAACTTCCTTTTATTTCCCATAGCGGCAAATAGTTATTTATCTCTTATATTGTAATGTGATAATAAGCATGGGCCAGATGGGTTTGAACTTGTGCTAACTTATCAATAAAAACAGGGTGAAATAGGATATGTTAAAATTCTAGCTTAGAGTACACAAACAAAAAATAAAAATATTCATCCTAAACCTCGATGTGATTATTTTATTCTAGTTCCCGAAGCCTCGGCTCCAAGTTAGAATTATTGACTTGATATTGACCTACTGCATTTCGAACTCTAGTTACTTCAATTACGCTATGCGGACCTATTTTTTTTTACTTTATACTTTTTTTCTAGTTTTGGAAAAATTAAGCTTGAGAATACTTCAGTGCGTATCATCTGCCGATTTCAGTGTATTTGTTTACTGAAAAACTTCAGTTTTCGTTTCATTACACTTTTCATTTTCGAATAACAACGCCGACCAATCAGAATTTGTTTTTCTTCTGTTTGTTTGTTTTTTTTTTTTTTCAAAAAATGAAATTAAACTAGAAACTTTCACGCTTCAGTTTCCACTCTAAAACCACCAATCTGTGTAAGATTTAAGTTTCAACAGCAGCATTTGTTACGTTTATATGTAATAGAATGTGTACGCGGATTTGATATGTAACATTTTAAATGTTTCTTTATTAGCTGAATTTGTGAGTGTCGTTTTACCAAGTTGGATCGAACAAAAGTTCACCCGGTAGCTTGGGCTTCAAATTCTGAAATGGCGCCGGAAAACAGCGGGACAAAAAGGTATTTTACTTTTTATTTCTCATATTTCTGATCTAATTTAACGATAACACCAGTACTGCTCTAGTTAGCTAAAAAACATGCATTATAAAAATTAATAGAAGAAAAAGTACTTTTAACCTAATTTCTCAGTGCGGTGATAGTGTGTCATACACCTTTAATAGTTGTGCCGGTAAACAAGTGCCTCACAATATATTTGTTGCAGCATCAACTCAAAACATTATTTGACTGACCACTTCCGAGCGTTAAATACCCGGGAAGAGGTACTTTTCTCAACAAAAGCTGTATAGGTATTTGCCGCCCCAAAGATTCCCTGGAGGGATAATTTTTAAAAACTGACCTGTTTTAGTCTAGAATACTGCAGGATTGTGCGAGATTTTTTCCTTTTTGTTCTGAAATTTCGAACAAAAGCGGTTATGTTATGAGGCAGCTATTTTTCAACGTTTAAAGAGAGAAAAGATTGACCTGAATAGGTCGTTGGATTAGAGTGGAAAGAGTGATTAGTTGCCTCCTCGGATTTGAAATAGTCTAGAGGGCATGTTTAGATGACTAGTCTAAGAAAGGGTAAGAAAAATAGCACCCGACTAACCACCAAGCCCCCCACTGTGAGCGGTTCTTGCTATATAATTCCTGGCGCAGACCAGAAGGATCACGGCCTCTGGGGACGAGAATGTATATAAAGGTGATGTAACACGGGACGATTTTTAACTGGAATTTTTAATCCATGTAACACGGGACAACTTTTAACGTAACATTGTTGCGGCACCTTGCGGCAACGATATGTTACACGGAACGATTTTTAACGCAATATGCGCCCGCGAGCAGCTACGTTAGTAAATTGTACGATGTTGCGTTAAAAGTCAATGGCGAAGAAATGGCGAAGTTGTTACACGAACCAACTCCAACAAAATTCGGGCAATAATGTTGCCGGCATTTGAATCGCTTTCAAGTTCCCGCAGCATGTTGCCGCAACAAAGTGTTGCGTTAAAAATCGTCGTTAAAAATCGTCTCTTGTAACACATCTTAAAGCTGAACAGCAACAAGGCTAATTTAAAATGTCTCGCTGATGGATACGCAGTGTAACATAAGGAATGCCAAAGGAGCATCACCGCTTTATCAAAACACAACTGAATAACTATGCATAACACCAATGGAATTTTTCTAAGATGACGTTGCCACTTTGCATCCAGGTATACTGAACCAGATTTCCTTTTCTCTTTTAGTTGTTGCTGTGAGCATCGTTATAATCCTTGTGCTATGTGGTCGTCGTTCTGCAGTTGGTTTGTGCGTCGTCTCGAACACTTTTTCGGCTGGTTTGGCGAAGGAATCGCGAAGCACCCGCTTTTCACAATCCCAGTATGCCTGGTGTTCGTTAGTATTTGCTCAGTGGGCTTTGTCTGGCTAAAAGCCGAGAACAGAACGGAAAAACTGTTTATTCCGCAAGATAGCCAAGCCATAAAGGATCTTGACGTCGCAGATAAGTATTTTAGACTCAAAATTCGAGAAGAGATTATACTGCTGGTTGCGTCTTCTGATTCAGGAAACGTTCTAACTCGTGATTGCCTAGAGCAGGCGCTAGAAGCACATGAAGCTGTCGTGAAGTTGAAGTCTTATTCAGAAGTTTGTGCCACGCTGTCCGGAGAGACTGCAAAATCTCCAGAGGATTGCATGATGGTCAACCCCTTGGAGCTCTTCCAGTTTGAGAAAAGTAAACTAAACGTCTCAGATTCACAGATTCAAGCTAACGTCACTAGCGAGTACACGAAACCGAGTTTGTTTACCACGCGGAACGGTCGTCCTTTTAGGTACAACTTCAATCGTATGTTCGGTGACGTAACAGAGGATGGCGGCAAAATTACTGGCGCAAAAGCTTTGCAAATGGTTTATATAGTTCGCGATCCGAGTGAAGAAGAAGCGAACAAAGAAGTTCTTGAATGGGAGAAAACATTCGTGAATAAAGTCGCTTCGTTGGTGGACAAACTGTCCTGCTTTAAAGTGTATTATTCTAGTGAGCGAAGCTTAGATGACGCAATCTCTGAGAGCAGCGGTTCTGACATCACGCTGGTGTCAATCACATTCACTCTCATGATCACCTTCGCTTGCGTCATGCTGGGCAAATTTCTGAATCCGCTGACCGGGCACTCCTTGCTCGCGAACGCGGGCGTCTTCGCAGTGGCTCTTGGGATATTAGCCGGGTTCGGTTTAGCGATGTGGTGCCGAGTGCCTTTCGTGAGCATGGTCGGAGTGCTGCCGTTCCTGATTCTCGGAATCGGAATCGACGACATGTTTATCCTTGTGGATGAGCTCGATCGACAGCAAACTAGCATGTCAGTTGTCCAAACAGTTAAAGAGGTCATGGCCCGTTCAGGTGCTACCATAACCATGACAACAGTGACAGATTTGGTAGCATTTGCTGTCAGCACATCCACTTCCTTTCCAGCAATAAGGTGAGATGCGTCACGTGACACAGTAACATGTTGAGTCTTAATATGTTAATGTTGTTGTAACTGAATGGTTTTGATCACTAAAAATTGTTTAAAACTTAAACCTCACGCTCGAAAGGCGCTACTTTAAGCGATCATTATAGATCATTAACCTGCTGTTTAGAGTAAAATTACAACTTGTTAAGATGAAGAAACACCAAAGAGGTAATAAGAAGCTAACAAGGAACAGCGCATCTTGAAACAATCGGTCAATTTTTTTAAGTTTATCGCTCGTAATCTGTTTCCTTGTTTATTTTCAGTTCATTATTACTTCTTGGGTGTTTTTCTGCCTTAGTAAACTGTTATTTTGAAGTTTTTTCAGGGTACGTCTTGAATGGCGTTGCGTTCGTTTTTCAAGTTCCTTGCTCGTAATCTGTCCCAGTCTTCCCCAATCTTAACCACCCTTCTTTCGTGTTTTTCTACCTTTAGAAATCTATTATTGTTTTGAGGTTTCCTTCAATTTGAAAGTAATTTAGTGCATCAGAAAAGTGACTTAAAATATCGCGACACAGATTGAGATTGAACGAATACGATATTGTAGGCCGTTTATCTTCAAGAGCGCTATCCGTTACATAGCTCGTTTCTGAATTTAAAACAAAATTCTCCCATAGAGAACAATGGAAATGTTTTAAAAACAGTAATGAGAATTCCAGTTCTGATCATTCCTTTTGGTTTGTTGTCAGGTACTTCTGCGTGTACGCTGCTTTAACGGTGACTTTCTCCTATCTCATGATTGTCACCTATTTCGTCGCCATTATGTCTTACGATGTGAGAAGAATCAAGGCAGGTCGCCGCGACTGTTTACCATTCTGCCGCGCACCACAGCCAAAAGACAACGAACCGGCCTGGGACGAGCCTCGCCCGCAGACTTCCAACAAGGTGATGTTGGCCTGGGCAAAGTTTCTGACGCTGTCAATCACAAAGGTGATGGTGGTCATCTTGTCATTGTCGATTCTGGCTGCAGGGATATACGGAGCTACGAAAGTGGATGAAAGCTTCGACAGAACAATCTTGGCTAAAGATGATTCCTACCTAAAGAAGTTTTTAGGTGCTCAAGAAAAGTACTTCGAATTGACCATGCCTGTTAGTATTGTCGTGGATGGCGACATTGGTTATGAAAAACGTTCAGTCCAGGGAGACTTGAGAAACTTGGCAAACATTGTCACCTCCAATGAGCATTACAAGGACACGTATTTGTCCTGGATCGATGCCTTTTCCAAGCACGCTCAGGATTATAACATGAGTATCAACGGATCAAATTTTGTACCGGGATTATTACAGTTTCTTGCAGTACCGCAATATTCTTACTTCAGACAAGATTTGAAATTTTCAAGCGATAATAAAAAACTGATAGCATCTCGTATCATGGGCGTCATGAAGAACTCAAGCAGCTCGACATTTCAAAAGAATGCCATGCTGACCCTTCGCAAAGATCTCTCGGACGAGTCGCAACTGAACGCCTTCCCGATCGCTCGTGCGTTCATCTTCTTTGAGCAATACGCTATAACCTCAAGCGAGACCATAAGGAACCTTCTGATCGCGGCCCTGGCGGTGTTGATCGTTACGAGTCCTTTCCTGGTGGACTGCACGGTGACGTTCCTTGTGGTCCTTAATTTCGTAGCCTTGGTCCTTGAACTGTTTGGTTTAATGGTCCTCTGGGACGTGTCCCTGAATTCCGTTTCCATGATCAATCTTGTGATGGCCATTGGTTTTGCAGTGGACTACAGCGCACACATTGCGCATGCGTATGTGATGTCAGACAAAGAAACAGCCAATGAGCGCGTCGTAGACGCTTTGAGTACACTGGGCGCCAGTGTCTTTATGGGAGGTGAGTTTTGATTGAATTTAATTTAGCACGCTTTGTTTCATAGTGTTGAGTTTGGAGAGCTTATACTTTGTCAACGTATTGCGACAAATCAGAGCAAAGGTTTGTGGTGTCTATCAATCAAAGTAAAACGAAAACCAATCCTGATTGGGAGAAGCGTTGCGTGACGAACCAAATAACTACTGCGAAGGAGGGTGAGAGGACCTGAAAAGAAAGGAAATGTCATGTTATCGACGAAGGTTAGCACGCGTAGGAAAGCGCGCGGGTTGCCTAGGCTACACATAACAAACCACTCCATTGCGTCCCTTTGCGTCTTTTAAACGTAGGTCTCAAGTGTTTTATGGGACATTACCAGTTCGTTGAACGGTAGTGGTAAACGGTTTAATCGAAAAGTGTTTTAATAACAGAAGCAAAATACCTGACTAAGCTGAGACAAGCTTAAATGCGGCAAAACCTTGTTGAAAAGTGGTACTTATTGTTAATGCTTCTTTTCCGCAGGCTTCAGCACTTTCCTTGGTATGATAGTTCTGGCGTTTGCTGCTTCGGAGATTTTCCGCATATTCTTTCGGATGTTCCTCGGTATAGTCCTGTTCGGCCTTCTCCACGGCTTGTGCATTCTACCTGTTTATCTTTCTTTGTTCTGTTGGAGGCCCGCAGTTACCAAGCCCCTCTCGGTACGCGTTAGCGTAGAGAGCCTGGAGGGCGGTGCCGCTGACAACGAGGATGCGCCCATGGAAAATTGCGGCAAAGCTGTTGCTGGAGGACCAAGTAGAGGGCGGGATCTGGGAAGCGCCTCTTCTAACGAGGGATTTGAGATGAACGAACCGGAGAATCTAATGGACGGCAACGTTAATGACCTAAACAAGAGCCAAGAAAACGAGGAGGGTGAAAAGGAAGACGAAGGCAGCCAAAAAGACGTGCTTCCGGTTCACAGCAGTGAAAATGCCGACGGAGAGCAGGTACTGAATATTGAAGAAGGGCAAAATACGGAAAGTGGAAAGAAAGATCTCGCTACAGGCGCGAACGAGTCGGACATAGAAAAGCCTGAAACATCAGTCAGTAAAGATATTGTTTCAAGTGAAGACAACCTATCCGATGCTTCGACGAAGTTGTAAACTAGGCTTGTTTGCTTAAGTAGTCTGTAATTAAAGATAATCTTTGTCTTTAGTGGCACGCGCCGTTCACACTCGATAATTAACAACTTTTTGTTGGTTTTTTCTGCTGCTTGACCAATCAGGAGCCTTATGTTTGGAAAACCAACACAAGCGTCAGCTGTCAAGAATTATGATTGGCAACGGTACAAAGGTCAAAACTCTCGCTTGAGAGGTATTGGATTAAAGTATTTATTTTATAAATCGGTTTTGCTTTTATATGTAAGTAAGGTATTGTGAGAATACCTTGATAATAGTATTGTATATTTGTAAAAAAAAGAACCATTAATGAAATCATCATTGATGGCTTATATGCCCGTCAGAAACCATTAATCAAAAGGTGAATTGCAACAGACAAATTATCCTGGAAACTCAATGGTACAGAGTGAAACCTCGGTATAATGAAGTCCCCGGAATTACCAACGATATTCTTCAGCCCGGCCAAAGTTAGTATAATTAATTTTTAAAAACTAGCAAAGGTATATTGCAATTCCTGAGTTTTGATTGGTTAACAGGCAATGGTATATGAGCTCATATACCATTGACCACAAATATCGTAGCCGATACACGTCAACGAAAACAGCTGGGAAGCTCAAATATTGCAATTCTTTTGGGCGTTTTTAATAAAACAATTATTCCACTCGCGCTTGGATATGAGATCGTTATAGTCAACTCGGTGCTACGCGCTTCGTTGGCTATCTACCATCTCATATCCAACGCGCGCTCGTGGAATAAATATTAAATGCATTGGAACAGAATCCCGGTACAACGAACACATTTACCAAGTCCCGTGGAACTTCTTTACACCGTCGTTTCACTGTTGTTTGAATTTTCATAACTTAAAGGACTTGCTAAATAGCTTATATTTGTAGACAAGTTAGTTTTTTCATAATCACTTTATTTTTGGCCGGCAAGTTGCCTTTTTCCGGCTTTGTATTATTATTTTTGTATAGACTGATCTTTAAAGTGTGATTTCATTAATTAAATTAATAATGTCTATTTGATAAAATGCACAGAGAATGCATAATAGCGATATCAAACGGTTTATTGAACTGTAGCTTGCATGTCGAGTGTTATACATCCGTAAGTATTTTTAATAACGCGTCCCATACTGACTAAACGTATGACCTCTGTGTATTTCTAATGTGAATATGTTAATGAGTGAATAAAACAACAATAATAATATAAAACAAAAACTCTGTTTTGTCATTTTTGTTACTTTTCTACTCAAAAAGAGCGAAATAAAAATGCTGCAAAATTTTCTAAGGAATCTGCACAGTTGAAAACAAAGAAATTTATTGACATGAGAAAAAATAGGGTACCCAAAGTGTATGCATAACTCATTTGCATTAAAGGGACACTGTCACGGGGATTTTAATGCTTTTCGGGAAAAAGTACTAAAATTAGCGAATAGTACACGAAATGCACCTAGTACACCAGGATGGAGATATAAAGTAAATTGTTGTTGAAGGAAGAAGGAGCCATAACAATTTTTAGGTGTTTTTTCAGTCCACAAGGATAAATCTTGAAAAAGTCAGCCTGACTTTTTCAAGTTGAGATCTTAAGTTCCTGATTGCATCACAGTAATATCACTTGTTTATCGCTTCAGTAGACTTTCATGGTGATTTGTAACAAAATTGGACCACTATTCATAGTTTCCATATGCCTTTAGGCTCTTGAGTTTTTGAAGTGAAACTAGTGACAGTGCCCTTTCACGGACTTGCAGCCCGATCACATTAGTGTGTGATACCACAGGTATCCCACACAAAAAGATGGACAGTGCATTACTGTATAGGGCGTTTTCATATGACGTCACGACAGTCATGTCAAAACAAATGGCGGCTATTAGTTTAGCAAGCCATTCCTAATTGTCTTTTAAACCAATATGGCCGTTGGTCACGTGAGTGAAAGCGCTCTGCTCCGTAGGCTTCGGTTCATAAATCCTGATCCGGATCCTCCCAAAGAAACAGGCCCTGAAGAATGTATGTCACAATACGTAAATGAAAGACAGGAAATAGGCGCCATGAGATCTGGCATAATTTTCGCCTGCGAGCAGGCTGACCTTTGGGTCTCTTGGGTTCTCTTGGGTCACACGCGCGAGCGGCGAAGCTGCGACAGAAAGCGGCAAAAACGCGTCACTTTCTTGGCGCTTCCGCACCAGACTCCTCCCCGCCAGATCGCTTTTCTCGCAGATCACTCGAGCGTGTGACCCAAAGGTGAGCCTGCTCGCAGGCTAGCATAATTTATATGCACATTCCATACAAAACTAACTGTTTGCAGTAATGGCTAATTAACTGTGCCCCTTGTTCTTAAAGATTCACCACCTAACTCTTTTTTTTTGTTCATAAAATAATTAACAATTATCCACCACTTTCACCGACACTGAGGTGAATAATTGTTTTAGTATATACCACACAAGTTGAATAACTAGCAGATCAAAACATTACTTTCGGTACCCAAAGCGACGCGCGAAGCCATTTTATTTCTCTTCGGCTGCTCGGAGGTGAATAGTACTTTGCTAATCACCTCCGAGTTAACCAATCAGCGTGCGCGGAAAACACTATTCACTTGTGTGGTATATATAAACAATAGCCTCCATTTGGCGCGAAAATATGCACGGATATTTGTCCGCGGACATTATCTGTTCCGAGAAGCGAACAGTTTTCCGAGAGCGAAGCTCGAGGAAAACTGTGAGCTTCGAGGAACAGATAATGTCCAAAGACAAATATCTGTGAATATTTTTAAAGTCGAATGGATGCTATTGTGTTTATTATCCTTCAAATATTTTTTTAACAAGGCCGCATTTTGAGAGACCTTTTCTCAAAGCTTTTAAACTTCAAAGAAATTCTGTCAACGCTCAAAATATTATTAGTCAGTTCAAAGTGTTTAGTTTTATTCATTTTAACAATTTACTCGGGATAAAAGCTAAACGTGCGAACCTAAATCGCAAAGTTCGAAAACTGGGGAATATCACTTGGGGAATATTTAACAATTATTATCCATCAAATATTTTTCGCGCGCGCGATTGGTCTAAACGCGTCACGTGATGCAGCCAAAACTGGGGAATATTTAACAATTAGTATATACACACTCAGTGATCTTGGCTATTCCAGCAATCTGATTGGTTCGCTATCTCGGGCTAATGCCGCATTATTCACTCGCTACCGAGTGGATAATGCATTATCCCATAAAACAAAACAAAATGGCCGGCGTAAACTCGCGTTTCGCGTGCGTTTCAGAATCAAAAATGGTGAAAATAAAAGACGACAGCGAGCCAGAAAACACCAAGAAGGCAACGAACTCTGGCCTAAAAGTTTTTAAAGATAAGTGAAGAGGACATGTTTTGCAAACAAGTGTTTCTCATTTTGTTTATCGAGATAATTACTGTGATCAATTCGACCTATCGCTAAATAGGCAGCAATTAATCTTCACGACTACAATTTGTCTCATTACGAGTATTTTTGTAGACTGGTTTGCCTGACAGAACGAATTTCTCACTGAAATCGAGGAAATAGAAAAAGAAGAATTGAAGTTTTATATCTCCGCAAGAAAACAAGGCAGGTCATATTACAACAAGGCAACACTCACCTCAATTCGAGCCGCCATTGACAGGCACCTTCGCAACGAGCCAAACAACAAGCCTTTCTCGATAACTTCGAAAACTTTGTTTGATCAGTTATCGATTTCCAAGCAGACTTTCGATTAAAGTTGCCGATTTGAACTGTGTAAAAGGACCATTTTGACGAGGATTTTATCGAAGACTGTGTGTTTGCCATGTTAAAAGAATCTGTAAATAGTTTTGTACGTGTTTCACGCATGAATTGAGACGTCAAATTAGACGTCAATAAAATTGCCTTTCATAGGTTTCCTTTTGAAAATGTCTAGATTGTCTGTTTTGAGATCACTTCGTGTGTATATACTAAAACAATTATTCTTTTCAATCTCGGTGAATAGCGGCAGAATATTTACCTCGCCGCTACGCGGCTCGGTAAATATTCTGCCACTATTCACCTCGATTTCAAAGAATAATTGTTAATTATTCCACGAGCGCGCGTTGGATATGAGATGGTAGATAGCCAACGAGGCGCGTAGCGCCGAGTTGGCTATAACGATCTCATATCCAACAAGCGCGAGTGGAATAATTGTTTTATTAAAAACGCCCAAAAGAATTGCAATATTTGAGCTCCCCAGCTGTTTTCGTTGACGCGCATCGGCTATGAAATTTGTAGTGAATGGTATATGAGCTCATATACCATTGCCTGTTAGCCAATCAAATCTCAGGAATTGCAATATACCATTGCTAGTTTTTAATAACAGATGATATTCCCCAAGTGATATTCCCCAGTTTTCGAACTTTGCGATTTAGGTTCGCACGTTTAGCTTTTATCCCGAGTAAATTGTTAAAATGAATAAAACTAAACACTTTGAACTGACTAATAATATTTTGAGCGTTGACAGAATTTCTTTGAAGTTTAAAAGCTTTGAGAAAAGGTCTCTCAAAATGCGGCCTTGTTAAAAAAATATTTGAAGGATAATAAACACAATAGCATCCATTTGACTTTAAAAATATTCACAGATATTTGTCTTTGGACATTATCTGTTCCTCGAAGCTCACAGTTTTCCTCGAGCTTCGCTCTCGGAAAACTGTTCGCTTCTCGGAACAGATAATGTCCGCGGACAAATATCCGTGCATATTTTCGCGCCAAATGGAGGCTATTGTTTATATATTCCCCAGTTTTGGCTGCATCACGTGACGCGTTTAGACCAATCGCGCGCGCGAAAAATATTTGATGGATTATAAACTAAAATATGGATATTTTGCTAGGACCGGGTGAATCCGTAACAAGGACTTGTTGTTTTGTGAAGGTCGTCACTGACACGACGAGTAAATTTGATGTTTGTAGGAGGAATCCCACTGTCGCTTTCCATTCTATTGGATATAGGGTAGGGTATCCCTATCTTCAAAACAATCGTCAATGATTTAGGCAACGTTTTCAACAATTTGATTCATACCTTCGCTCCTTCTTGTTTCCTTGTTCGTCAAATCACTCAAATGCCGATCCCGGATGCCGATTTTATTTGGTTGAGAGAATGTGACACACGAGAGCTCTCATCCCTGAGAAACTGATTTTCCTTTGCTAATTAACTCAACGTTTGACTTTTCCGAACCAGCAATTTTCTTTCTTATGTCGTCGAAGCTATTCGAAATGAGACTCAAGCTTCACTTTTATGTTGTGATTCAATTTTATCCTTGGTTCAAATTATGGTAATGAGTATGGTAATGTATGATAATGAGTTTAAAAACAGAAAATAACATTTGAACCAAGGATAAAATTGAACCACAACATATATTTTTGGCAAAATAAAATGTTTGCTTGTTGTTGTTGTTCGTATTATCTCGATAAAGGGTTTGTGTACGGAGAATTCGACCGTTTCGCCTACAGAAAGACGCCCGTCCGACCCCTACCCTCCTCGGGTTTGCCGGGTTTGCCCCTTTCCCGCGGCCCCGCCTAATCGAGGATTGCGTGACGTCCTTTCCGAAAAGGACTGCGAACGAAAGTAAACGTAAACATGGCGGCAATGTTTCAACGAAGAAATGTTGACGTGTTTAAGACCATTATTTTACGCCTTGCCAGGAGCCGCTTTTGCTCGACAGAAGGCAGTAACGTGGATCAATCAAACGAGAACATTTCTAATGATTCAGGAGCCGATCATCGTGGAAAAAGACTGGATTTAGTTGTGCCATCTTTACGAGTGGACCGAGTGTTGGCCAGTGCCCTGGGCATTGGAAGAAGGTTTGTGGTCAAGATAGAAATTCTCCTTACTTGTTCCGTACATTTGTTAACAATAATTTTGGAGTATTTGCTACCATATCGTAAAATTCCGATAACGAGCCTTGAACAATTGAAATACGTTGAAAGGGTTTTTTTAAGTGAGGGGGTTGGGTGGGTGGGGTCAGAGTCCCTCCCGGGGGGGGGGGACTCCCATATGAAATGGACGGGGATGCTCGTCGTCTCGCTTAGGGGTGTAAATTTTGGATTTTGGTCTCGCTTAGGGTTTTCTGGGCAAAATGTTATTATTTTTAGTCGTCAAGGTCTCGTTTAGGGTTGCGAAGAAATAACAAAAAAGAAAGAATTTTGATTCATTATATGTACTCCATTCATATAAACAAAGTCTCTTTTAGGGGTCTGCATAAGCTTCGGCCACGCCCAAATTGGTCTCTTTTAGGGGTAAATTTCAAAATTTCCGACGAGCATCCCCGTCCTTTCCATATGGGAGTCCCCCCCCCCCCCCCCCCGGGAGTCCCTCCTCTCCTTCCCCCCTCCAACTGAGGCCTGGTGTACAGGCCTCGCCAAGCAAGTTAAACATGTCAATTAAACCAAGATATAAACAGTTTATAGAAATGTTGCCTTGCCTTTTCTTTTAGTATCCCTTCTTCTTTCTAATGAGCTGGGTGCCTTGACTGAGTGGTGTCTGACAAATGCAGACTGCAGACTAGCACCTTTTTGGTATATATTGTGTTACCATTACCATTATTGAGTGGAACTGTAAACAGGCTAACCAGAATGCTATTAAGGCTAACTGCAGCGCTATTCAGGCTGACCAGAATGTTATTTAGGCTAACCAAAGCGCTATTCATGCTAACCGGAGTGCCAGTTTGCAGTCTGCATTTGTCAGACATTGTTGAGTGAGCCTCATGATTCAAAACATTAACATATAATTCTTGTTTAAATGATTTGCAGCAAAGTGAAAGACTATGTTGTTTCCAGAAATGTATATGTCAATAAACAGATTACAAGCAAAGCAGCATCAGAAGTGAGCATAACAACATAATTTATAACATTAATTTTTGTTATACACTTATATAGGTAGCCGAGTGACTTGTGATGGGGTCAGTAAAAAGAGTACTCAAAAATTCAAATCCATTCTTTTCTTTGACCCAATCTGTCAATCAGCCACTATTTTTGTTCAGATCCTGATTGGCATTATTCGAAAATGTTTTGTGGTATAGCTTCACTGTAAAATTGGGCTGCATGTAAGATGCTCGCCTTTTGATGCCAATTCTTGAGAAGTTTCCTATCATGGTTTGTTTAAACAAATTTGTTCCAATTATGTAACAATATCAAATGCCATGTTTTATTAAGTCTTGTCTAAAAAATATAAACAAAATGGCCAATCATCACTGACCAAGACCAACAGAGGATCTGTCATCCAAAGTTCATTTAGGATGATCGGAACTTATGGCAAGCAAAGTCAGGAAATTATCTAGGCCAAAAAATTCACAGCTTATAAACAATCCATCATATTTGAGAAATCTAAGCATCCACTCAATTTATTTCAAAAGTCAGCAAATGTGTGTTACAGTTTTTAAGGCCGAATCCGTCAATCAATCTACAAACCTATTTATCCCCCCTTGTTAATTAGCCCATTTGGGAGTGGTGGCAGAAATATTCCAAAAATTGACTATAGTTGCTTCATCAGGCACACTGAAACTGGAATTCAGCTGCAGCACTAGCCTGCGAGCAGGCTCACCTTTGGGTAACACACGTGAGTGATCTGCGAGCAAAGCGACCTGGCAGGGAGGAGTCTGGTGCAGAATTGCCAAGAAAGTGAGCTCACTTTCTTGTGGCTTTGCCACTCACATGACATGGCTTCGCCGATCTCTGTCCTGGCTGCTCACGCGTGTGCCTGATTCATTGGATTGTAACCCTTACTACCTCACTCGTATAAGCAGAGTCAGAAGACTAGAATTTTTTTTTTTTTTTTTTGGGGGGGGGGGGGGGGGGGCTACCTCCCACTATGCACAGCTGTTGAAAAGAACAATTTTGCTTTTGCAGACTAGAACTTGAATGGCATAGGTAATAACCATGCATATTTACCAATCCACTCCTTTACATCTCAATTCTTGAACAGTCTTCAGACGTGGCTGCACTAACAATAATATTGTGCTTCCTATATAGGTGAATGCGGGAGATGAAATTGACCTCACCAGATCTAAAGAGGATGACAAAGTTGCAATGTCCCGGTTCAAGGTGTTATCAATTGACAGAGATTTAACAAAGAAAGCCAAGCGACGCTTGAGTGGGATACGGTACAGCAGTTTGACAATATCAAGAACAGATTTCGATAAAGAATACACCCAGCCTTTGGAGTGAAAAGGTTTTTTTCTCCCAGTTGCTCATTAACATCCAGACCAAAGTGCAAGAAGTACAACTCAAGTGCTTCCACTAACAGACACTTTCTGTACGTAGGCGGTCATCTCCCATAAGTGGACACTTAGCCATTGTCTCAGCCACATACCAAGTTGACAAGTTACACAGTCACCATTCAGTGGGCATCTCTCCTAATCTCTCCTAATTTTGACTGTATACTATGGCAACAGATGGAGGTCAATAAAGTAACTAAAATCAGTGTGGTGAACACAAGAACTGATGGAGCAATGTTTTAACAGAATAAGCCAATAAACTGGCTCACCATTTTGTGCACTTTGCCACTCATGACATCACTGATGTGTCACATTTCCAGGGGAAGCTGTGTATTTCCCCCGACGACAACCTGGTTTTAATGATAAAACCTTGAATAACAAAACGTCTCTCAGTTTGTACTCAACTGATAATCGTAGTAATGTTTGTTTCATTGTCAACCATTTTGCTGATGAATAGTTACTATTATTCTCAAGCGCACTGTGAGGTCTGCACAGAAATGATCTCAGGCTGATATTTTTCCAGTATGGTGCAAAGCAAAATCAGTAAATAACAAATTTGTTACACAACCCTAAAAATATTTTTACTAGATTATAATCAGAAAGTAGAACTTTGGGATAAAAAGAACATGATTCTGGCCAAGGACGCTTTGGGTGTTTTGGTAAGAAAAGAAATCCCCCAAAAAGTACAAGGGTTTTTTCATGCGAGTCAAATCTTTTTGGACCAACATTGAATCATTTGGAACAGTAATAGGTCTAATACTTAGAGAATTTTGGGTCAGTAATGGAGCAATCTGAGTGGTTAATTTTTGTTACTGGCCCTTTGACTATGTTAGTCATGTAATATTGGTTATTCACTAAGCATCAGGTGACAATGGCTGGATGTTGGCCAAGTTCTTTTTTGTGTGTGTTTACAGGCCAAGATACAGTCAATATGGATTATCATGCAAAAAAAGAAATTATGAGGCTAATTTCCATCTTGGTCAATAGTTTTTATTAATGCGTGGCAGAAAGAACACCATTTCTTTTGCAGTGTGTGACAAATGCAGACTGCAGACCAGCAGACTTCTTTGTATACATCATGTTACCATTACCATGATTATTGAGAGCTAACCATAAACAGGCTGATCGTAGTGCTTTTCAGGCCAACCGGAACGTTATTCAGGCTAACTGGAGTAACAGTCTGCATTTGTCAGACACCGTTTATTTTGCAGAATGCAGCAGGTAATCCCAAACTGCAAAGATAGCACAATCTTGTGGTTTATCTTGCCTTTTTATGGAGCTTAATCCATTTAATAAGGACTGTTTTTACACACCCTAAAAAGTGGAGCTTGACATTTTCAAAATGGTGTCAGCTAGGAAAGAAAGCCATCCTGATGATGTAAAACAAAAAATCTATTGTTTCATTGTTTATTATTGGTTGCAACTTCATATTCTACAAAAGAGCTAGTATT
Organism: Meandrina meandrites; assembly: GCA_963693305.1. Lineage (NCBI taxonomy): Eukaryota > Metazoa > Cnidaria > Anthozoa > Scleractinia > Meandrinidae > Meandrina > Meandrina meandrites. Next base: position 10,935,066 of record OY855906.1, read on the forward strand.
TTCACTTGTTGTATTAACAGTGCTCGGCAACATAAAACAACAGGTATTGACCCAAGTAGCTATTTTTTGCTGCCAAGTAACTTCATTATGTGGGAAAAACCATTGACACTGTCGGTAAGCAAGGTTTGATACTTGAAATAAAGGAGATTAGTTTCATACTTATGAATTGTTTAGTCGTCTTTTTGTGCATGATATGCTAACTCCAGGTTGCATTCATTACTGATCAAAATGTCCCCGGCCTGTATTCATATGTTTTGGAACCTAGCTGTTACCCCAAACTTTCCGAGTTTATACATACAAAAAGGCTTCCAAAACCTGCTTATGTGTTGACAATAATTATGTACATGACCATGCATTAAGTTAATGTAAAAAAGATCACTTTCAACATTTGTACTAATTACTCCCACGTAATAATGGAACTGTGATAGGGCTATGTATTTCTTATCGCTGTGTCATTCTACGTGAATGTTTGACATTATTTGCAATATAATGGCACCAAACAAAGCAAAAAAAAAATTGCGAATGCAACTAAAATATAACTATTTTTTCTCCGAGGGCTAACAACTGGTCACAGCACTAACCACAAACATTTAAGACAATGTTTGATTTTGATATTATTTCTTGGCTTGCGAATGTAGAGCATATTGAGAGCCAAAGCATCTAATTAAGACCCCTTTAAAATTTAACAGCAAAATATTTAACGCATGGATTAATTAACTTTTAGCTTTCACTAGAATGGCCGCAATTTTCAATATACCGGTAAATTTTACAGCTTGGAATTTTATGTCACTTTAATTTATACATTAAATGACTTTATCATCTTACTTCATTCAGTAGATTACTGTGAAATAGAAGTTAAAGTGCAAAACAAATGGTTCAAAGTCTTCATTTTGAAAAAGAAAAACAACATTGGTTACACTGTATAATGACTCTCTCCTCTGCACAGGCTCATAGGGGTTTTTCGGTGTGGGAAGAATACGCTGAGCAAAGTGAGTACAGGCACAAGAAATGGAGAAATCTCTTGTCTTTTGCACCTGTACTCACCCTTCCCAGCAGATTTCCACAACGAATGCCCCATGGAATCTCTGTGGAGGAGGTATAATGACCAGTACTTATCCAACCCTTGTCACTCTAGTGATAAATATGCTAACACTAACGAAAAATGAAGAGGGTGGGTCGCCTGGATTTCACAGCTGGTGTATAAAATGTCATAGTCTTGGGCACTGACATAAAAGGAGCAATGTCAAAGGCAGTAACTAAAACTTCCAAGATCATCATTAAACACTTTTTGTAATTTTGCCTTGACTTAAATAAAAAGTTTAGACAATTTTTATAACCTCTTTCATTAGTGCTTTTCTACCATGGTTAAATATTCTTGTGAGGTTTTCGTTGATTTGATTTCGTGGATCACAAAAAACCAATAGACAATGACATTGCTCAAGGTGCATGAGGGGAGGTACTGAAGGGAACAAGCAACAGGATGTGCAAATTAAGTCCCAAGTCAATACCTCCAAAAAAAAAACTTCTGGCAAAAATAAACCCAAAAATAATTATAAAACACCTCACATAAAGCAAGGTAAACACAAATAAAGCAAGGGATAGCAGTATATGACATAAAAATTAAGTTCCCACATCCCAAACAATGTACACCTGAGAATAACCCCTCCCCCTGCCCTAAAAGATATCTGCTATTCCCCCAAAGTTCCAATAAATTAAAACACCAAAATACCAAATATAGCCTGTTACATTCGCTAAGTTAACCTCCTTTACTTTTTGAGTACCTTCCCACAGCCCATGTCCTTCTCTACATGCACAGGAGATTCGAGAACAAGATCAATATTGTGACATGGAGCTTAACGAACACCTACTTTTTATACATTGAGCAGTTTTCACTTGTGTCCAAAGTAATTCACATAGCCCTGCATTTTTGCATTACTATGCATAGTGATTATTGTTAAAAAAAACTCTCTCTCAAATTCTCGTCCAATCTGAATTGAAACCAAAACCAATAGTGATTGGCTCACACATGATTTCCTGCTTTTTATGCCAGCTTTACGTATTATTTTGATTTAAGGTTTGACTGGTTCACTGGATTGTCTGTGCCTTTTGTGATTGCCCAGAGTGTTTACCTTGGTTTTGGTTTGAGCGTAAACCACTTTACTGATCTACGTAGACTTGTTGATGGTCTTAACACATTTTGGTTTGAATCATGTAACTTGGATTTACCACTTTGCTCCTAATATTTTCAGGTTTTCCCTTTTGACTCAGTCTTTTTACACATTAATTATTTACCCCAAATATTAAACTGTGGATCAACAATATAGGATGCTTGACTCATCTACCTACATGTAAGATACATAATTATGAATTAAATGAAATTTGCTAGATATGCGCACGCATAGACACAAGAAAACCCAAAATGCAGCACAAGTCTCTTATAGTTGTGTTCATTTTCTTATTTCACCAGTGGAAACTGGTATGAAACAAGGGCAATAACAAGCATGTCATAACAATTTTCAGTAATGATGCTGTCACCAAATGTTCTCCTAAACAATGGACTTTCATTGTGCAATGCCATTAGGACTGTGCATGTATATACTTCTTTAGCCTGTGTATGTATAGGCTGACTATGGCATACCCAAGCATGTCTAAGCTGCGAGGAGTATGGGGAGAGGATAAAGAATTTCCTTTCATGCTCTTCCCCATTCTCCCCTTGGTTTGGGTTGTAAACTGTGAGCTTCTCTTGGACATGCATGTTTATATCACTTTGTGCTCCTGCTTATTGCAGGAGTGTAAATGACCTTGCACTTGTGCTTCTGCTTCGCTATGTTACTTATTTCATAAGTGTAAACCAGGCTTGAAGGGTCACAAAGCTTGCTTACATGAATCAGTCAATATTTTCTTCTAATGGTGAATTGAAAAAATGTACACGAAAAATGCAAACATTTCAGACTAAACTACAATCAAGGTATTATTATGAGTAGTATTATTACAATACTCATATTAAAATAATTTTTACATTTTTAGGTGTTATTGCTAATCCTACAGTACTTGGAAAATTTAAGCTACTCTGTACATGTATGTAAGGTTTCCAAAATCTATGTGTGCACCATTTAATGTTAAACACATTTATACTAATCTTTTCAATAGACTGTGAGACCCAACATTTTTTCACCCTCTTCATGATGATTGCACATTGCATCAAATAAATGAAAGATTAGTTGAAAAGGTTGAATTGGAAAAGGTTAATATTACAACATGTTTTGGTAGCATTGATGACAGAAAAACTACACAAATCTGTATATAATGCTGGACGGAATGCTTGACTAATGCTGTCTGCCAAATCATGCGATGTAAAAGAAAAGTTTATGATACAGTCAAACATGACACATGAGGCATCTTTAATCACCGTGAAGAGAACAAAAAAAAATGTTGGGTGTTACCATCTACTGGGAAGAGTAGTAAAAGGTTTTACGACATCCTAACTATCTACTCTGTAGTTTGCCAATAACTGGCAGTGGATGAGCTTCTGTGTTGAAGACCCAGTGGTCCAATGGAATAAGGCTATCCTCAGAAAATATCAAATACAAGTACTTCAGCGTTTCTGCCAAGAAAAAACTCTGTTGGACATCGTCATGTTGTACTGCTGCTGTGGCGACATCCCTTATTCCACAGTATCCTGCACCAACACGACAGTACTTCTCAATGTTCTAAAAACACACAAAAAAAGATCAATTGACAAAGCTCAAGAAAAGGTTGTTACGCTTATTGATGGCAATAAAGCTGTCTTAATATATACATGTTAATCTATTGAAGAGAATTTCAAATAATACCATTATTGTTACTTATTTTTGTGGGAATTATTTTTTACGATTTTCAAAAAATCATGAAATTAATGCATTTTTAATGTTTTAAACATATTTTTTATATTTTTGATGTATTGTTTTTGGCTGCAAATTATGTCTATTTCACAGTAACAATGAGGTACTACCAGACTGAACAGTACAATTTTTATTTTCATTTGCATAGAGACATAAGTGTTCTAGGAGGTCTGCACTACCCTTGTTTCCTTGGGTTGAGAGTATTTAAGGTTTCACTGTCAGCAATACTTGAAAATCACAAATTACGTAAAACTGTGTAGCGCACGTATGACATGGACAAAGTTAAATAAACGTTTTGTTCATGCTCTAAAAATGAAAATTGTTTACGGACGTTTCAAGACTACTGTCTCTTCATCAGTGTAACAAAACGTTTATTTAACTTTGTCCACTGTCAGTAATAGTTCACTTTATCATTACCCACCTGAGCTGCCTCCCATGCCCACTCCCGATATTTGGGATCATGCGTGAAGCGCCACATGTAGAAGTATCCCTCAATAACTTCAGGTCGAAGGATGTAGTACCTCTCGTTACTCCGCAGACCCACTGCCTCATGTGGACCCTCAAATCTAAATGCCTCTGGGCCAATACCAGTAGCTGCAGAAATAGAGTAAGTGGTTACAAACTGTACATCAAGGTTGAGACTATTGAAACACAAACTGTTAACTTAAAGGTTAAAATTAGAATTTGGAGTGTTGGTTTTTATGGAGGGAGGAAAACTGGAGTTCCCAGAGAAAAACCATTGGAGCAAGGATGTGAACAAACAACAAACTCAACCCACATATTATGCCAGATGCAGGATTCAAACCCGAGCTGCAATGGTGGGAGGCAAGCACTCACACCCTGCTCCCCACAAAGAGCTGGGGCCGAATAGATTGGATTCATTGGATGTTATTCCACTATAGATCCTTCTCCCAGATGGTATTTCTGCTAGGTTGCCCAGAGGAAGAGATGTTCAATATGAACCCTGTTTTCTTGGTCTGTTCTGTTAAATGTTTCCCACAAGAGTTAAATCTTTTTAAAAGTTGCTCAATTACCTGTCTTGCGATATGATTCATGGCAAGTGTTGGCAATCTCTCCTCCAAGGTTGATGAAGTGCTTCTCATTTCTAGAACCTTTGGCCCCAAGAGCAAACATTCCAGCAGTGAAACATGCCTTAAAATCGCATAAAAAGGAAAAATGAAAGAAGAAACATGAAGAAGCCATAGGCTTAATGAGCCACAACATGAAATATTTTTTAGACTGAGTAATTACAGATTTCTGAACAAATCATGCATAATTATTTCTTTTTGTCCATCTTTTGGTATTTTCACCCAGCTGTACTAGGACATCAAAGAAATAAATTAAAGGGATATAAAATGTAGATTGTGAATACATAACCAGTGCTCCAAGCTGCGACCATTTTAGTTGCCATGGTGCGTAAAAACAAAACTTGGCAGTAAACTAAATTTTCCAAACAAACTCAACTGCAAAATGTTTCATTAGAACCACTTAAAACCCCCTTCTTGCTTATCAGTTTGCATAAAAGTACAAATCATGGCTTAGACTGAGCTGTGTGATGCATGATTTGGAAGTCTCACCAAGTGATCCATCTTGTGCTCCAGCCTACCAAACTTATACTCCGCAATGTATGTAAGGTTGGATGGTGATGACCTTTTGACCAACATTCTTTCTATTGCCTAACAAATGAATAAAGGAATTACGAATTAGTTAGGAAAAAGAGGAAGAAAGAATAGGAAGGGGAGAGTTTTCAAAGTGAGAGAGGGTGGATGGGAGGGAGGAAGAGTGGGAGGGTGGGAGGGAGGGACGCAGGGAGAGAGGGTCAGAGGGAGAGAGGGAGAAAGGAAGGAGGGGAGTGAAAAAGGGAGAGAGAAAGAGATAAGGAAGGAGGGAGGGTCAGTATTGTATCTAAAGAAATTGACTGTGCTGGCCTCAGGCAAATACTAATTTATAGACCCTCAGCTGTGTTCTACTGGAAATCCCCAAACCTGATTGGTTCTCCCATTAATGTCTATTCATTGAAAGAAAAAAAACAATCAAGTGCAAGAGAATCTTAAAAGGGAAAATCATTCTTGAGTTTTGGCTTAAAAATACATAAAAAATCCATAAGCGTGTCAAAAACACTATCACAACACATAAGCAATTTAAACCAATCACAATCGGAGAAAATTAAGTGGTGAACTACAGGTATAATGTTCATTAGGACCTGCTTATTTAAAACCAAACAATCAGAAATAAACAACTTAGAAAGGGTGTTTGTTTATATCTTGCAAGTTTTGCATTATTTGACATAACCCTAAATCAAAATTCGCAGAGACCTCATTTGATTACATGAAAGTTATAAAACAATAGACACTTTGCATAAATGGCGTCAGCATTTGAATAACAATACTCACACATCCCAAGCCTCACATTCCCTTAAAAATCTTTTGTCTATAAACATCCACATGAGGCTAAGAACGTATTGTTATTCAAATTTTGATGCCATTTATGCAAAGTGTCTATGAGCATTCCAGCAAATATTTTCAAGTTGTTTCCAATGTCGTCAAAAAAATCAATATTTATAGCTTTAGTTTGATTTCTATCTCCAAATTAAGGCCATGACGTCCTTTAGATGTTAAAGATGATGCTTTTCATGGGTGAAGTTGCCTACCACTTACTTCAGAACAGTTTAGACCAAAAATCTGCAAAATCCCCATGACATAGCCCCTTTAAAACAAACCTCCACAGCCTTGTCGTACATCCTTCTGGCCACATTGTCCGTCTTTCCGGTCATCACCCATGACTTGATCAAGTACTCATAAAAACTGTCTCCAAGTGCTCCCAGAGAAACATGCTCTGTTGATTTCAGAGACATATTAAATAAATAAGCTGTTTATTTACTTTAATGGAATATTAAATACATGGATATTACTCTAGGATACAAATTTACAATAAAAAAATGTTGTTTTTTACCCGAACCATTTATGATCAAAGTGTTAATTGACCTTATAATGATTGTCATTATAATAGTTTCTTTTTATAATTGTTTATAAAAAGGCCAAAAAGTTACTGAAATTTTTGGTTTCAGTTTAAGAGTAACTTTTTTAGTAACTTTTTCACCTTTCTATAAACAGCTCATAATGACTATCATGATAACGATAATGATAACAGTAATAATAATTAACAACAAGCATTTATATGGTGCAAATTCCAAGCAAAGGCTTGTTCAAATGCGCTTTACAATAAGTGGTTACTGACAACTACTGGACTGCACTTCTGGATATTTTGATAATTTGAAAGTGTGCCTCAAAACAATGTGGAACTGCTGAGGTTGAGATAAGAGAGATGAAAGCCATCAGTGGGATTTTGGTAAAGGTAAGACAGAAATAGATATTGTTTCTTGTTGAACTACATGTAAGTGTCACTAAAAGTAAGTTACTAAATGTCACTGACCCCATTACACAAGCTTAACAAGCTTGAAGGCTGTTTAGTTTAACACAGTTTAAAATTGTTTTCTACATAGAAGTTGCTAACTGATGATGATGGGTTTACCAAAATTTCTTACCCATAGTGCTCTGCTGGTCCGCCTCACATGCTGGTGCTCCACTGTAATCTTTAAAATAAAATAATGTTCTACAGAAATAAACTTACGTGAACCCCAAACTCCACTTCTGGGGTTTAAATAGTTGGGGTACAATCCATTTGGTTTGTCTATCTGATCCAGAACCTCTCGTACCCTGTGCACCTAGACAACATTGATAGAACAAACTATTTTCCCCTGAAGACATGTATATAACTTAAAAACTCACAATACTCTACAGGGTGTGGTTGTTCAAATTAGGAATTTAGTATAATCCAGGAATGATAGCAACTTATACTGCAAGTTGTCACTAATAATCTTTGTTCATGTGCAAATTCCTTCCACTTGCGAATAATTTTAAGTACTCTGAAGTGGCCATTTTTTTTAATAAGCAGTGACTTGGTGAAATGAATAATTTTCTACTTTATTAGACTATGGGTTTACCAGAAACCACCACTTGGTATGTTAAATGAATTTAATTTTTAATAACTTTCAGTTTACTCAACCAGTCTTGCCATTAAATATTTACTTCAAAAAATATCTTCAACTTAACTATGTACATGAGGGAACTCCAACTTCAGAGTTGGAAACTAAAATTTCAAAGCACTCGCCAATGGGGCAAGTGACCTTCAAGCTGCACTCGCCAAGATAATTTTTCACTTGCCCAGTCTCCTAGCTCCACGCAAACACAGAAAACATTAAGGCCCCCTCCCTCTTCCGCCCACAAACATAAAATATCCAAATTTAATTTTTAATCACGGGCGAGTGTTGACGTCCAACCCTGAACTTTGAAGGAATTTCATTTAGGCTGGCGACCCAATGCACCTTCCCAATGCGCTATCTTCACAGCTCACCTTTTTAGCATAGATTGGGTCCCCTGTGATTTTTGAGAGGTAAACAAACTCCAAGTGCAGAGTGCCAAATTCTGCAAGAATAGAACATCCACCTGATGCCCAGCCCCAGTTATGTCCACTGCCACTAAAAAAACGACAATGAAACGAAAATTTAAAACTGGCTCTCTAAGGGCCTCTTCATATAAGCCCCGGTTGACCGGGCTCACCCAGTTTCCGACATCTCACCTCACTCCTATTTCCTTTGTAAAAATTGCAATGTGTTCATACAAGAAGGCGGGCCAGCCCAGTTACCGCCTTGGTTTCTACAACTGAGATCTTGGCAACTGGGATGAAAATTTTCCCATATGAACACTCCAGCCCGATTACCAGGACAAAAATGTTTTTGACAAATTAGCTTCACTTTTGAAACTGGGCAGCCAAAAGGACATAATTTTGCTGTGTATGCATTTCCACTTCAAAAGTGTTACAAGAGTTGACAAAGCTATGATAGTCGCGAACGATACTTAATTATGTGGTGCCATTTTGGTTTTGTTTCTTGAATTTCATCCCGGTAACCAGGTTGAAATTTGCCATATGAACAGACGACAAAATTCATCCCTGTAACCGAGCCAGCCTGGTTACTGGGCTCATATGAAGAGGCCCTAAGAGCTTAGACCTTGATGCATAATTATTATGCTGATGTAATGATTCATATATGAACTGTGGATATATATGAAGGTGATCTGTGATCTTCGCAGTGAATTTCCAATTTAAGCAATTGGAATAAAGAAGCCTGAAAAAAATCAGGGCTTCAACGGGATTCGAACCCGTGACCTCCGCGATACCGGTGCGATGCTCTACCAACTGAGCTATGAAGCCACACATTGGGAGCGAGGTCAATTATGAGTTCATATTTTCCCGTGAAAGGAGTGAAATGATGTAATGATTCATATATGAACTGTGGATATATATGAAGGTGATCTGTGATCTTCGCAGTGATCTTTCACGGGAAAATATGAACTCATAATTGACCTCGCTCCCAATGTGTGGCTTCATAGCTCAGTTGGTAGAGCATCGCACCGGTATCGCGGAGGTCACGGGTTCGAATCCCGTTGAAGCCCTGATTTTTTTCAGGCTTCTTTATTCCAATTGCTTAAATCAGAAATTCACTGCGAAGATCACAGATCACCTTCAATTATTATGCTGTTGTTCAATTTTATCCTTGGTTCAAATTTTATTTTTCCCTTGTTTTAAACACATTATCACACATTACAAATGCTCGAAAACAAAGGATACTAAATTTGAACCATGGATAAAATTGAACCACAACACATACATGTACACCTAGACAGTATGGTAGCATTGTAGCCTGTAGTGCATTGTCTGGCTCCTATAATTTCTATGGAGTATGGTAAAAGTCTTTTTATACCCACCCACCCCCTGCCCATTCCCTTGAATAAAAGACCATCCCAAAGAGACCAAAGACTGAGATTTAAAATGTCTCACAGAGTACTGTGATATTCATTTAACAACTGTGGAACAGTGTTTTTGTGATTCACATCAGTATGTCTAGAGTGTTTTACCATAAGGTATTCTTGAAGGCACCTTATTTTTCCCTTACCATTTAAATTACAAAATCAATGATCAGTCCCCTTCTCCCTACCCTGTCCAAAAAATAAACACCCCTCCCCTAAAAAGCCTTTTGAACAAAGTCCAGTCCAGCACTGTCATTAAGTTTTTAAGTAGCTGTTTCACTGAAGTTATCACCCATAGCATTTCCCTCTGTAACACAAGTGTAGCATAACACCAATCAACATCTTCACCCGTAACATCAAGTTAACTCAACCATAACAACTGTAGTTATGGGCTACGGCCCTAAATGACAGCCCTGGCTACTATCAGAAATATGCTATCTTGCTTTAAGCCAGTCAAATGTCCAGAGAATAATTTTGGTGAGTGCATCGCAAGTTCCTACCTGGCAAAATTGACCATGGCCCATGGTATTCCTGTTGGTGAATTGAATGCTGGCAGGAGTTTGTCCCCAACCTCTTTGGCTTTGACTTTGAATACCTGAAATCAAGATATTACAACAATAATCAGATCAGTACCGTAGCCATGGCTAATTACATACTACATGTATCCTTTCAGAGCTGCTTAAGATGTTCTTTTATGCAGTTGAATGCAATTTAACGGAGTTAACAACAAAGAGCGCCTGCATTCCCTTTGTAGTCAGCGGTGTTTTGATATGTACATGCGTCAGGATTCCACATGTGCTCAGACTGAAAAGTGTTGGCAGCCATTACAGGGATAGCGTTTAAAGTGAGCGTGTGGGGGCACGTCTTCAAGGAACCCCCCCCCCCCCCCTCCATCCCTTTCTTTCCACTGTTTAACCAGTGTGGCGGTTGCCTGTCTTCCCTTCTGCGTGGGGGCTCATGGCTGGGTTGCCAGGATTTGCCAGCCATGGGAGTGGCCTCCATCTAGGAGCTGGCTGCCAATAGTGGAAGCTCCTGGATGTCTCAGGCAACCAACTTCCATTTAGACATGCAGTTGTTAATTTATTTTTTCACACAAACCATTAGGCAATGGGAGTGTAATATGCTAACCTCATCTCCACTAAATGCATAGGCTGACAAAAGTCCACCAAGAAATCGAATTGCAGTTTCAAACACAGACACATCTGAAGCCTATGAAGAGAAAGCATGAATGAATAGGTTCTGAAAGGAAAAATCTCCTTAATTTTTTGTTGAACTGGGATAATAAAAATTAATGATCAAAATTTATTATATGGCAAGGCGGTCTTGGTCAGGTAAGACCATAGACTGTAGACTGCAGAGTGCAAAAATGGAAACTTTGGTGTTTTGTATTTCATAGAGGGCAAAAAGAGAAAAATTTGCATACACGTCTTGAAATTTTATCAAAAAGCCATTATTATCAACCATGGAATTTTTAGCTTCAACTTTCATTTTTGAGTTTTTTTATTTACGAAAGCTTGATTTGCAAATACAAAATTACATTTTCTTTTCACTCAAGTTTCCATTTTTGCAGTCTGCAGTCTGCTAGTCTGTGATTTTTGCCGCCTGTGAATATCTCCTTCATTGCCAACTTCATTTTCACTGCAAAACAATCTTTGGATTTCTTAACAATTATATGTTGATTTTGCCACCTGTTTCCAGTTTTTCTACACCAACTTTATTTGAAAACGAAAACCCTCATGAGTGGTCTTAAGATGGCGCATTCTGGTACCACAAACAACAGTGACAGTGCTACTTCAGAACTACATTATACCCACATGATTGAAGCTGAGAGACATTGCTACCCATTTCCTGGCTCGCTCAAACTCTTCCTTCATGTCCATGATGTAAAGGGTGTCCAAAGCATCAACAATTGTAGCGCCAGATGATGATGCCCCAAATATTGATGCAGAATGTCCAGATTTGGTTATTGGCCGTAACTCATTACTGCCCCAAGCATGCTTAACATAACCAGACCATGCATGTTCCATCATCTAAGAGAGAGAATTAAAAGCATTAGCAGTTATCACCTGGGGCTTTCATTTTCAGTAGGATGGCAATATTGTTGGCTTTCACAGTACAGCAATTTTTCAATTTAAGGTGGCTGAGAATAGTTTCCAGCATTTTCTAGCTCTTACACTTTGACAGGTCAGTAGTACCACTGTTTATCAGTTACAAATGCAGTAATGGTATCAAACAAATACCCAATCAATGGCAAAAAAACTGTGGTCCTTTTCTTGACGTTAATGCTTACCCTAGCAACAGTATAACCTGTTCAAAACACCCTTAATTTTAGCTTTCAGCGCTGATGACTAAAAAATGAACTTGGCAACCCCCATTTTTTATTATTGAGTTGAAATCAGCATGTTGTGATACAACTTTTTGTAAAGTTAAATTTTCCAAAATAGATTTAGATTTTCAAAAATTTAAGGTGGCTCTGCAACCCCTAGAAGGAAACTTTTTTAACTGTGTGCGAACTTGTATCACGGCATGCTGATCGTAACTCAGTAATAAATAATGGGGGTTACCAAGTTTGTTATTGAGTTACCGGTATTACCACTGAAAGCAAAATTAACCATTAATGTTAAGAAATGACCACAATTTATTTACCAATGATTGAGCATTTGTTTGAAACCATTACTGCAACAGCAACTAATAATGAGTGGCAGTACTGACCCATCAAGTATAAGAGCTGGAAAATGCTGCAAACCATTACCAGCCACCTTAACTTATGAAAAATTTACTTGAGAAGTTTTAAGCAGTTGGGCAAACTCATGTTTGACTTATTTGCTCCTCTCAAGGTGAGGAATAAGGCCAGAGAAAATAATGCTTAAAGCTCAGCTCTTAAAGAAAACTCCAAGTCATTTGTCTGAGTTTTCTGTTTAATAATTAACAATTATTCGCCGAAGGCGAAGTGAATCTCGGTGAATATTCCCCGAGACGAAGTCGAGGGGAATATTCGCCGAGATTCACTGAGCCTGAGGCGAATAATTGTTTTAGTCTAATTTTCAGAGGTGAATATCAAGAACTACAAAATAAAAACACGAAAACAATAAACACATGTGCTCGTTTGCATACGTGTAAACAAGTTTAATTCATCGATGTAAATTAGAATTTGCTCCTTAGTTTCAGCAATAAAACGGAACAAAACAAACACTGCGAAAAAGACAGATATCTTTTACCTCTTTTCAGTCTTGGCGACTTCTGAACAATTGTGTAATTCCTCTTGAAATGAGTTGAGCAGCTCTGGTCTGAGGAAAACTGAATAATTTTGGGTCAATCGATCTGATTGAGTTTCTCATGGCCGCGTGCGATCTACAAAACCACCGTGTTTACCATCAATTCTTATTCTTGCGAAGCATCTCTTGAAAATATTTTCGGTCCAAAAGCCTTGGTAGACAATTTTCAAAATTCCAACAGTGTTGAATACTCCGGATTTGGAGTGATTTCTTCAGAATGAACGAAAATTTCATTCACCAAAGGCTGCCATGTTTACTTGCCTGGATGGCAAAGGTGGCGTGGCTGAGTAGCCAAGCCCTCAAATGCTATATTCACCTCCTAGCGAGGTGAATATAGTGTCATAAACCAGAGCTTTTCGACCAATCAGAATGTCCCATTCTTATATTCACCTCTGGAAATTAGACTAATACTGTATATCAGGTCAGCTTTGAGTTACTTTGTAATATGGACTTAACATTAGTTCAATAGCACCTCTATGCAGCAAATGACACAAACCCTGCTTCAAAATACGGTAGGTTTCAGAAAATTTCAATGGAAGGCTTAATTTCTTATCTCATTCTAGAGGTGACATCTCTATTGGAAGTCCTGTCTTAAGGCCATGTTACACGAGGCAATTTTTCTCTGCAACTTGCAGCACAATGATGAGTACTGTAAAACATTGCAAGTTGCAAAGGGGGTGTCACATGCATGAAATTTTTGTTCGCAACTTGCATCGTGCCCACTGAATATTATTTCAGTGGTTACCCTTACCAAAGATGTGCTCTGATTGGCTCTTTTCAACAAAATTGCGTTGCAAGTTGCGCTTGACATGTTACACACAGCAACTTGTCTCGCAACATTGCAGGTTGCGAAAATGAGGTGTTAGATGGGCAATTTACTTGGTAACCTGTACTGCAACATTTGTTGTGTTGCAAGTTGCAGAAGACCTTGCTTTACATAACATGGCCTTTAGAGAAATGACAAAACACTTGTTTGAAATTATACAGTGGTTTAAGATTCAGGAATCTTAATTTAATCACACTGGTGTTGGGAAATTATTACAAATACTCCAGGATATTATAGGTACTTATTCAAAATAAGAGGAGTTGTAAATCATCTTATAATTCTTAAAACTGGAAAATGTTAAAGACTGTGATAAAATGAATTGTATTTTTTTGTCTTCAACACCTAAGAAACACAACAGCTGAATGTAAGAAAACTCCAGCTGGCTAAACATTGAATATTTATGATGAAGTCACAACTAGTACTACTTTCAATAAGATTTAGTGTAAATGGTAAAAAAATACACCGTATTTCCAACTAAACTCGATCATTGTCAATTTCGAAGTGAGAAGCTAAAAAATTGATATTCAGAATAAATCGTTGATTCTGGGTACTTAACGTGTAAAAACAAGCATATTAAAATCACTCGTGGAAAACTGTCATTAGGACTGAAGAAATGCATTTTTGTAAAAATCTTTTAGCACGAAAGAAAAGACCATGTAGTACACAGTTTTATTAGCATTCTACATAGGCAGAAGCCTTAAATTCGCCGACAATCGACGAGTTGAAAGCTTAATTAAAACACAAATTATGCAAATCTCTTTACCGTAGAAGTGACTGAGCATAATAATACAAATTAAACGTTACAAGTCAAGTGCGACTCTTTAACCCACCTTTTTAACAAAGTTTCTCCTTTGTTTCGTAATTTCGTCTGAAGGCTCTCCTCCGGTAATTCCCTTCGCTCCAGTATCGTCGACTTTAGAACTGTTCACTAATTTTTCAATCTTAGCTTGCTTTTCGGCATGTTCTTGAGATTTTTTCTCTTGAATAAATTTCTCTTTTTCTTTCTTTATCTTTTCTATCAGTTCCTTGTGGTTTAAGGACAGTTTTGGTATTGTTTTCACCGGTGTGTCGACTGCTCCTTCACCGCGAATTTCTCCAAGTGTAGAGTCTGCTTTCTTGCTTGTGAGCTGTGGATTGTTGTCTGCTCGCATGCAAATAAAATTGAAAGAATGAACACAATTAGTAAGTGCCACGTTACGTTAAAATACCACAAGGTTTCCTTCATGAAATCCGATTTAGTTTACAAGTTACCAAATGCCAGGTTTTACCTGCTACTAGTTTAACAATCGGTGTCTTAGGAGCCTTGATTGGCAGAATGTCGCCTCCGGCACCAACAAACCTCTTGTACGCGTCCTCTAAATATGTCCTATCTCTCAAGTCAGGCACGAAAAAGAATGCCCCAAAACATAAAAGAAGAAAAGCTACAAATATTAACATTAAAACATATTTTTCCCTAAGCCTAAGTCCCGATCTATGACCAGGAATTGGGTGAAAACTCCTACTATGGTGAGTTGGCAAAATCGCCATGTTTGAAGAACTTTACGCCGCCATAATGGGTAATACCGCTATCTACGTATGCTCAAGGGCGCATTATATTGTAACGTGGCTGCTGATTGGCTTGTTCCAACACGCGCGATACCCACGATCCGAACTGCTCAGCTGAACATGCCGACGAGATGAAGCAGTTTCTGTTTAGTCGAGTATCATCCGTTTGTTTCAGAAGAATGAGTTCCATTACTGAGTCAGTAGTTCAGTATATATCCCCAGCTCCAGGAGAATTTGTGGCCTATCGACAATCTCCAGGGAAAACTCCAGGGGTTGTTTTCTTGCCGGGACTTATGTCCAACATGGACGGGACGAAAGCGATGGCCCTGGAACGATATTGCAGAAGCATTGGGCATTCATACGTAAGATTTGACTACAGGGGACATGGCTTCTCTAGTGGAACGAGCCAAGAATGTACAATCGGAATGAGGAAGGAAGATGTGCTGACGATTCTTGACAACGTTACCAAAGGTATGCTCTGTTTTATTTTAATCCACTTTATGAAAGAGAGAAATTTCTATTCAAACTGTATGCTCCCCTTCCAGCATTATCACATTCGTAGGTCAATCAGATTTTTCAGATCTGATAGCTTGCATAGCTGGTGCTTTTGTTGGGGTAAATTGCGCTCGCGAGCAAGTGGCGAAGCCAGGCCCCTCGCATTTTACCCCAACAAAGGCACCGCAGGCTACAGATTTGACAATGTGAATGAGCACTTCCGGTGTTGTTGGAAGACAGAGGTCACGATCCTTGGCGCAGGCGAAATGGTTTGAGGGTTCTGAGGACGAGAATGACTGGATTCAAGGTTGTTGCTACTGATGATAGATCAGGTTTGGGCGGTGGGGAGGGGGGGGGGGGGAGATTTGGATTCCCAATTTGGCAGCATTCCTAAATATTTTGCAATAGAAGTAACACAAATACAACAAAGGGGCTGGAACTTACTAGGAGTAAAATTAAAGGAACAGGAAGCAGGAATCTTAGACCCCTCTGTTTCTTCCTAACAGATGTGTGAAGGGTGCTATTAAAAGACTTGCAGTGATGATTGAGGACATACCTCCGTCCCTTACTCACCCCTTCCTTTATAAGCATGATTTTACTGAATAGGCCATTTTACAGTTGTCTGCTCAGTGACTTGGCCTTTCAATGGTAGCAAGGCTGGAGTTGACCTTGTTTTGATACATACCTCACTGCTTTTGTTTTGTAAATCAAGTTGTTCAGATGCTAACTAGTTGGCATTTACATGAGAAAGCAAAAAGGTTTGTATCAATGCAAGGTCAACTCCAGCTTCGCTACCATTCAAGGAACAGGTCACTGAGCAGACAACTGTAAAGTGGCCTATTCTTAGCAGATTGAAGTAGGCTACTGTTTTGCATTTCTTTAGGTCCCCAAATCCTTGTTGGCTCAAGTCTTGGAGGGTGGATCATGCTTCTAGTTGCCATGGCAAAACCTGATCAGATAAGGGGTCTTGTTGGGATAGCTAGTGCAGTGGGATTTTTGTGGCGTCATTATGATAGCCTCCCAGACACAATTAAAACAGAAGTGGAGACTACAGGAAAATGGATCATACCTTCAGAGTACAATGAAGAACCATATGTGTTGGATTTAAGTGTAATCAAGGAGGCACGACAGCACATTTTAAAAGAAAATGAACTATACCCAATCCATTGTCCAGTTCGTCTCATCCATGGCATAAAAGACAACACTGTACCGTACCAGGTTTCACTTGATCTCGTCAATCAACTTGAAAGTGATGATGTTCATGTTACACTCATTAAAGATGGAGGTCATAGACTTTCTGATGCTGGTAATCTCCAGTTTATAACAAGAACTTTGGGAAATTTGATTGACAAAGTGAAGCATGATGAACAGTGTTCTCTGTAAGTTGTAGTAAATGAAATGGCTGCATTCCAATCAGATGGCTTAGATCCCGTTTCTTTTGTACGAAGCTACTAGGGATGTTGCTACACCTCTTGAATGAGAATGGTAAGGCACAGCGAGGCAACATGGGGAACAGTGAGGCACTGGGAGGTACAGTGAAGCACAGTAAGGCCCTGTAGGGCCCCGTAAGGCGCAGTTAGGCACTGTTAGGCACAGTAAGATACAGAAAGGCAAAGTGGGCCACAGCGAGGCACAGTCAGATAATTAAGGGTACTTTCTACTAAATATATACTTGTAAGTCGTTATATGTGGTAATAATCAACTATGAAGCGAGACTCCAGTTCTTAATTTGTGAACTTTGATTTTTGGAAAATTAGTGATCGTGATCTGAATAAAACATGAAATGTTTATTTTATTTTACTTCAAACGTCTTCTGAAGCCCCCTACCCCTCTACCATCCTTATTCCTATAGGTACGTTTGTAGTCGCTGCAGTACATTAACGAAAAAGTGGTCGTAATTAGAGCTGGTCGTTTCCCGGGGGGGGGGGGGGGGGGGTACTCCCATATATGGGCTATATAGGTATGTGCCGCGGGATAGGGTATGGTTTTTGAGGTTCTCGGTCCTTAAATAGGGTATCATTTTTGCTCCTTTTGGCATTGTGTTCCCGGTGTTATCCTTAGATAGGGTACCTAAATTCTATCAGCTAAAATAAATGCCCAACTAAACGTAACAATCGTCTGTTTAAACTATAAACTATCCGTTCAACTAGTAGCAAAGCGATTTTGTTAAGATTTGTGTTTTGCCGTGTGCGGTTAGCCGTTATTTGGATCGTCACCCAACGTTTCTCCTCTCCTTGAATAGGGTGTCATTTTTCGGGTTTGGGCCTTAAAAAGGGTATCAATTTTCGTTTTCTTTATCCTTAAATAGGGTCAGGGTTTAAGAACCTTCGCGGCACACCCCTATCCGAAATTTATGGGAGTACCCCCCCCCCCCCGGGGGTCGTTTGCGACGATGCGTTCTCGTAAGCGACCTCACGCTGAAATACCAGTCGTCGAGGTTGGTCGCTTTCCGTCCGTACCAGATCATTTAGCATAAAATGAACTCGGAAACTTCCCGGAAAAGATCAGGCCAAGTCATCTCCCAATTCATATTCTTTACCTTAGTAGAGCTTTAGTTGTCAATACATGCGTAGCCAGAAAGGGTAAGTTAATTAATGTATACCTTATTATAGGAAATTAATGCCTCATGAAATTAACGCGAATTTGGTGTTTATTTCCGCGCCATTAATTAAGTGGAGCGTTAATTTTCGCGCCGTTAATTTGCATTATATTTGTCCCAAATTTTTGATAAACCCCACACATTTTCGGCAACTAGGAAACACAAGCTTTCTATTTTGTGCACTTCTTTCTCACAGTTTATAAAGTAAATCGTTTACAATAGTTCTGCTTCTTTGTCACAACGTGTCACTGCCGCTGTTAGAAACTTGCACATCTGCTTCTTGGATTTCGGCTAAGATGACTTTGAGTCGTCAACGTAATCTTTCTCGATGGAATACAAGACTTCCTCTGTTCTCTCTTTCAAAATTGTCAGACTCCTTGCATCACTCCACTGGACAACCACGCTCATAGGTATTTCAAGGTCTCCTTGAACGAGTGGAGATCGCGTTGATTTCCTTCATTTTGAAACTTTAGCACCTCTTTTAAGTGAAATTTCTTTATTGGAAAGTAATTTTTCCTTCACTTCGCGTTAATTTAAGTCGCGTTAATTTCAAATACCATTTAATTAACACGAGCTTTAATTTCCTATAATAAGGTATTGTCTATATCCAAGGCGAGTTCAAAGCATCGTTAAGCTAATCAAGGTCACTACGGAGGAGTACTGAGCAACGGTAACAGGAGTACTGAGCATGCAGCGAGGAACCGATTTAGCAACGAATAAACCGTAAGAATTACGCCGTTGTAGCAAGCAAAGCCCTTCGCTTAAAAAAACGTTAACTGTTGAGCTCAGTTGGGTTCTTCCTAATTTTTTGAAGAAAATTTCATTTTCGAATTTGACAAGTAACAAACACTTTTACAAACACATTTCCACAAATATTTGTATCATTTTCGTCATACAAAAAAAAACATATTATGGGTGGATTTTCTAATAGTCTAAAATCAACCAGCATGTTGTGTCCAAACCACAGGACATTTCGGGCTATTTTGTTACTGTTGTGAGCGACACGGCCTTTATGGCGGCTATTTTGAACAGATTTTGATTTTCATCAGAGGCTAGTTGTCGGGATATACGAGGCATGAGCAATATACGAGGCATGCGTAAATCACAAATAGCTCTTGGAGAACGCTGGAAATAGCATTTCTACGCCTATAGATTTCAAAATTTTCTGGGGGTGCATGCCCCCAGACCCCCCCGTAGCGGATCGCGCCTCCGGCGCTCGCGTGCCCCCCCCCCCCCCCCCCCCCCCACTTATTTTACCCCTGTTACGGCACTGTTGTCATATTATTATGCATGGTAATAGTAGTTACACGTAAAATAGCTCAAAATTGCTTGAAAACGCTGTACCGTTAGCAAACGACACAATGTTATGTTTCATCGACTGTATTTACTAATTTCGCTTTTATTTATTGTTCAAAAGTTCCCCGTTTAAAAACCCATACAAATTCTTATATAAAGATCCGATATGCTGTACATTTTCACTGTTTTCACATGGTTTTGTCCATGTTTGCAGTGATGTTTTCACATGTTTTTGTCCATGTTTTCAGTGTTAGGATAGTTCTGTCTATCCTCACTTTCCTTATCGAGGCAACGACATGATATTTCGAATTCTCGACCTATTGAGTAATGGTCACGCGGCTGTTGTCAATGGGCGGGCTTTCGAATTTGAGCCCATTCGGATCGTCATTG
Source organism: Meandrina meandrites (assembly GCA_963693305.1). Lineage (NCBI taxonomy): Eukaryota > Metazoa > Cnidaria > Anthozoa > Scleractinia > Meandrinidae > Meandrina > Meandrina meandrites. Next base: position 10,955,240 of record OY855906.1, read on the forward strand.
CCACGAGCACTTTATAGACAACTGTCTTCTTGCTTGTTGTTCTATTCTGTGCGGCATACACTCTGCTAACGAGACCCAATCAGGTCAAAACAGCTGTCCAGAGTTTGCATTTTTGACTTTCAGTTTGGACTCTATCATGTCATTGTCCCGTTAAGGTTTTTCATTTCTACGTCGTGTCAGCCTTCCAGTTTATTGTCTCAGTATTTTATTTTTATCTGATCACAGCTGTCAGTAGCTCCTACGTACACCAGAAGCATTTTCGTCCGCGGTCCCTTGCTTTCAGTTGTCTTATATTAAGACCGCCATTTTATCATATGCAAATATTATGCTTGGTCTACCTGTGTCCAAACACTTTGAATTCGCGAGGTTACACTTACAACCCAAGGGGGTGTTTTTTAAACAATTTGCTTTTGTAAAACTCGCAGTGTTTTTGGAGAAGCTCTTTTCTACTGTTGGCAAACAAATAAGCGCCACCAAAGCCCTTTCCGCCGTCCCCCACGGGCTGAATATAAAAATCAGGATCCACGTGCATATTGATGTTTTCCATGGTCTCGGCAACTTTGAAATCGATTATATCACTTGCTTTGCCTGAAATGGTGCTTCTGATAGACACATAAGCGGAATGGACGCCCGTGGGATGTGGTGTCTGCGGTTTTTCTCCTCGTGCCAATCTCAACTGAGCTTCAATGGTGTCGCCAGGGAAGAGACTTCTCTGGCAAATCGGTGAGCAAACCGCCGTCATCCTGCCGTTAATTTCCAACAGTTTGAGGTCACCATTCTTGCACAGGAATAACTGTATGTTCGCGAACTGATAATCAAAACCATATTGAGCGAGTCTGCAAATGAACAGGGATAATATCAAACTTTCCTGGGACTTGTAATCTTTTACAAGACACAAACTGTACCATCTAATGTCTGAAATGTGAGTCTGAATAGCTAAGATCAAAATTATAACTGTCAGCTAAGAAATAACCCTTTGACAGCTGAGCTCAGAGATCTATTTATTGAGAAATGAGCTGAAATTTTAACTGATAACTGAGGATGTAGCACCTCTATCCAGATCCTCGGAAATGACTAAGGCTGCGTCCACAGCCACTGACGGGCACTAAATGTGAACACATTTTTTAATCAAGTACCCACACCAGAATTCGGGCCCGGTGCTCGTGCCCGAAAACTAGGTCTCGCCCTTGTACTCGGGCACTTAGTGGTACTTGGGCACTTTGGTTTTCTGTGTCTGAACACGACGCTTTTTTTGGCCGGTGCTCAGGTATCAGTGCTCGGGCACTAAGTGTGAACACGGCCTAAGAGTCGAAACTTATTCGCATTTGCTTTGGTTTTGCATTACTACGCTCAGTGATTGGCTTAAAAAACTCGCGCCACTTTCTCAACCAGTCAGAAGTTTTGATTGGTTCACTGGATTGCCTGTGTCCTTTGTGATTGGAAGACTTTGGATAACACGGACCTGAACCAGATTTAAGTGACCAGCGGTTTTTGTGAAAACATGGGTTTGGTTGGGGTCAAAAACCTGGTTCAGGTCCTTGTTATTGAAGGTTTTCCTTTGTGATTGGCCAGAGTGATTACCTTGGGTTTGGGTAAACAGAAATAACGTCTTGAAATTGATAAAGATGAAATGTTCACTTGTCGCGAGCGTGGAACAAAGAAAAAATCCGAGTCCCCGACGGGAATCGAACCCGTGAGTGAGAATGCGCTGCAAAAAATTAATGGTCAACAGAAGTGGCTGTTTCAGTTAAACGAGAGACGCAGAGTCCAAGCAAGTGCATGGTTATACGTCTCAATGTAAAGCTGAGTACAAGACCGCCGGATTGGGCGTCAAATTAACGAAATGCCTTGTAGTTCGTTATTACATGCGTATTATTGTTTGCATGTATTTCGGATTTTTCCGTGAAAGATAATGTACAGTGAAGCAGAGAAGAGAGGGTAATTTGTTCTAGAGATTGTATTCTTAAACAGGACAGAACGATGTAGCATATATACCTTGAACAAACAAGGGGCGTAGCCAGGATTTTTCCAGAGGTATGCAGGCCCGTAGCCAGGACTTTGCAATGGGACGGGGGGGGGGGGGGGGGGGGGGGGCAGGAGCGTCTCCGGCATAGGGGTGTGTTGGGGGTATCCTCCCCCAGCATCTTTTGGAAAAACTGGATATCTTAGACAGCATTTCGTGCGTTTTGAAGACAGTTTGTTAGCAAACAAGGCAAGTTACAGTGAAGGACATTGGGTAGCATGTATCATTGGTATGCGCAATTTTCCAAATTCCACTCCAAACCCCTCCCCCTTCCTCTCTTCCCCTCAAGTCTCAAATATTTTTTAATGTGATGTGAGTGTAATGGTGAAGTTATGTTATAAGTGTGAGCGTTCTTTCTTGATATCAAATAAGAACTTATGGTAAATGTAGCCGCTTTCCCGCACAGAGCTTACCCTCTGTCTTTCTTCCCGAAGTGTTGTTTTCACGCGTCGCTCGTCATTTAGCCTGTCTAGCCTTTTGCAAACTACAGGTAGGTATTTTTCAAAGATCTGTGCTATTCATTGATTGAATCGCTTAGTTTTACACGCTTAAAAGCTGCTGCGAATCTTCATTGTCAGAGGATATTGGCCAATGCTATTTTCTATTGTTACAAGTCAATTGTTTGTCGTCTTCATTGAAAGAAGTATTTTTAGCTTGTCACGCAATCTTTCTCGGTAACCAAATGTACAAGAAGATTGGCGCGTCGCGGCACGTATTTACAAACTGCTAGGATCTTTTTTTAATTATTCTGAGCACGGATTATTCCTTTCACGGACCTGATTACGATTTAATGCAGCTTCTCAAGTCTTAATAAAGGAAAACGGTTATGTACAATAATACTTCGAACTTGAATGGAATTTTTAGAAGGATCAGTAAAGCCACTGAGTGAAAAATTGAAACAAATTAAAACTTACGCTTTAGCGTGAATAATGCAGGATCTCTCACGGCTTCAAAAATGTACAGAATTTTGAAGCTTTTGAATACATAAGTAGTTACATCTTGAAATGAAAATTAATCTAAAACAAGTTTCTTTCAAGTTTGTTTCATTTGCCCAGTTTACGTTTGGAATTTTAGGCTTTTGAAGCGAATTTTATTTGAAAAGCACATGGTGACATCTGATACGCATCAGACTTGCTACCGGCAGTACTTCAGAAAATCACAAACAAGGATTTTTATTATTACGTAGTTATAGTGATGGAAAGCATAAAAAGCAATGTGAGTGTTAAATTTGTGGAAGGGATTCAGTAGTTTTGCAAGCGGTTTTGCGCTATCTCACGGAACCATGATTTGCAAATAATTTTATTATCCCTAATTACTGCTTTTCTGCACCAAGATAATACCACCGGTAGTTAAATTAATGTCAGTGACAGTTGTACAGAATGAAAACCTACCTTTCACCAGAGTGTTTTGAGCTAGTGTTATATTTTGTAGAAAGAGTTCGTGTTTTTCCGAGTTGTTAAAATGACGCGCGGAGGTGAAGAAATTTTTTTCACCGTCTACAAGTTTCGTTTGGGATCAATTTATCAAGGTTGATAAGCATTTTTCAAATCATAAATTGGCCTTTCAGCGTGTCTAGTTGTCTGAATTTAGTACGCATATGGTTTATTTTTTCCACTCGCACGTTTGTGTTAAATGCCGTAAAAGAGCCGGGAATTTTGGGGGTGAGGTGCGCGCTAACAAAAGCCTTCGGGACTGGGAGTCAATGGGCTAATACATCGCAAATCGCTTTCAATATTATCATTTCCCCTACGCATACCTCATGCAAAATAGTCGAATCTCGAAGAGATCTTTGATTTTGTTATATTTTCGACTTTTTCAGGTACTCACGTGCGTATAGGTAGCTACACCGTTGCATACCTGTTTGCTATGGTGTCGAACATTGCCCACGCTCTAGCTTGAACCTCAGCTGGTTGTGTGCAAGGAAGTATCAACATCTGAGTAACGCTCGGGTTGCACTGCCATGTAGACAAGTCATAAAGTGCCCAGTGATAGACTTTACCATTAAATATATACCTATTAAAAGAAATAGAAAAAAAACACCAATGTGATAAAACGCTTGCGAGATAGATACCCGGTACATTTCGAGACAGTTAGGTACTGCAATTAATTAGTCAGTATTGAAATGATTCTCCATTAAAACTGCGGCAATTTGCAAGGCCAAATTAGCTGCATTCAGGTGGCTTATAATAGTTTCAATTGTTTAGCAATGTCTGTCTTTGGTGTTCTATGGCAGCTGTACTATTAAACTAATAACGTTTAGGCAAATCTTTTAGCACAAACTTATACACATTTCACCAACGAAATGCTATTACAACAATGAAATTATTAATAAAAAGAAAGCTTGAGCTACAACATACTTCTCTCGAGACAGTTCCTCAAATAAATGCAATTTCAAGACCAATTAAAATCTTGGTCAACAACAACAGAGATAAGCTTTGAATTTTTACTGAGCCACAAGCATTTCAAGGCTATTTCTTACAAATGCATATTATATGGTCACTTTCACATACATGATAAACAACAGAAACAAACATGGCAAATATAATCCATGTACAAAAGCTACCATTCATATACCGGTATTTAAAAATACAGCCATTTAACCATAGTACAATCCAAATATAAACGAGTCATTGTGAATTTCATCTCAGAAAACTTCTCTAGATTTGGTAGATTAGGTCGGTTAGTAATCCAGGAGATGAATTTAACATGATATGGAAGCTGCACAGCCTACTGTACAGTTAGCCTCCATACAAAATTTGTGGTTCACAGAATGACTGATTTATTTTCAATTTCAACTTTTAGCACCGAGTCTTTTGCAGCAGAGTTACTCGCCACTCAGATGACACTCACGCAACTCCGGCAACGTCAAAGCGATAACCCATGCAATTCCCATGTATCTGCGTGTTTTTATGACGTAGAGAATGGCACTACCTGTTTAAAAATTGTCTCATATCATAGGGGTGTGTGGATCTCGTGATTACGGTCTCCTTCCCCAATTTTTTACCCTTTGTATAATTTGGCATTTTCCTTTTTTTGTTGTGCATGGTAATACATGATAATGAATATAAAACAAAGGAAAACACCAAATTGTACCAGACAGGTAAGGCTAATCTATGGAACTGTAGATCGTGGAACCGCAAAATGAGTGGGACAAGGGGAACTTAAAGTGAAAGAAAATGACTTACTTGAGCACCACTAAATTTTTGCAAACCTATCATGAAGGAAAGTGAAAAAAGAAAAGGAAAGAGAAGCAAACCGCAAACCTGACCTTAGCCGGTCGATATGTGCTCATTTACCATTTGGTGATCTCCATACCATATTCATGGCTTTAAAGGGGTTATGTGTGACATATGATTTGGCCAAAAATAAGCTTGTGACACATGAAAAGGGCTTAATTCAAGCCGTAATTCGTGAATTCATAAACTAGTGTGATGCGTGATTCATGAAATGCCATAACATATACGCGTGATTCGTGATTTGAGGTAAAAATAGGCTTGTGATTGAGACAGCGCCCCCCCTTTACCACCCTTCATACTGGAAAGGAAAGCGTGCGCTTATTAGAAGTAGGGCTCTCAATTCACACATTCTGGTAGTCCCTCTTTTCTTGCAGGGTAGTCGAACATCAGCACATCCTCGCAAGACCTTGCATTATATTTCCATTTTTCACGGAGGGTATTTCTGGGTACACCAAGGTCCTTCATGGCTTATGCAAGAAAGCAATATACCATATATTGCAATACACTATGGCTAGTTTTTATAATGCTTTACAATATTTTAACTTAAAAAAGTATTTTGATCAACACTGTCGTGGCTTGTTTTGAAACGGTTTTTTTTAATTTCCGATAGTTATGTCGATCAACTATCGCTCGACTAGCGACTGATACAGGACCAACAGTTGACTGATATACCACCAGTAGTTGACCCATAAGCTACCAATAGATCATGGTCAATACATCGGCCCACATCAGTGGATGCTCGACCAGTATATCGGTGGGTTAGAGTCGACTCTCGGTCAATAGCAGATCGCCATATCGATTGTGTCTCAGTTGAGTGTGGATCGATTACTGACCGAAATATCGACAGATACATCAGTCGATATATATATATCAATCAAGACCCCCCATAAGATACATGATCCGTATAAATTACTTAATTAGGTCATTTCCTTACCCATCAAGATCCAAAATATCGCCGTCCACGTATTTTTCCAAGATCATCCCATCAGTTAACGAGACAGGAAACTTTTTGACGTCAAGGTTCTTGGAAATTGAAGAAGTGAATTTTCCTATTAAGGAACTGTAGTGCTTCTCTGCATGCCTGAGTGCTTCAATAAGGTCTTGCAGAGAATTTACTTTCTGTATCAAGAGTGATCCACTACCACATGATGGTTTAAGAATGGCAGGAAGGCCGACTTCATTTATGGTACTTTCTAGTTGAAGAGCTGTGGGAATGTTGTTCAAATCGATGTGACGGTACGGAAGAGGATCAGGGTCGAGCAGCTCACGGGTGTAGAACTTGTTTATGGTTAAATACAGCGCATCAAATGACGGACCGCGAAAAGCTCTCTTCGACTTGCCATATTTCTCCACGAGCAGAGACAAAATGGGCACTGTGTCATCATTCAGCGCTATCACAGCATCAATGGAATTTGTCTCTATGGACGCGATGCAAACTTGTGCTGCCTTCAAGAAATCAAACCCGCCCTCCACCTTAAAATCTTCAAACTCGGGTCGAAGAGAAACCACGTGATCCTGCTCAGACAGGTGAGGGAGGCTGAATTGGACAATCTTATCGTATCTCTTGCATGTGTACAGACAAAGAACATTTTTGCGAGAAACTGTAGTGCTGACATTCATCACGATCAGTCCAGATTGTTCACAGCGAGCAAACGAGGCATGCGAGGCAAACGTGCAAATAGTACCTATCACCATAATGGGTAATACCGCTGTCGCATTATGCTCAAGTGCGCATTATAATGTAACACGTGTAACGCAAATTGTAACGTGGCTGCTGATTGGCTTCTTCCAACACGCGCGATCGGATCACGATCCAAACTGCTCAGCTGAAAGGGCGACGACGACATGAAGCAGTTTCGCTCTAGTATCACCTGTTTGTTTCAGAAGAATGAGTTCTATTACTGAGTCATGTAATTAGAGCTGGTCGTTTACGACGATGCGGTCTCGTAAGCGACCACACGCTGAAACACTAGTCGTAGAGGTTGGTCGTTAAACGTCCCTACAAGATCATTTAGCATAAAATGAACTCAGGGTGGTACAGAAACTTCCCGGAAAAGATCAGGCCAAAGTCATCTCCCAATTCATATTCTTTACCTAAGTAGAGCTTTAGTTGACAAGAGCAATAAGCGATGCAGCAACTTAGACATATGTAGCCAGAAATGGTAATGCATCAGTCAATTCCAGCAGTGCCCATCCCCCCCCCCCCCCCCGGCTAACCCCCGGGCATTAGCATTTCTTTAAAAAAATTGGCAAATTCCCCGGGGTGGGGATGAAGGAACCGGGCAAATGCCCCGCTCCCGGGTTGATTGTTTTCAATCTCTCGATAGCACGAACATCCACGAGCTTCTCTAGTCCTTCATGGACTAGCTAATCTGCAACGTAGACCACGTCTTGGCCTATAAACGCCTCCATCATGAATACGCGACTCACTCCACGCTTTCCAAACCACGTGTCAAATGCCCGGGGGTCAACCCGAGGTACGCAAATGCCCCACCCTCTGGACGGGCAACATTAGGAAATGCCCCGCGGTTGCCCGGGGGCGGGGATGGGCATTGCTGGAATTGACTGATGCATAAGTTAATTAATGTATACCCGGTGTATATTGTCTATATCCTAGGTCACTACGGAGGAGTACTGAGCAACGATAAAAGGAGTACTGAGCATGCAGCGAAGTACCGATTTAGCAACGAATAGTAAGATTACGCCGTTATAGCTATAGCAAACAAAGCCCAGCGCCCGAGTCAAACTACAGATAGCGGGTAAAGCTACTCAGCGACTCTGCACACTAAAACACTTAATGAGAGATTTATTATCCCACTGCTTTATTTTACTTGCATCATCTGTAAATTTGGAATGATACACGAATATTTATACAAAATTGTCGCCTTCGGATAAAAAAAAACTTTTTACAAATGGCACTAAAAGTTAACTGTTGAGCTCTCTGTTGGGTTCTTTCTAATTTTTCGAAGAAAATTTTATTTTCAAATTTGACAAGTAACACTTTAGCACATTTCCACAAATATTTGTATCTTTTCCACCATACAAAAAAATATATTATGGGTGGATTTCCTGATACAGGCAGCAGAAATTCAAAAGAAATCAACCAGCATGTTGTGTCCAAACACTTTGAATTCGCGAGTCACACTTACAACCCAAGGGGGTGTTTTTTAAACAATTTGCTTTCGTACAACTCGCGGTGTTTTTGGAGAAGCTCTTTTCTACTGTTGGCAAACAAATAAGCACTACCAAAGCCCTTTCCGCCGTCCCCCACGGGCTGAATATAAAAATCAGGATCCACGTGTAGATTGACGTTTTCCATGGTCCCGGCAACTTTGAAATCGATTATATCACTCGCTTTGCCTGAAATGGTGCTTCTGATAGACACATAAGCGGAATGGACGCCCGTGGGATGTGGTGTCCGCGGTTTTTCTCCTCGCGCCAATCTCAATTGAGCTTCAATGGTGTCGCCAGGGAAGAGACTTCTCTGGCAAATCGGTGAGCAAACCGCCGTCATCCTGCCGTTAATTTCCAACAGTTTGAAGTCACCATTCTTGCACAGGAATAACTGTATGTTCACGAACTGATAATCAAAACCATATTGAGCGAGTCTGCAAATGAACAGGGATAATATCAAACTTTCCTGGGACTTGTAATCTTTTACAAGACACAAACTGTACCGTCTAAATGTCTGAAATGAGAGTCTGAATAGCTAAGATCAAAATTATAACTGTCAGCTAAGAAATAACCCTTTGACAGCTGAGCTCAGAGATCTATTTATTGAGAAATGAGCTGAAATTTTAACTGATAACTGAGGATGCAGCACCTCTATCCAGATCCTCGGAAATGACTAAGAGCCCTATAAAGCGGTTATTGAAACTTATTCGCGTTTTCTTTGGTTTTGCATTAATACGCTCAATATTGGTTTAAAAAAACTCGCGCCACTTTCTCAACCAATCAGAAGTAAAACCAAAACCAAATCCAACAGCAACTTCCTTACGCACGTTTTCCCGCGCTATTTGCGGGGCTACATGGAGTTGCTTCGAGTTTTGATTGGTTCACTGGATGCCCTGTGTCCTTTGTGATTGGCCACAGTGATTACTTTGGGTATGGTTTTTCGACACGCATTTGAAAACTGCTCTAAATAAACAGAAATAACGACTTGAAATTGATAAAGAGAAAAAATCCGAGTCCCAGACGGGAATCGAACCTGTGACCTCCCAGATACTGGTTGGGCACTTTATATTTTTGACTTTTTCAGGTACTCACGTGCGTACAGGTAGCTACGCCGTTGCATACCTGTTTGCTATGGTGTCGAACATTACCCACGCTCTAGCTTGAACCTCAGCTGGTTGTGTACAAGGAAGCATCAACATCTGAATAACGCTCGGGTTGCACTGCCATGTAGACAAGTCATAAAGTGCCCAGTGATAGACTTTACCATTAAATATATACCTATTAAAAGAAATAGAAAAAAAAACACCAATGTGATAAATAAAACACTTGCGAGATAGATACCCGGTACATTTCGAGACAATTAGGTACTGCAATTAAAGTCAGTATTGAAATGATTCTCCATTAAAACTGCGGCAATTTGCATGGCCAAATTAGCTGCATTAACCAGGAGCCATAATCGGGGAGGAGACCGTAAGCGCGAGATCTGGAACAAATCGTGCCATCCCGCGTGGTGCGCACGTACTGCCGCGAGGATTTTCGCGAGGACACCGTGCGGAGAAATATAAAGTAAATGCCTTCCAAAGTTACCTCTGCGAGAGAAGTAAACACTGGCTTTCTTTCATCAGTTTCTATTCCTAATTTACGTCAAGGTTTCCTTTAGCACTCCTTTGAAAGTAGCCATGAAAGTGAGGATAATTCAAGTGACTCGGATGATGCAAAAAAGCTGCAGTATATTTTGGTCTTGCTTTCGAAAGCAGGGGGCATTCAACTGTTGCTATTTATGATTGTTTCCCTTAGGGATGACTAACTTTTTCCAATCAGTGAGCCAAGTAGATAACAATATAATTAAATCACAGGAGAAATGACAAAAAAGGTCTTTCTTTATAATTTATCAGGGAAAAACTTATAGGTAAACCTTTTTGCCATCATTTAATTTTTATTATGAAATATATGTTTACTCCTGTATTTCATGATGCTTTTATGAGGCATTTTATATTTATACCTGGTAATGACAAATGCTTATCTTTAAGCACCCTAAACTACAGGTCTGTTTGATCTGATGAAAATGCCACTGATTTTTGTCATCATCATCATCATGATTATTATTATTATTATTTCATTATTATTATTATTATTATTATTATTATTATTATTATTATTAAGAAAGTGTAAGAGTAATGTAATTTATCTGAATTGCTTATTCTTGACGTCAAAAAATTCAAAAATGAAATCTCTTGTGACTTCTGACATCTGATTAAATACAATTACAACACCTCAATAGTAGATGAAATTATTAAAAGAAAGCTTGAGTTACAACATACTTCTCTCGAGACAGTGGTCAAATAAATGCAATTTCAAGACCAATCGAAATCTTGGTCAACAAGAACAGAGATAAGCTTTGAATTTTTACTGAGCCACAAGCGTTTCAAGGCTATTTCTTACAAATGCATATTGTATGGTCACTTTCACCTACATGATAAACAACAGAAACAAACAAGGCAAATAAAATCCATATACAAAAGCTACCATTCATATATTTATACCCAGTTGAGATATTAGCGGACTTAATATTGCAAATTAAACTTTCAGTAATAAGAAAGAAATCTAGACGGCATTGAATTTCGGGCCGTTTGCGTCACCAGGTATATCTGCAAGTATCTGGATTTAAAATTCTCCATATACGTCTAGTAGAACAAATTGAACACAAAAATCTTTCAGTGTTTTAACTGATTCCGTATGCGTTTTAGCGAGGCCGCCTTTTTTATCCATATCCAGATCCAAAACTAAGTTAAAATCTCCTCCACTTGCTACTTCATCGCACTGAAAATCATTTAAATGATCAAAAAAATCCGGAAAGAAATTTGGATTATCATCATTAGGCGCGTAGAGCGTGGCTATGGTCATGCATTTTTTATTTGCTGTAATATCAAAGATGATAAATCTGCTGTTGGGATCCAGGTATGACCATAGGACTTGAAGATCGAAGTTATTCTTGAAAAGAATCACGACTCCTCCTTTAGCGCTGGTACAGCAACTAAAAAGTGTTTTATATCCCCATTCGGCAGACCATACGGGAATTTGTTTTCCGAGCAGTGCACTTCTTGAAGCATGCAAATAGAATAACTTTTCCTTCTAAGCCAGTTAAACGTTTTGCGTCTTTTTAGTTTGTCCCCAAGTCCTCTCACATTAAGGGAACATATTTTTAAATCCATAGGCTAAATAAGAAAAATTATTTCTATCCTTAAGTTGGAAAAACCATGCGGTAAAAGTGAACAGAAGTTATTGTGGAAGTTTTAACAACATAACGTGATGTTTGTGATTTTAGAAAGAAAGTTAAATGACTTAAAATTTTGTTCTTTTGATTATTTGTTTTACAATGTAAAGGTTGCAAGATAATTATGTAAAATTACCGAGTATAAATGGTTCATGTATCTAATAGGATCGATAATAGGAGGCCTCGATCGACATATTGACCAATGTATTGGTTGATATGTCGATCGGTAGTTGATCGATATGTGACTGATATTTTGGTCAACTATCGACCAAGAGTCAACTGCTAACCTACCAGTAGAGACCATCAACTGTCAGTCGAGGAAATTTACAGATACATTACCAAAATTTCACCGTCATATTATGGAAATTTCATCAACTTTATGTTATTAACCGACCGATATAACGGATGTCACTTGATCGACATGTCAAATGATGTATTGATCGATATGTCAGTCATTAGTCAATCGATACTCGACCGACATGTGACCGACATGCGACCGACATGTCGATAGAGTGTCAACCACTAACCTACCGATAGAGGCCATCGCCTGTCAATCAAGGAAATTTCACTGATAAATTCCAGACATGTCATCCTCATATTAGACAGACACTTGATTTCCTATCCTTAGCCAGCCGATATGTGCTCATTTACCATTCAGTGATCCCCATACCATACTCACGATTTTGGAGGGGTTATGTGTGATGCATGATTTGGCCAAAAATAAGCTTGTGGTATGTGAAAAGAGCTTAATTTAAGCCGTAAATTCATGAATTAATAACCTAGTGCAATGCGTGATTCTTGAAATGCCATAACATATACACATGATTCGTGATTGTGTGGTTCCAGAAAATATCCATACCCCCCCCACGGAGGGTTTTTCCAGTTTGACCCCCCCACCCCCCAGGATTTTCCGTTCCAGAGGGTCTCATCGTACTCCCCCCACCCCCCGGAAATTCCATGTTTTGTCTTTTGGTCCCCCCTACCCCTTGGAAAGTCCAAATCTACAAAACAAAAACAAGAATCAGGTCATTTATGTTTATTTTATCACGTTAGACTGTAATTATGATTAATTTAACCCCCAGCTGTCTAAAGTGTCAAAATGTGTACATGTGGATGAAAACGACTAGCGCGTGCGGCATATTTTTTACGGTTAACTTTTAGTTAAATATAAACATTTGATTTGTCCACATCACGTTCGATGTTAATTTTTATCGTACATTAAAATATCAGGAAAAGATATTTGCTAGGTTAAGAATAAAACTGCTTGGTTATAAAACATCAAAGGTGTGAGATTAATTTTCAGAATATTCGCCAAAAAATGAACGTGGAAAATGCCAGACGTGTTCAAACGTTCCCCTCCAAAAAAAGTGTTAACAAGCAAACGAAACCAAAAATGTATGTCACAAAATCTAACCATTTGATTCAATCATTAAAAGAAGCTTTCATTCAAGAGTCTAAAAGAGTGCTGAAGGTAAGGCGTTTAAACGCTTTTTCAGATTTACACAGTCGAGTTTGTAATTATGCATAGTCAACACAACATATCAAATTACTTTACACACGCGCTAATAATATTTAAGATTACATACTTATTTCAGCTTTTACGACAAAACTCTGAAAATACGCTAGTATTAATCTCCTTTATGTTTTGGTACATTGCAGGTGCGAAGTTACGAGTAGCTATATATTTGTGAGCAACGCTTTTTGAAGTATTTCTGGCGTCTACACTACAGCAAAGTTCGACAGCCACAAGCTGTCACGCAACATGTTTTCCAAAAAAATCACCCTTCAGGAAAAGAATGTGTACATCAATAAATTCACACGCTTTGCCCTTGTAGTCTGCAAATGATAGTTAAATTATTCATTTAAATCCTTAGTATTGTTTAACTTTCAAGCGTTTGATGTACGAAACAAATTTCGCAAACGTTCCGCCAAATAATAAACAAAGGTATACTGACCATGAAGTAATTGAATCGATCGCAAATTTTCTGATCGCCGCTCTTGATAAATACACTTCAAAACAAATGACGTTGAATCGACTTCGCGATATTTAAAAACTATTGCACTCATAACCGTGCAAATATACGGTATATGCATTGTTAAACTAGGCAGAAAATTTAACTACGTTATGGCCAAACGCTCGCCAGCCAGTCAAGAGATCATTCTATTGTCAGCGCTTTATGAATATTTCTGGTAAGCGAAAAGCCAATCCAAACTATTTTTTTTTATTTAAGAAGTTATAAGCGATTTAGAAGAGCTCTAATAGTCTAATTTCCAATCCTTAGTTTACCCTAGGGATACACGTGAAGCTATGCGCTGTGCGGAAAAGGTGCAAAAGGTTTAATTCGTGTTAATCAACAGAATCAACTCAAGTGGAAAGCTTGACGAGTTGCCGGTCGCATTTAGCCACAGGAAATAAAGTATATAGAGTCAACGAATCTCAAGTGACTGCATGGATAATTCCATCGGAGAAAGCACCAGTTGCATTCAAGCTAAAAACAGCACGATCTTAAAGTATAAAATGTACAACATGTCGTCATCTTCGTCGTATTTCTGCACCTCCCCGCGATACCATCCTGCCTCCCAGCTTGTTCCTTCCAATTCATCCTCCGTCCATTTTCTTTCTCGAAATTTCTTTTCGTGAAATATCTAAATTAAAAGCTCACATTTGCCCACAAAGCAACATGACCCACGTAAATTTAGTGGGAATGAACAGCGAACCACGGGAAGTGTTCTTCACGTCGCTTCACATCCAATGTCAGGGGACTGGGGACAACTTCGTCCTTCGTGGTCGGCCATTTTGGCTATTTTTACTCCTTCGGAAATTCAACATGCTGCTCAGAAGTGCTGAATTCTCCATCCAAAGTGGGAACAAATAACGGAAAATATATAAAAACCAGTCCTTTATCATTTCTACGAGTCAAAGTTTTAACTGATTTGGCAATCGAGAAAGAACGTAAGTGTTATTCGTTTTGCATATTTTCAACACTATTTCAAACCCCCCGGAAAAAAAACCGTTTGTGTAACCCCCCTCCCCTTCGGAAATTTATCGTTTTCAGACCCCCCTACCCCTCGGAATTTCCGTGATCCTCCGTGGGGGGGGTATGGATATTTTCTGGAACCACACATTTGAGGAAAAAATAGGCTCATGATTGAGACACCCCCCCCCCCCCCTTTACCACCCTGCATACTGGAAAGGAAAGCATGCGCTTAGGGCTTAAGGCTCTCAATCCACACATTCCGATAGTCTCTCTTTTCTTTCAGGGTAGTCAAACATCGGCACGTCCTCGCAAGTCCTTGAATTATTCCATTTTTCACGGTGTGTATTTCTGGGTACACCAAAGTCCTTCATGTGCAAGGGTGCAATATACTTTATATTGCAGCAATATACCATGGCTGGTTTTTATTTTTATGTATTTCAGTCAACATTGTCGTGGCTTGTTTCGAAAAGTTTTTTGTATTCCGCTCATAAACCCCCTCAACCACCCCCCGGATATAAGTCCTTTTATTTATAAGCCCACCCAAAACCCCTTACGAAGTTGAATAAGCCCAGGGCTTATAACCTGCATTTTATGGTATAAGGACCGCCTGTTGGTCGAGTGTCGATCCAATAGCAGTAATATGTCGTTGAAATACTATATCTGTAATTTGTTGAGTGATGTTCATTGATTAACAGTGGATAGTATATGTCGGTCAACTCTCCCTCAACTATCGACTGATACAGGACCGACAGTTGACCAATATACCACCGGTAGTTAACCCATAAGCTACCAATAGATCACAGTCGAAAAATCGGCCCAAATTGGTGGATGCTCAACCAATATATCGGTGGGTTAGCAGTCAAGTGTCAACTCTCGGTCGATAGTCGATCAGCATATTGTGTCAGTTGAGTGCGGATCGATTACCAATACAGCCGACATATCGACCGATACATCAGTCGATATATCAATCAAGACCCCCATAAGATACCATATAAACTACTTAATTAGGTCCTTTCCTTACCCATCAAGATCCAAAATATCGCCGTCCACGTATTTTTCCAAGATCATCCCATCAGCTAACGAGACAGGAAACTTTTTGACGTCAAGGTTCTTGGAAACTGAAGAAGTGAATTTTCCTATTAAGGAACTGTAGTGTGTCTTTGCATGCCTAAGGGCTTCAATAAGGTCTTGCAGAGAATTTACTTCCTGTATCAAGAGTGATCCACTACCGCATGTTGGTTTAAGAATCGCAGGAAGGCCGACTTCATTTATGGTACTTTCTAGTTGAAGAGCTGTGGGAATGTTGTTCAAATCGATGTGACGGTACGGAAGAGGATCAGGGTCGAGCAGCTCACGGGTGTAGAACTTGTTTATGGTTAAATACAGCGCTTCAAATGACGGACCGCGAAAAGCTCTCTTCGACTTGCCATATTTCTCCACGAGCAGAGACAAAATGGGCGCCGTGTCATCATTCAGCGCTATCACAGCATCAATGGAATTTGTCTCTATGAACCTGACGCAAACTTGTGCTGCCTTTAAGAAATCAAACCCGCCCTCCACCTTAAAATCTTCTAGCTCGCGCCGAAGAGAAACCACGTGATCCAGCTCGGAGAGGTGAGGGAGGCTGAATTGGACAATCTTATCGTATATCCTGCATGTGTAAAGACATAAAACATTTTTGCGAGAAACTGTAGTGCCGGCATTCATCACGATCAGTCCAGACTGATCACAGCCAGCGAGTCAGTGAGGCATGTGCAAATACCATATATGAAGTACCTACCCCATAATGGGTAATACCGCTGTCTCAGTATGCTCACGCGGTTGCTGATTGGCTTCTTCCAACACGCGCGACCCCCACGATCGAGCCGAACTGCTCAGCTGAACATTGCGACGACATGAAGCAGTTTCAGTTCACCGAAGTATCACCCGTTTGTTTCAGAAGAATAAGTTCTATTACTGAGTCTGTAGTTCAGTGTATGTCCCCAGCCCCAGGAGATTTGTGGCATATCGACAATCTCCAGTCTCATGTTACACTCATTAAAGATGGAGGTCTATGACCTGGTCATAGACTTTTTGATGTTGTTAAGGTGGCTCGAAATAGTTTATATCAAGAACTTTGGGAAATTTGATTGACCAAGTGAAGCATGATGAACAGTGTTCCCTGTAAGTTATACTTAATGTAAAGGCTGCATTAAATTCGTGGATTTCTCGATATATTTTAGCCTGATGTCTTGGATTTTTTGGAAAAGCTCGTTTTCAAGGCGGGGGTAAACCTGAAACCCGTTTTTCCACCGCTTAACTTGGGTTTAATGCAATATCTCGTTCGCGTTTCAAGCACTCCCAAAACTCTCCGCTCATTTTACAAAGCTATGTTTAGCGGTGTTGTGTAAATTTTTGGGTGATTTTTGGGGATGTTTGGGAAGAGTTAGTTTTTCTCAACGGATTAGTAAAATTTGGAGAAATAAGAAATATTAAAGATTTAATGTGATTTTAAAATTAGAATTTAAAGTTAAAAATTAGTAGATGGACACCCAAACAGTCCCCTGACAACCTGGGGTGCTCTTGCGTTGGGGTCAACTGTCTGGTGGTGTTCCAAAAATAATTTTCTTTCTTCCACAAAACTCACCTTCACCCCCACCCTAAATATTCTGGAAGTTATACGGAGGGGAAGGGGCGGAATCTCTCTCCCCCCCCCCCCCACCGGTCTGAAAAGATCAAAAGAAACCCGGTCTGAATAGGGTTAAGCGACTCCGCAACTTAGACCTGCCACTTATGTCCAGGATTGAACGCAAGTATTGTTTAATAAGTACTTCATGTTTGACTGAGTTATTTGGCATTTCCATATTACTTCATATTTGACGGAATTCGGTGTGTTTTGGTGAAATTTTATTAAGGAGGACACTTTGTGATGCCTATCATGAGGAACGTGCATCTCATTAGCGTTCAATCCTGGACATATCTGAGACCTGCGAAGCCAGAAAGGCAGGAAAGGTCACTACGGAGGAGTACTGAGCATGCAGCAAATTAACGAAAGAGCAACGAATAAAACCGTAAGATTACGCCGTTATACCAAGCAACGCTTCGCAGATTACAAACTGCATACAAAGCCCAAAGCCCGAGTCAAACTACAGTAGTATAGGTAAAGTCGCACCGTCGCCCCCAGTCAAATAAACATTGTGAAAAGAAATGCAAGAAAAATAAAATCATATTTAGTGATGAATATAGCTCTTCACTACAGAGTGAAAACCAAGTGCACTTCTCGTTCTAGAGTGACTACGTTAGCAGATACGTCGAAATTGGGGGCGACGTAACTTGGGGCGACCGTGCGAAATTATGCTCGACTGTTGCTACTATGCTCGTAATTATGCCGGAAAATTTTTTACAAACCAGGAAGGTCTTAGGAGCCCGGCATAATGAGAGTAACCAGGCCTAAAGAGCAAAACCCACTTGAGGATGCGCTGGGAACAAGCCTACAGTGCTTGATATGTAGCAACGGAAACCATGTAGAACACTAAAATAGCTTGAAATTTTGCAGTTTTAACTAATAAATGGACAATAGTAGCTCTAAAAAATTAAAAACTGTTATGTCGCAAAATGGCACTATTATGCCGGCAAAATAGCACTATTATGCCGCCATTATGCTCGATGCTCGGCCACCTATAGTATTATGCTCGAAATTATGCCGGCATAATCTGTCAACAATATCGAAACCCCTAGTAAAGCTACCCAGCGACTCTGCACACTAAGACACTTCATGAGAGATTTATTATCACACTGCTTTATTTTACTAGCATTTTTTATCATACTGAAATCTCACACGCGTAAATTTGGGTTATACACGAACATATTATTGCAAAAATGTCGCTTTCACTGAAGAAAATCTTTTTACAAATGGCACTAAAAGTGTATTTGAGCTCTTTCTTATGTTTTGAAGAAAACTTCATTTTTGAATTCAATGTATAACACTTGCACACATTTCCTCCATTATTTGTATCTTTTCCACCATACAAACACATATTATATGTGGATTTCCTAATACAGACAGCAGAAATTCAAAAGAAATCAACCAGCATGTTGTTCCCACATACTTTACACTAACAGCCCAAGGGGGTGTTTTTTAAACAATGTGCTTTTGTAAAACTCGCGGTGTTTTTGTAGAAGCTCTTTTCTACTGTTTTCAAACAAATAAGCACTACCACAGCCCTTTCCGCCGTCCCCTCCGGGCTGAATATAACAATCAGGATCCACGTGCAGATTGACGTTTTTCATGGTCTCGGCAACTTTGAAATCGATTTTTTCACTCGCTTTGCCTGAGATGGTGCTTCTGATACACATAAGCGAAATGGACGCCCGTGAGATGTCATCGACGACCGCTTGCAACCCAGTAAATGGCTTCATATTTTCTGCTTCCCCCAGTATTACATGTAAAACTTACTGACAAAGATGCACAAACTGAAACAGCTACAACTTCCAATGCCATTTATAGTAAACGGCATGTACTAAAACCAGGAACAGTGGAAAAGCCTGGAACACCGGAACAGCCCGAAACACCGGAACGCCAAGCATATCCAACTTTGCTTGCGGTTAACAAAAGCCCGGTTTGCTTGCGGTCAGTTCCAATCCAGTTTGCTTGCGATTAATTCCACTCCAGTTTGCTTGCGGCTAGCTCCACCGTGGCTTCAGCTTGATTGCGGTTAGCTTTCATTTGTTGGTTAGGGTTACTTACCGGTGTGGCTATTCCGGGCTGTTCCGGTGTTCCTATTTTAGTACATGCCCTTCACACGCTGGAACACTTGGCATGATTTTACTGCGTCAAAATCGGACGAACATTTTGACCAATTTAGGGTAATCATATAAACAAACATCTGCCCATAGCACCATCACAGGACCAGACAAGCCAGGCTGGCTCCGTTGCCATTTGATCTCTATGACGCCTTGTAACTTGATCTTGCATATCACCTGTCTGTGGGCACGTGAGGCCCTGACACTTCCTTTCCACTTGTTTCTGTCCTGGGGCCCATTTCTTGAAAGCCCAGTAAACTTTTCGGGCCCGCAAAGCCATTTTTAGTTATCTGTATCTTAAAAACAGAAAAGTGTCTAGGCCTGAAACTTTGTGAGAAGGGAACCTCTGTTGGTATCAAAAATATCATGGAATTCAACAGCTCTGTTATCATAAAGTTTGAGATTTTTCTATGGCTTACCGGGTGCGACAGGTTTACGGGGGGTTTCGCGAAACGGCCACCGGACCGATCGAGAGGCGTACGATGTTCCGGGATCTCCACCCTGCCCGATTTCTTTCTTAGCTTCTCTTTGCCGCCACTTTGTCTTTGGTCTTTCCTTCCGTCCAGAGCCCAAGCCAGGGCAATTGCACAGTTCGTTTGGGATCTTACATGCGTATATACATGACATCAGTCCCATTGCATCTAGCGTTTGATTACGGAAGTTGCAATTCCACAGTAAACAGTTCTTCTATCTCCTCATCAGAGACAATCTAGCACACAAAAAATTGATATAAAACTACTGTGTTACAGCTATCAGGACTGATGTTCAAAGCATTCTCATGTTTATTTTGCCAATCGTTCATATCAAGCGACCTCTACAACATATCTTAGTTAATATTAGACTGCAAAACAGTCGTTTTTTTCTCTAAAATCGTAAACATGTCGCGTATCGAAGTCGCGAACCGCCGATCGTCACCCGAGCCTCACACGTGTACCAACCCAGTCTCACTCTCCGTTTTGACATTGGCTCCAGACCTTGCGTTCAAAGACCTCTCGAGCGCGTTCACAAAAAATGCGGCTGTTTTGCAATCCAAGTTAAGGAGGCTCACAATGGTTTCCAGCACTTTTCCAGTTCTTAAACTTTGATGGGTCAGTACTGAAAATCGATATCAGTTGCTGCTACAACAAGAAGTTGCTATAGCAACTTAAAACCGCGCTTATATATTTTTTTCTCATTAAGAGCTTTCTTTCTCAAAAGTCACGGTTAAATTCAATCTGATTGCACTTTGAGTAGAGGACTAGCAAAGTAGTCACGCTAGTCACAGGTTTACGTTATCCAATGCTGTCTTTAGCTGGAAGGTTTTTTCCCTACTAATGACGTAATCCCTGCACGTTCAGGCACGCTCAATTGTTTACCTAAGCAAATATTAAATTCTGCTTCAAATCTTCTTCAAATCGCTTCTATGAAACAGCCAAAGGATCCACTTCAATTGCCTAAACCCACAAGAAATACTCGCAAAATTACAATTAAATTAATGACCGTCGCTTCTGGCGAAATAAACTTGCAAAGAAAAAATAATCTTTTTTGTCATATAGTGAAAGTGAAAGCTGCAACATCAGCGCATTCCATGGCTGACGTAATACCTTTTTTAGTGTCTTCAAATTCCCTTTGAGCCCAACGCTTCGATGAGACCAAAAGAAAAAATATTTTATACACAATAAAGAAAACAATATCCGTAACATTTTCTGTACATTGATGTTTCGACAGCTTTTGGTGAATAAACATCCCAGGTTGCGTGATCCGAAGTCCCGATCGCGATTTGGTCGAGTGGAAGTTTGGGTCTGGTTACCGACAAAAAAAAAACGACGAAAAAAAATAAATCCCGTGCAGAGCAAGAACCGCGCTCGGCCCATGGCCGCGCGGTTAATAATGATATCAAAAAAATGTCCTATCATTACTGAAACAAGTTGTAGCCATTTCCATGACGTCATTGGTTACCATAGCAAAAGTTAAGCCTGCTAAAAGCACCCTTAATTTTGTCTTTTAAGTGCTTATAACTCAAAAACGAGCACGGTGACCCCCATTTTTTATTATTGAATAATGATTAGCATGTTAAGATGCAACTTTTTGCAAAGTTAAAAAATTTCTATCAAGCGGTTTCAGAGCCACCTTAAATTTTCGGAAATTTAAGGTGGCTCTGAAACCCCTAGATAGAAATTTTACTGGAAACCATTACACCAGCCACTTCGCTATAGTCTGAATGTGTATTTATGTTGAGGAAAATTGGACCCTGGTATTTGAAAGTGTTTGAAACAAAACAAGGCGGGTCTGTCAATTTCATGAGTTCGAGTTAGAAATTACGAGTTCGAGTTAGAATTTCGAGTTGGAGTTAAAATATCGAGTTGCTTGCGGTTAGCTTTCATTTGTTGATAAGGGTGACACTATGCGTGACCAACTGCGAAAATGTCACGCCATGTTGTGGGCTTTTCGTTTTCTTTCTTTCTTTTTCTTTTTTTCATCTTCCATCACGAAATCAGTAACTTTTCAGGCCCTTCCTTTTAACTAGAACTCGAAATTTTAACTCAGAATCAAAATTCTTATTCGAACTCGAACTCGAAATCTCTAACTGTCCTAACTTGAACTCGAAATTTCTAACTCGAACTCGAAATTTCTAACTCGAACTCATAAATCAATACACTCAAACAAGGCACCACAAGTAAGTTAACAAGGGGCTAGGTATCCTTACACTGACTTCACTATTTAAAATACTGATCCATGTCTTACTTTTGTGAATTCTTCAAATGTCAATCTTGTAGGTTCCTGCAGATCACTCCTACTCAAAATGCTGGTTATAATTGCCAAGACGTGGTCATCTGTCATTGTCGGCCCAGTCACCATCCTGAACAAGCTGAACAGTTCACTGTACGACAAGTGTCCATCATTATCAGTGTCCAGTAACTGAAATGCAACTAGGAAAAATATGGCACGTGATTTGAAGTGTTCACATGTGGCACGGATCCTGTGGCCCCAGTCAACAGAACAGCAAAAGATTGAAGTTGAAGACACAAAACATTTGTTTGCATTTCAAAGTCTCCTGTAAGAGATTTTGTCTTGTTTATGAAATCAGTTTATTTTACAGTGCATTTTGGTTGCATTTTTTTCTTTGTAAAGCCGAGAACATTCTGCTCCGCATTGTTCGTTTCTGATCTAAACATAAAAGCGCGGACCTCCCTTGGCACTTGTGTTTTAATCGGAACACCTTCGGAAATCTCAAAGTTTGAACTTTTCCGACAATTTTGTGTCCAAGAATTCAGTGCAGATTTAGAACTTCGAGCTGGCACTGCAGAGAGGTAAACTAGTAATACTGTAGTGTGTCATGACGGAAGCAGAATTCTAAGAGTGCTTTTAAAATAAGGTAAAAGGCGTTAAATTCAAATTTGCACATGTTAACGACTTTTACTCGCTGGCAAAGTTTAAATCAAAAAATCCGCTTCTGTCATGACACACTAGCGGTTTTGACTGGTCTATTTTTGATAAAATCGCAGAGTGCTGTCTTGTACTCGATCCGCAAACTTGGACACAAAATCATGGAGTTTTTGATTTGGCACTAATGGAGCTCTAGCGACTGTAGCGCCGCCGTAAAGCGCAATCTACCAAATCAAACACAACATTCCTAACCTTTCATCATTCTATTATGTCTCTGGGAAATTCAGCTCAGTCGCACCCAAAACAGCTGAGACATAAGTGATTTAAAAGATGTAGGGCAAGCAAAATTTTGCCTTCTGAAACTGCTGAAGGTAATTTTACAGATTTTCATTAAAACTACTTGGGGCGATTCAATACGATTTCGCTTGACCGCATAAATTTCACAATTTTGATGGCATCGAAAATGGCAGAGGCTGACCAGGGTTCATTAACTGGAATTTCCAGAGGGGTGGGGCATGGATATTTTCTGGAACGACACAATGGCCTCACACACACACACACACACACAAAAAAACAATTGCCATCCTAACTAAGGGGTGCTTTCAACAATGCATTTCTTTTAGTTGTTTATTAGCTGGTATTGTAATGATTTCCCGAGGTAATCAGCCCCTTTTTTATAACCACGCCTTGTGAATATCACACCATTCGATGATGACCAGTTTACTTTTTCTTGCAAAATATTATTCCTCACCTAAGTTTGTTTTTCACTCTGGCTTGTAATGATTAGCCATAAATTTAGTTTTTCCACTGCCCCACTTGATCCCTGGCAGCTTCCTCCACAAAACGATGTGTTGTTTACGTCCATACTAATTCTAGAAATATTTTTTATTTGGCTGAGCCATAGTTAATAGCTGAGCAAAGCCAAAGACAATAAAAGTGCAGATCCTAGCAGTATGCAGAAATCAATCTCACCACAAATCTCCGTGGAGCTGAGTTGTTAGAGCTTCCAACTGGTGTGTGGAAGGTCTAGGGTTTGATCCTGGTCTTCAGGGACTCAGATTTTTCTTTGTGCCACACTCATGACAACAGAATTGATATCTTTCCCGTGATTTAGATCTTATTAATATAGCAAATTGTGGTATTCTCTTGCAACAATGTGTGGTTCCAGAAAATATCCACACTCCCCCATAGAAGGGATTGGAAATTCCAGGGAGGAGGGGGGGTCTCAAAGACCCAAAAATATTAAAGGAATGTATGAAGCTAAATTGGAATTTCCGGAGGGGTGGGGGTGGAGGGGTCATAGGGCAAATCCCTTCCCTGGGGTGTATGGATATTTTCTGGAACCAAACAATATATCATATTAGTTATTACCATGCTGCCTTTTCTCAGCCAGCTTTTCCTGAAACACCTTTTATTAGCTTCCCCTTCAGTTCTTTCAATATGCCCTCTTTCATTATATTCATGAAGTTACATCATCATAATGGATGAAGAAAGAACACATGTAAGTTGGAGGTGTGGTGGCCATACCCAGTGTTTGAATTGCCCTTGTGTTGTCTGTTCTAAGGTAAGCCATGACACTTTACATTCACAATGATTCAGATGTAAAAACAGGCATTAATTAAGAGACAAATTTTGGGGAAAAAATTTGACAAAACAATGGGAGTCAAGTAGTCTTTGTTGGGGGGGGGGGGGGGGGGAGTGCCAATATTCCTACCAATTAATACTCACACTGTTTCTTGTCATCAAGTGAGTTATGAGGACTCAATCTAGATAGAATGCTGATGAATGACTTGGATGTTAACTTGTTTGTCCTTTGTTCAAGATAAGCAGATGCCACTTTAGGCATAATTGGATTGGTAGATATCTCTGGTATGTCCAGGAACTGCTTGAGTGATATGCCACCATTTCTGTCATCAGGATCGTAGCGTGCAAACCTCTTCAACAGCTTTGATATCTCTTTTGCAGTGACTGCAGTAAATAAGAAAGTTTCAGTCCACAATTCATTAATACTTATTTTCTCACACATAACTAATTACTATGCAACGTCCTGATATTGACAGTTTGCTTGAAGCAACTTGCAATTTTGAATTCTAATTGATCAAGCAAAAATGCCAAGTACTGTTTCAATTTTGACAAGGTCCACTTTCATTTTTTTGGGGGTGCAAAAATGAAGTAATACTTTGTGTCAAGAAAGGAGAAAATATTACACTTTGTCAACTGTTTATCAACAGACTGTGAGAAATAAGTAACAAATATGGTTCAAATTGCTGAACTAGGAACCATGAAAAACATCATGCGCTGCAAATTTTAAGTTTGAAATGTCATTTCCAGTTTGGCAATTTGAACTCAATCTGTTCCTAACACAGTCTGTTGAACAGGCAGTTATATGAGCAATATTTCCCCACTTTGATACAAAAGTGATATGGGGAAAATGAAATCCGGGACTTGTCAAAGCTCAAATGGAAGGTAGCAACTTGCTGGAGCAAATTTGAATTGAGAGTAGTTTGGTCTGGAGAATGTTCCAAACAAACATTGATCAATATTGGAATATTATTTCTTAGTGCAACATAAAGCACCCAGTTTGACTGTAACTGTGACAAATAAATTTCTTGTATAATAACTAATAATCAATTAATTCAAATTCAATTAAAAAGGAATTTTTGTTTGATTCATTTATCACCATGGCCCCCCAGCAGTCAAGGACAAGTAGATTCTTGTCTGTTTTACCAGGAAAGCAACTGACTTTTCATGCTTATTTGTCCAATGGGCAGGCTGCAGGGCACAGGCAAGTTATCTGCCTACTAAATCCCAAAAAGCACTGTCAACTGCCCTACACAAGCAAAATTTGAAAGCTGCTTGTCTAAATTACAAGCTGGAGTTCAAGTTTTATCTAAGGCCTGCATAACATGCACAATACGTCACATGACAGATGTATGCACATACAATTTGAATTTGATTCCAACTCTCTTATTTCATCTTCATTGCCAACTGAAGCTCCTGCCCCCTAAAAGGACAAGAGAAGAAATCTGCATGTTAATAATTATGTGGCTAGAATAATATTAATAATAATTTACACTGCTGTATAATGTTAACTATTGCGGTTTTCAATAACATGTGAACTCTGAAATTCAAACTTCGACCAACGGTTTATATTTTTTGCTGCTGTCAATCATCTAAGCAGACCTCTCAGGAAACAGAAGTTCATTTCAGCTGGGTCAAAAGGTCAGGTCTGTCAGTTGTGATTGGTAGATTTCAATCCATTTTGTTTGTTTCTGTTTTTCAAGGTACATTGGCTGTCGCAATAATTTTTGATTGACGGCAGCGAAAAACGCAATCGTGCATGTTATTGAAAGGCGCAATAAAGTGCACCTAACCCCAATTTTCTTTTTTTTTTGCTAAAATGAACCTACTTGTTATTCCAATTAGTTTGGCGAAAAAAAATTGGGATTTCGTTAAATCCTCGATTTTCGATGTCCCGCTGAAAACACGAAAATGGCCCTAAAAACGATGCCATTTTGTTTCACGGCCGGTTTTAAAAGAACCCAGGGTCAAGGAGCTGATGACCGGCAATCTCGTCCCCAGAGGCCGCGATCCTTCTGGTCTGTGCCAGGAATTGAAACCTCTGGCCTAGACTGAAAGCCCGCCAAATAGACCGCCAAATCTCATTGGCTGTTGAAATTTGTTCATTTCAGCCACAGTGTTTGACGCATGCGCAAAATCAAACTGGAACCAGAAATTCCTGGTTCCGGTTTTTGAATCGTCCAGAGCCATTGCGTTTCCCGACCGCTGGTCAAATGCAGGCTCTGAGAACGAGATTGAGCTGATGACGTCTACCCACTCCCAGGAATTTAGTTCAAATAAAAGAGTGAGGCGCTATTGTGTTTGCTTCCTGGGTAGACGTTGTCAGCTCTTTTGATCCAGGCTCCCTAGTACATGTTATTTGAAGATGAAAAACTTCTTAAGCTGCGTAGCACTTTTTCTTTGTAATAAGTGATGAAAATGTTAAAATAGTACTAAAATCCAGTTAGAATCCCTAGAACATGGTTGTTCAACATCTCAATGCGACTTTGGCAGGCTATAACATATAGAGGATTCAACCAAAATTATCCAAAAATATTTTCGCTGAAATACTTTGAGCAACAATTAGATTTATTTCAGTGAAAACCTTTTTGCCAGTTAGGTGCACTTGAACATTCCTGCATTATAAACCTACTTTAACTCTCAACTACACATTGTTTAACCTTCTCTCCTGATTACAAGTTTGCCAATTCAAAACAATTAGTTTTTCTAGCTACATGTCATCAAGATGGTAATTAAAGACACTACCAAAAGACATGCTCAGTTCAACTTGATTCAAAGTTATTCAATGGTCTGGAGAATGTTTCAAGCCTCATATGAAAATAAGGTTTGAGTAATCAAGGGTAAAAATTAGAAAGAAAATAACCAGAAAGGAAAAACCAATTTACTTCCCAGTTAGCAGGAGGTTTGAGCTATCTGGGGTTTGAATTGTCAAGGATAAAACTACAACAAATATATGTACTGGCCAAATTCAGGTGAATTTGATTTTGTTTTGGGTAAGAATGAAGTTCCAGTTACCAAGAGTCAACAGCCTGTATTTCCACCAAGATCAAGGACTAGGTTTAACCTTGGACAGCAACTCACAGAAAATAAAAGAGATGGTGCTGTCAGGCTATCCCAATCAAGCTTTAATATTCAGACATCATAAAATCTGCAAGACCATTCAGCGACAAACCAATGAGTTGTGCCGGATCTCTTCTAGACCTGGATCAGTAAATAATCTAAAATTATATAAATTTACCACAGACTGATGCAAATGGCACAACGACCAAAACCGGTTCCTTTCTTTCGAAATTTTTACGTGCAAATTCGGCGTTTGTTGTACTTTTCTCGATTATGCTGGTGTATGGCAATTCCTAAAATTTGGAAAAGCGAAATCGTAGGTAATGTCGCAAATGGCGATAACGAACCAGTTCCATCCCTCGACATCTCCTCTACTAAAAAAGCTCACATGATGCTTGCAGAAAGATCTTTTACTCCTCCCATCGTTGAAATCAGTCTCAGAAAGCAGGTGTTGAATGTAACTTCCTTTCAAAGTCACTGTCGAAAATAAACTGAGGAGCTTCCAATTTAAACTAATACATAACATCATACCCACTAATCACTCTCTTTATAAAATGAATATTAAAGTTTCACCAAGATGCGAATGCTGCCTTTTTCCAAACGAAACGCTTATTCACATGCTTTGTGAATGCCCTGACGTTAAAATCTTTTGGAAAGACATAATGATGTGGTGGAATAATAAGCGCTCCGACAACATCAATCCTAACAATATTGAAATCCTGTACGGTTATAAACCTGAAACTACCTCCTTTTACGCGTTGAACCACTATCTTCTTATCGCTAAATATCATGTTTTTCTTGCAAGAAACCAGTCAGAGACTCCGAGTTTAAAGGTCTTTCTTGCCTTACTAGACAGCAAGATTAAATGTGAAAGACAAATGGCCATCAAAAATTCCAATTACGAAAAATATAGAACAAAATGGACCACTCTCTACAACTGCAATGCATGAATCACAATAAGTAAGCCTAAATATAAAATAATGAAAGTTGAGTAAGGTACTTTTTTCCTATTATTGCTTGTGTGTGTGTGCGTGGTGTGTGTGTATGTGTTGTGTTAGCACCTTTTTTTTCTATACCCATTGTATTAGCTTAAGCTCCGTAAGTTTCGTAGGTACGTTATAGCACTATAGCGACAGTAAGTTTGTTAGTAATTTAATTTGTAAATATTTATGTTAATTAGTGTACCGTAGATTTGTCCAGTATTGTGTGAAGTAAAACGACCAGTTATTGCCAAAAAAAAATCGCGGTGCTAAGCAACGCTTGGTCACCAGAAATAATTTTCTTCTGGCTGACAACAAATATATGTACTGGTCAAATTCAGGTGAATTTGATTTTGTTTTGGGTAAGAATGAAGTTCCAGTTACCAAGAGTCAACAGCCTGTATTTGTACCAAGATCAAGGCCTAGGTTTAACCTTGGACAGCAACTCACAGAAAATAAAAGAGATGGTGTGTGTGTATGTGTTGTGTTAGCACCTTTTTTTTCTATACGCAAATTGTATTAGCTTAAGCTCCGTAAGTTTCGTAGGTACGTTACAGCGCTATAGCGACAATAAGTTTGTTAGTAATTTAATTTGTAAGTATTAATGTTAATTAGTGTACCATAGATTTGTCCAGTATTGTGTGAAATAAAACGACCAGTTATTGCCAAAAAAAAAATCGCGGTGCTAAGCAACGCTTGGTCACCAGAAATAATTTTCTTCTGGCCGACAACAAATATATGTTGTAGTATTGTGTGAAATAAAACGACCAGTTATTGCCAAAAAAAAAAAAATCGCGGTGCTAAGCAACGCTTGGTCGCCAGAAATAATTTTCTTCTGGCCGACAACAAATATATGTACAACAAATTTTCTTCTGGCCAAAAAAAGTCAAATTTTAGGTGTCATCTCCAATGTGCTTTGAGGTGTCGCCTTGAGGTTCTGTGTTATTCATTAATTTGGAAGAAAAAAGGTTCAATACCATCAAACATTCTAGTATGGGACAAATGGCAAGGACGAATAATTACAATATGTAGACACCTTTATCACAAATGGAAGCAATAAAGCAATGTATCTATAAAAAAAATAAAAAACAACGACCAAAACCAAACAGTCGTGAAAAAAAAACACTAACGATATATAAAACAAAATTGCCCGATATTTTGGTTTGTAATATAAAACCTCAGGGGCTGAGCGCTTATTGGAGTAAAATAAAATATGGTAGTGTAAAAACAAAATATACTACTTGATCCCCCAACCAAAAATAAAAAACACGGAAATTTGCAATTTCATATCCAATCAAAACTCTTTGCACATGGAAATTTTAAAAACACTTGGATTGAGTAATATTATTCTTTTTGAAACAAATACGTTTTTCAAATGGCATTGCTTATACTTTTTACCTGACTACAGCTGGCTTCCAGCAGTACTTTAGAGACCACTTATGTCCAGAATTGACAAATGCCAAAGTAGAGTCATTATTTATTAGATATCATTCAGATAATGGATCTACTCAGCACATGGTTAATACAGATTTCATATTTTTTAACTTTGGTTTTCAAGATAGACACAAGAGTCCCAAGTTGATTGAAAATCAAGCCTTACAAAAATAACTACAAGAATAAAAAAAAAATGATGTTTATGGATAATCACAAACCAGTGGAATAGATTAAAAATTATAAGAAAAAAAACTCAACTTGCCTGATTATGACAGTGTTAACTAAATTTTAAAGCTAAAGTTTAGCAGACTTGGATAACCTGAATGGTACATCAAAATAGAGGGATGTCAAAATAAGAAACGCAAAAACAGATTTGGAAACTCGTGTAAGGAAAAATTGCACTTCAGGACATAATTAGATATAATCCATAAATTTAATGAGATGTTATTTAAATGATGTCAGCTTTCTGGTAATAAAATGGCAAGCCTTGGCATCCCCTTGTTAATAACTTCCAATAGGAAACAACGAAGTTAATGTACCTTTTAAAATGCTACATATGGTGCATTACGACAACTTACCATTATTTTATGACGACTTACCATAAGAAAGGAGTTGGGTAGGTTGGAAATGCATGATTATGTTTTTTTCACTGATAATAAAATCCACAAAATGATAAATGGGAAATAAGATTTCACATTTCCTCTTTTACAAATATCTAAAGAGAATTTTATGCTTTTTGATCTGATAGCACAATTTTCCTGGACTTGAAAATGGACTGTAATGTGTAGTTTTGACAAGGACATTTAAAATGGCTTAACATATTGACAAGTTTTATCCTTTGTAGATCCATTAGTTGTCATCCATTAGTTGCCACTATCTAAGGAAATATTACAGCAAAATGATCCTTAAGGTCTTAAGATGACAGTGTTGATGATCTATGGAGATCTAAAGAGCCAAATGCCAACCTAAAAAAATTCAAAGTCTGTGAGATCACCAATTTTTTGTTTAAAGGTACGTACTTCTTGACCTCAAAAACAGAGTAAAATGAAAGAGCTTCCCCAATTCAGCCAGGAAAACTCAACAAATACTAACACATTTTCCCCCATACTGACCAAAATAAGTATGAAACAAGTTTTATAAGCGCCTTCTTTTGTACTCAGGAGATTTGGTGACCCATAATTTAAAGAGACCAGGAGATTTGGTCTTTATTCGAGAGACTTCCAGATAAACCAGGAGAGTTGGGATAGATGAAAATTGTATGCGGCAATCAGAGTTTTAATGCTTACCATAAAATACCCCAACAGACTGCAAATTTTATTATTTTCCATACCAAACAGTTTTTACTTTAGACTCGTAAACCATGTATTTTCATTAACATTTTTTAAGTTTGTGAATTATAAATGAAGAACTACACTGTAAATTTGTCGGGTTTGACAGCTAGGGTATATAAAAAGTGCCCTCCCACTGAACTTTAGAATAAAGCACCATTTCCAGCTGAGTAAACCAATATTTTTAATTAAAACGAAGAGAAAACTTCCAAGTCCTCGAGTGGTACATTTGTAAATCCTTTTAAGCAGCTAAAGTTTTAGACATTATGTACAGAAAAATAAGTACTTATGGTAACCGACCGCAAATGTTTATGACCCAGTCTGTCCATCAAATCACAAAGATCCGCCAGGAAGAATTGTCTTGAAAACCATTATGAGAAAAACACCCCGCTAGAATCACCTGTTTCACTCTATTGTTCAAATAGTCCATTAACTTGTAGCATTAGCGGCCTGTAAACGCATTGAATTTCTCTTTTCATGTGCAGTTGATTAAATTTCTTGCGCTTTTATCGAACAAAAGTGCAATTTTGACGCGGCTCGAGACCGAAAGCTTTCTTCGACTTTCGGTAAATCCGCGAAAATTTGCTAAACGGAAAGAAAATTACTATTTTTAGAACCTTGCAGTTCTCGCACCTTTGGCTAATCTAAAAACAATACACATCTCACTTCTTACCATGGCTGAATAAGCAGAAAACTTTCGTTCCCTCCACGAAGCAAAAACATGGCGGAAAGTTCCCGAAAGGACCACCGGAGGGCCCCCACTGGAGGCAAATCTTGTACTCCACTCACTGGGGAGGTGGAGAGGAGAAAATGTCAAAAATTAAATATCTTTCGTCTTGTGAAATTTCTTGCTAATATTTCGCGAATAATATACACTTCGCAGATAAAATGACAAATTACTGAGTATTAAGAAATATATCTTGATCGAATTTGGCTTTAACAACTGTTCCCTTGTGTACCCCTTTACTAAAAAAAAACACATGCGCTAAAGTCTTAAAGTGTCCATAAAAACAAAGTGCGGCTGCAAAAGCTCTGAAAATAGGCTTTGCTGTATATATAATACAAAATGAAGATGAATTTACATTTTCAAAATAGATTGAAGTAAAACAAAGAAACAGAATTGTTTTGCGTGACCAATAATTATCGGGCCATGTGTCTTCGCAAAACGTGTGCTTTGCTTTTTATTTACAACCTTTTTGCTTCTCCGACACCACACATGTCACAAAAGCGATATAAATTTGCATTTACTTTTGCCGCCTGAAAAGTACTAATTTGCTTTTTAAATGTGTGAATTCAAACGCTGTGTTTACAAGTTGGCACGAGCTTACAGCGACGCACACGGTTTTGTGGAAGCCCCGACGACCGAAACAATAAGTTGTCTGTACCGCTCGACTGATTGGCCAATGTGACTCTGAGGTGTGAAAACCTCCCAGCTCTTGACGACAGCCGAGGCACGTCTACACTGTATTCTGGCGTTGCTCAAACATTTTGCTAAAGATTTCACGCGTTCCTGTACTGTTCCATCTAGTCCAGCTTGACCAAGATCGAACAGTACGATTCTTTCGTGAAGACCGTTTCGTTGTTTTTCGTGACTTCTGGTGAGTACCTTACACGGGCAACTTGTCCAACACGATAAGGGAACTCGCAAAAACGCATATTCGTCGTTCATTAACACCTCAGCTCTTACCTTGTTCACCATTCAGTACCATTTTGACGAAGCCGTGAAGTCAAGTTCCCTGAAGGTCTTCCGCCTACTTTGAAAGTAACTGGGGGCGCCGGATCGTGTGTCCGCCACATTAGTTAACTTTTCATACAGCGCACGACTACATAATTTGATAGTAAAATGATTTCGTGACGCGAGGTTGGCTCATTAATTCTTGAAATTATCATAACATGATGCTCCTTTCTTCTTCCGATTGACAGGAAAACCGAGCAAGCCTAGAATAAAACAACCACCGAAGCTAAGAGGATCTTTTATACATACGGAAGCCACAAGATGAAGTAAGTTCTTTGTTACAGAATTTGTGAATTGCTTAAAAGGAAGGCAGTGTATTCAAAACAAGGAAACTGATAAACTAATGGGGTATTTCGTGAGCGTTGAATTGATGGTGTACAATGCAAAGAAGGAATTTCACAAAGTACTGTGTCAACATAGAAATTATGTCGTGTTAAGCCTTGCTGAAAAGAAAGCACGAAAAAAAAAAACTACACGAAGAGAGTTTCAGCCGAAATATTGAAATTTAAAATCACTTTCGCTTTCAAAGGGGTTCTTGTGTAGCTGTCATGTTTTGCCGGTGAATAATGCACGAAACACAAAAGCCAATTACTTCTTCATGTATATTCGTCAAATCAATGGATTTAGCCATTTGCACATATATGTCGACCTTAAATCCATGCGAAGCAACACGCTGCCGGCGTGCCCATAAACTCATCCGTTTTTGATCATTTCAGCAAAATTTGGCGCCCATGGGTAGAAACACCGGAAGACCAGCAAAAAAACCGGCGACCTCGATACGCGGTAAGTTCACTGTTTAATTCAATTTCGACAGGTTTAAAATTATATTTGTACCTGTAGTTTGCAACCCAACTGCGTTGCAGGTTTATATTTACAGCGGATAAAAAAAACACTTTTCAAATTTATTGAACGAAAGTTGTACATTTCGCTGCGGTTTTTACCGCGAAATTTTGTCACGCGCGTTCGTCTCTTTGTTCCCTGTTAGTTTTCAGTTGAACATTCAGATGAAGAGTAAAGCAAAAAATGACAGCGAGCTTTCGACGTTTTTAATCAGTTTTTTCATCAGTGGCGATTTTTTTTCTTCTACTGCTTTGTTTGAGCAAGTCAGTGCCGGCGGATTTTACACGAGGACGCGGCCTGCAAAAGCCGAGTCCTTCAATATCTATTCATGGTTTTCTATGAACGAAATTAAATTTGCGTTGAAAAAAATCATTGTTATTTTGGATCGAACTTTTCTTTTCTATGTTTCATTGATTTTGGAACTTTAGTAAATGGGACGCAACTGGATCGAACAAATTCACGCTTCTTGTGCATTGAATGGGAAAAAAAATAAATTGAGAGAGCCTTTCACAATGTCATCAGGGAAGTCCGGGACTTAGAAAATTTTAGGTGACAGAACAATGATCATAAATGGCAAAGAAACATTGTTTTCTAGACCTAAACATGGCACACATTAGGTCGATTGAATCAAAATTAAAATAAAGATCATTTATTTTGATAGCCGCGTTTCTACAGCGTGTAGGGCCCAAACGACATTCGATTTCCGGACGAAGACGGCCGGAGCATATTGAACATTTTATTTATCGATAGATTTCTACAAAATTTGCCTATAGTTGTACATATCCAGACAGTAAATGGTTTGAACCCAGGAGTACATATAAGTATACTATATTCCCAGATTCAGTTACCTTCTAGTAATTCGTAGCGTTTCTTAATAACGGGTTACATTAGCCTCTTTAAAAGCCACAAATCTGTCTTGAATAGTATATACCAGAACAACTTAGTGCTCTCGGATTGAGCGTCATCGAGTAAAACTCAGGCCTCCCATTCCTGGTGGCGAAAATTTGCTTAAAATGTTTCATTTCGTTAGTGTGTTTCTCCATTATTAGACTTTGTAGGTTGTGAAAGTTTTATAATTTGCACGAGAAATAAAACAAGTCTCGTAATGACTGAGAAATATTTAAAGGTGTTCAATGACCAATTTAGAAGCGCTTCGGTGAAAAGTGCTTTTCAACGGAGTGCTATTGGACTTAAAAACTGAACTTCAAATTAGCCAGTTGTGGAAAAAAAATAATTAAAAAAAGATGGCTTGGATCGATGGCATTGTTGTTGAAATAGGGTGCATGCAACATCACTGAATGTAGTGAAAAGGGTGAAACAAGAACTTGCATGTCATAAACATTGCGGAAGCCGCCATTTGATGCAGCAGAAAAAATGCAGATGACACTGAACTTTCTCATGAACTGAAATAAACGGGCATTGGAACGAACTGACTGAAACAGCTTTTGGAACCTAGCGAGAGAAATGGCCAGAATCACATGAACAAAGAAATTTTGGGTAGTTTTGTTTAAATAGACGGCTGAAACAACAAGCGCCGTAACCACTCATGAAGACGTGGAGGTTTGTTCTCGATATTGATCGTTAGTGACGACTTTTAGAGCTAAAACCGTAGAGCTGAGAATGAATGAATTTAATGGAAAGAAATGTTGAGCTATTTACAGTATTAAAAGGGAGAACTCAACTTTTCAATATACAGTGAATTTGGGCGTCAACGAAATTGAAATTTTTGCCTTTACTGCTAAATTTAATACGAAACATGTCAATATTTTGTTCAGAAATGTGAACAAACTAAAATCATTTACGAAAAGAAAAAACGAATTTAATAAACCGAGGCACTGACGGCAATATGTGATTTCCCAAAATTAATTTAAATAACCCTCTGATGTAAGGCATGTCGAGAAAACTGCGATGGAAATTCCCCACTAACACAAAGCATTGTCACCGAGTTTTGCTGATTTCTTCATTATTACAGTGTGCAAAGAAAGCCTGAGGCTAGTGGGTTTCCTGTCGGGCAAGCGGATTTTATCAATCACTAGCCTGCTGGGCAAGTAGAATATTAATACCATCGAGAAAGGCCTTCAGGCTTTAAGCTAACACACAACCGGCTCCAACTTTCCCGAAGGGCAGCCTGGAAAATCTAGCTAGCTATTTTCTTTGGACCTTGCCTAAAAACTGCCACTTCGGTTCCCGATAGACAACACTGTTCATTTTTCCTGATGTAATTTTCATCCAAACAAAATGCAAAGAGTCTATCTATGTAGATCTGCCGTCGCTTACTCAATGATGTTTTTTACTTTTATTCTGAACAGCCCTATGGACAGCCGAATATAGCAGGAAATATTCAGCAGATACCGCAATTTAAACATCCAGTCAGGTAACTTCAGCTACGGAGAATCTCAGTAAAACTTGAAGGGGCTTTGTCAGGGATTTTAACAGATTTTTGAACAACTAAAACTTATATTTGTGTCCAAGGAAACCAAAAAATAATACCCCATTGTTATTAACAATTGCTATATTAGAGCACCGAAAGTGTTAATAATAATAATAATAATAATAATAATAATAATAATAATAATAATAATAATAGTAATAATAATAATAATAACTTATTAACGTGTCAAAAGGAGTAGCTGAGGGGAAAAGTCCCTTCTACTAATTGTGGAGTGGTTCATTGTCTACAACGTTCACGAAAATCACTTTTATTCATATTTTACTACAAGCATCTTAAGCTGTAGATGGCTAGGATGGAAATGGATTACAACTTGAAAAGTTTAGCTAAACTTTTCAAGTTGTTTCCACACGTCTTAAAAAAATATCGATATTTGTAGCTGTAGTTAGATTTCTATCCAAATGTTAAGGTCATGTCTTCCTTTAGATGTTCAAAGATAATGTTCTTCATGGGTTAAGTTGCCTTCCACCAATTTCAGAACAGTTTAGACCAAGAATCTGCGAAATCCCCGTGACAGAGCTCCTTTAAAAGAGCTAGCTCTTGGTATTTCAACTGGGGCGACGACGGGGTTTTCAGATCTGAAGTAAAGTTGTAATCAGTAAACGCTGTCTTCGCGGGAATTTAAAGAAATTGCCAGGAATCGAGAGAAAGACCTTTTCCAGGAACCTAGAAATAATGAAGATATCCTCGTACATAGCGTTGCACTGAGAAATAGATATCGGGAAAATATTGAGCATTGTCGAGACGACCGTCATCGCTGCATCAGGAAATACTGAAACGGTATTTACAACAGTTATCACCGGACCCCTCACGAGTTTTAGCAAATGTTTGTTATTATTTTGCACGCAAATTGGTTTAAAAATCGAATAAAACCGTAAAAAAATATAGAAGAACGTTGACGAAATACAAGAGAAAATGAGAAATATTATTATTGAGACAAACTTGACTTAGTCGGATGAACAAAGTCAACTAAGCCGGGATTCCAGCTGGAGTGGTTCATTGTCTACAACGTTCACGAAAATCACTTTTATTCATATTTTACTACAATCAGTCGCTACAACAACAAAGCTAGAACTTTGTACAGCTCAACTTTACCAATAACGTTAAGCTGTGGGGCAAATGTCGGATCAAAATTTCCCGTCGGACATACTCGACATAGCGGAAAAAGGTTTTCCACTTAATAACAACAACAACAATTTTCCTCTGCACAACACTATAAAAAATAGGCAGTCTATGACTACATGTGCCTAGTGATAGCCTAGCATATAACGACAACATTCGACAAGAAACGCTCGTCGGCCAGTGATCAAATTCTTTGAAAATCCACCGAAAGTTGAGCCTGGCTCTAGAAGAAAAGTAACATAAATTTATCTTTAACATAGAAAACTTACCAACGTCGTTGAAGAAACGCGCAATGTGAGCACATGAAGCGAGTAAATGGCTGATGTCAAATTGAGCTTCCAATTATGACGTGTTAATTACACGCGCTCATTACCAATTACGAATTACGGACACACACGCGTGCACGATAACATAGTGCCTCGGGCTCTACGAGCCACTAGGCACAAAAAGTACTCGGTGAAAGCGTATTGCAAAATGGACCGTTCAGAGAACTTATAGGAATGTTCCCTTAAACTAGTTTGTCATACACCTTTATCCCGGAATAAGCGCTTATTTAATAATTTAAATTTAAGGTGTGGTGGAGGTTTGGGAGGGGCACTTATTCGGCGGGATGGGGTACTTGTTAATTTTTGTTTTCATATCGTGGCGAAATGGTCATTTATTTCCGTAATATAACATTTGCTGAAACAACAGCATAACGCGAGCAGTAAAAAAAACAAAACAACAACGACAACAACAACAACAAAAAATACACTTCAATGCTGCCCAGCCAGAAGCTCCATTCTGGGATGCAGCTTCAGAAGTCACCAGGAGGAGCCACCAGTTTCGGCCCCTACTTGCTATGGCAGAGCCCTTTCCCTGGGAGGCTTCAAAGAAGCTGGTGCTGACTTGGCATAACGCGTGTTCTGATAGCGACGCACTTTTTGGCATTCATAATTATTCTTGTTTAGTTCGTCAAAAGTGTTCACAAAA
Source organism: Meandrina meandrites (assembly GCA_963693305.1). Lineage (NCBI taxonomy): Eukaryota > Metazoa > Cnidaria > Anthozoa > Scleractinia > Meandrinidae > Meandrina > Meandrina meandrites. The sequence continues at coordinate 10,993,574 of OY855906.1, forward strand.
TGCCACGTTTTATGCCGATTTTGATTCCGATTTAATGTGTTGATATAAAATCAAAACGACAAACGTCATACTCAACCTTTGTGGGAGGGGAGGGTAGTTATTTAAGAGGGGACACATGTCAAATTTTGGTTGTCAAGTGGAACGCTTATTCCTGGGGAGGCGTTTATTCGAGGATATGCGGTAATTAACTTGCTTGCTACGTTTAAAAGCAACTTCCAATTTACAGTGAGTTTTAATACTCTTCTAGATTACTCTGGACAAAAGCTGCGTATGATTACATGTATTCCTCGGGTGAAACACTTCTAAGGAATTTCCCTGTTCAGGCAACAATTCAAGTCGTGGATCAGTACGACAATGATAGCAGTGATGATGACGACGACGACGACGAAGACATGGATGATGAATGCAGCGAGCAAGAAAATGCAAAGAAATGTAAACAATAATATTTATTATTTAAAAAAGAAACATTGTAAATACGTAAACCTTGAAAGGAAATATTCATATATCTATACAACCAAGTGTAAGAAAGTTATTTAAAAACCGCTTTTAAGCATGTCACGAGTTTATAATTTACAGTTTATATGATAAACGTTTTGAATCGAGTTAGAAAATTGAATACTTCGACAGTACGATGATCGAATGCAGTTTACTGTTCATGATTAGATTTATCCAGATTTAGGATGATTTTAATACTATTTCACGACATTATCAAGATTTCATTAAATTCAGATGTAATTATATTTCTTTTAACCGTTTTCATTGCTCTATGCAGGTTAAATTGTTGACTTTTAACCAATTCTATGTTATCAATCATAGTTAATAATAACAATATTGTAAAAGAAAAATGCATGGATGTCAAAAGATGTAAAAATATACAATTCTAAGGGTACAGACCAGTGGCGGATCCAGACCTTCAGCTAAGGAGGGGGCCCGCTTTTAAACGCTTGGCTATGAATGTTGAATTCTGCGAAGATAATTCCGACACTTCAAAGAAAATTGCGCTATTTCCGAAAAAATAAGGTGGGGGCCCGGGCCCCCCAGCCTCCTCCCCTGGATCCGCCAAGTACTGTAGACCACAAACACAATAGTAGCTCTTGTAAATATCTAACTGCTGTAACCGTTCATCAGTAGGATGCCTAAAATGCGTGCATCTCTCCAGCTCCATTAAATCTAAGCCTACAAAATGTGTCGGTTTTGAAAAAGAACTTCCCCTTCAATCCATTGCCTGTAGGAGGGGTTAATAATTGGTCAAAACGGTGAAAAAATACCATTTTTCTATAATTTCATCAGAAATTATGACAAATAATGTTGATTTTTCATTGATCAAACTAAACAAATTATCTTTGCTGGTCTATGCAAACTTTATTCATACCATGTATGATTTCACACAAGTGTAAGTACAATTCTGTTATTCTGTTTTATTACATTCTTTTAAGAAAAGTCAGTCAATCATTACAGAAAAAATGATATTTGTTAGTATATACCACAAAAGTGAATAGCGCTGATTGGTTAACTCGGAGGTGATTAGCAAAGTACTATTCACCTCCGAGCAACCAAAGAGCAACAAAATGGCTTCGCGCGTTGCTTTGGGTACTGCAAGTAATGCTTTGGTCCACTAGTTTTTCAACTTGTGTGGCATATACTAAAACAATTATTCACCTCAGTGTTGGTGAAAGTGTAAAATATTGGTGAAATATGTACCTCTCCGCTTTGTGGCTTGGTAAATATCCACCAACTATTCCCCTCCACTTCAGTGAATAATAATTATTATTATTATTATTAGTATTAATACCAGTATAAATAAGATCTGTAAAGCCAAGTTCATGCCACTGTAAATGTCCCAGCCAATATAAATATTTTATACATGGATATAATAAAATTAATGAGATAACCATTATTGGATTGTTTCTAGTCTTGATATTGGGTATTGGGGATCTTAGAACTCCAAATGCTAAAACCTAACTAGAAATAACAGATGAAATATGTTTGCCTAAATGTGTTTCCTTAATCAATTCTTGCATTTCAAACTTGCTGATGATCGCACATTTTTTTCTCTTGAAATATAATTTGTTGTGTTATCTCTGAAACTAATACCTAAACTGAATATTACTGAAAGCCCCGATATTCTGGTTACTTAATAATACCATAACTCCATTACAGAGTACTTCAAGTAAAATAAAAAATTGCTATATTATAATAAACCAGACAGAAGATAGCTCCGAATTCAACTCAGAGGAGAATGATTTTCAATAACTGTAAATTCTTAGAAAAATTTTCCCTTAAACTCAGCAGTGAACCAAAGTGGTGCACATTTTGCGAAGTTTGAAAATTCACAGAAAATCAAAGACAAGTCGTTTGATGATAATTTTTTCACTGTTGTAATCAAGAGCACAAGGTTTTCTTTGAGGGCTAAAACAAATTTGGGGTTAGGTGCACTTTAAAGTAAAAGTTCTCTATTGTGTGGGCTCTTTGTGTTGAGTCCTTTCAATATCGTCATAACCTTTCCACGCACATAGCAATGCCCATTCCACCACCAATGCACAAAGCTGCCACACCTCTCCTTGCTCCTGTACGTTTTAAGCCATACAACAGAGTGACAAGAATTCTACACCCAGATGCTCCTATTGGGTGTCCAAGAGCTATAGCACCTCCACTGACATTGACCTATGAAAAATTTAAGTTACATAACATAAAATTAATAATCAACATCACAAGTTAGTCAGTTAATTATCAAATAATCAATTGTTCTTAATGTCATATGTGAGGTGTGGTGGCCTAATGGTTATCGTGGTTGACTCCAGATTGAGTGATCTGGGTTTAAGCTACAGCTGACAGCATTGTGTGATCCACATAGTGCTTTTCTCAACCCCTAGGATACCCTAAGAAGGACTAGTCAGTGTCCCATTCAGGGTCCACTTATGCCTGAATGCAACTACAAAATTTACACATCTAAAATTTGTAATTTTCATAAAATGCATTCAATCTTGGACATTACTTATTCAGATAGCCTTCAAGCAGGCTCTCCGAGAAAAGAAGGGAAGGAGAGCATGTCCGCATTGCTTAGAATTTTGAATGCTACCCCAAGGAAGCCCGCTGATGCGATGCTGAGTGAGCAGTCAAAAATCAGTCAATTATGAAGGTGAATGTAAACATTGTCCATGCGAACTTGCTGCAGCTTTCGATAGTCTCATCAATGGCAGTAGCGAAGAACAATAATTGTCTTTGAGGGCAAGTACTACCACCCGAAACAACAAAACAGCGACACCACCGAAATGAAACAAATATATATAAGAGTACTGCCGGCTAGCCAACAAATAAAAGCTAACTACAAGCAAACCGGAAGCTAACCGCAAGAAAACCAGGGTGAAAGCTAACTGCAAACAAGCCACAGTTAAAGTTAACCACAAGCAAACCCGAGTGAAAGCTTACTGCAACAAAGCAGCAGTTAAAGCTAACTGCAAGCAAGTTTCATTTCCTGAATCTCATGGGTAACACAGCAAGAATGTTGTTCCCTCTAGCAAAGAAGCCACTGCTGGGCGCGGCTCAACTTTCAACTGCAAAGGAATATTACAATTTTCCGAAACTTTGGCACACGCATACTTTGAATACTTGATCCCTGCCATCTGTCATTTTGCTTTGCGAAAGAGAAGCTGACCATAGTTTAGTGATGTCATCAACCAATTAAATCTCCAACAATCAGTGTTTTTGGATGCAGTATTCAAATTTCTAAGTGATGTTGGCAGGCTCTCCTTCCCCTCTTTTTCTCTCTTTTTTTTTTTGCGTGGAGAGCCTGCTCAAAGGCTATTATCCAGGGGGAGAAAAGTACAAGTCAGAGTTACAAATATATGCAAATCATCTAGTTTCAAACTGCTTTTTACATTAATTTTGTACCTTTTCTGGATCAAGTCCCAGATCTTTAACAACAGCACACGACTGGGCAGCGAATGCCTCGTTCAATTCAAACAAGTGAACATCTTCAATCTTCCAGCCAGCTTTCTGCAGCTAAATAATAATAATAACAATAATAGTGATAATAATAAAAAACAAGGACACTTAGTATTTCAGATTTCTAATGATGCACACATTGTTTTCATTTAATTTGTGCTTTGCCTCTAACACTTGCCTCCACACTGAGAATTCCCACCAAGCTGGACATCCAATAATATTTTAAAATTTAATTTCAAGGTTCCTTCTCCAGGCTTAGTCAAGTACATAAAATCCTGTTGACTTACAAGTTCCTCTATATTTTTCAGTTAAGAACCAGTGCAAAATAAGGTGGCGAGGCTTTCATTTACATGCAATGTACATGTAGCTATACCAATCTCTGAACCTCTACATGTATCTTCCCTTTCAATAAGTACCTTGTCTGATAATTTACAATTTTCTACCTGATCACACAGAAGTATTAAGACGGAATCCGCCAGGACTTCGAGTAGTTGTTGGACAAAATTATGTACCAAAATTATTTACACCTTATTGCAAGCTTTTGTGTTACTGCTTCAAATATCTTATCAAAAGAAATCTTTTCTAACAACACCAAACATCGAAAACCAATCTCGAAGTTCCTCTGAATTCCACTAAATCGCTTAAAGGACACGAGCTTTTGCCTATAGCTTGTGAACATTAAATTTCATTTTGTCAGGCTCTGATAAGAAATTGTTGTACCAAAATTATTTACACCTTATTGCAAACTTTTGTGTTTCTGCTTCAAATATCTTATCAAAAGAAATCTTTTCTAACAACACCAAACATCGAAAACCAATCTCGAAGTTCCTCTGAATTCCACTAAATCGCTTAAAGGACACGAGCTTTTGCCTATAGCTTGTGAACATTAAATTTCATTTTCTCAGGCTCTGATAAGAAATTGTTGTACCAAAATTATTTACACCTTATTGCAAACTTTTGGGTTTCTGCTTCAAATATCTTATCAAAAGAAATCTTTTCTAACAACACCAAACACCGAAAACAAATTTTGAAATTTCACTGAATTCCACTGAATCGCTTAAAGACCATTTTACAAAATGGCTGCACGTGAGAATTTCCCTATAACTTGTGAACTTTGAAATTCATTTTCTAAGACTCTGATAAGAAATTGTTGTTGGTGTTATCAGTGATAATTACTTACATCTTTACCTTTTATTTAGGGTAGAAAATAACCCAATAGGATTTAAATTATTCTGGTACTCGATTTTTGTCCAACTTAAATAAATATTACTCGAGTTCCTGGTGGATTCCGTCTTAAATCTCTAGCTCATGATGTTTCAATTTTGTAAAAAGTTGTTTTGAAAATGTGATGTCGCAGTTAACCTCACTGTTCTTACTTACAGCTTTTCTGGTTGCAGGGATGGGGCCTGTACCCATCACTGCTGGGTCAACACCAGCCTGACCCCAAGATACAATACGGGCAATAGGGACCACACCCCTCTTAGTAGCCTCGGCATACGACATAAGCACCACTGCTGCAGAACCATCATTGATCCCAGAAGCATTCCCTGCTGTAACTGTGCCAGTTCCATCCTGTAGAAAACAAGGTTTGAGACGAGCAAGACCTTCCATAGAAGTGCCATGACATGGGAATTCATCTTCTGTAACATCTATTGTCCCTGGAAGTTTACATGCATGGTGAAGTTAAGGTTAAGTCTGTTTTAATCCTTTGGATCAGTGGAGCCAGAAGACTTATTAAATGCTGACAGGTTTCTTGAGTAAAGCATCTTGCCCAGGAATATGTGACCTCGGTCGGTCGGTCAGTCAGTCAGTTGGTCAGTCGGTCACGGTCGGTCAGTCGGTCACGGCAGGTTGGTCAGTTGGTCATTCATTCAATTGATCAGGCTGTCAGTCAGTCAGCCAACCAGCCAGCCAGCCAGTCAGTTAGCCAGCCAGTCAGTTGGTCAGTCAGTCAGCCAGCCAGTCATGTCATTCAGTCAGTCAAAAAGAAAGTGGCAACTTTATTTAGACAGGGTGGCACATGACAGTATATATTGATAAACAAGTGGCCTCCTATTTATAGTTAGTGCCATATGTACCTGTTTACACATGTAAGTCCGAGTCTTATTGATTTACCTTTTCTTGTTTTGACAGGAATAGTGATTATCTCTTCTTTAAAAATTCCTTCTTTCTGTGCATTCTCCACTCTGTTTTGAGACACAACAGCAAACTGATCTTGGTCATCCCTGCTTACTTGCCACTGTTTTGCAACATTCTCAGCTATAAAATCAAAGATACTTTGGCATTTCAATTATTTATTTTAAATTAGTAAATAATATAATAGGTTTAACATGCAGTTCTAGATCAAAGCAAAACTTTTAGTTGACAATACATTTGTAACTTTTTCGAGGCATAGGTAGTGATGAGAGGAGATGTTTTTACCTGTTATTCCCATGTGGTAATTGTTAAAGGCATCAATGAGCCCATCTAACATCATAGTATCTACAAGTTTAGCATCTCCCATCTTCAATGGTGACCTCATGTTACAACAGTGTGGGGCCTGGAAGAAACAAATATGCACAAACATTGCAAGTTAATCATTAGCCTTAGATAGGGAGACACAACATATGCCTCCGGATGGTTATATTAACACGTCATGGTTAGATGTGCTACCTAGCAGTGGCAGACTTGATGGAGGCTTTGAGGAGGGCACTGAAGTAAAAATGGGTCCTTTTCTTGAAAAAGGAGGCTTGTGGGGCTACAGTAATGGGGGCTTTTCTTGCTCCAATAAGGGGGAGGGTGCAAACAGGTTTTCATCCTTAGCTATAGGTTTTACAGTTTACAAGACCAAAGTATAAACCAATTAAGGATAGCACTTTAGTACGTATGAACAACAGAAAAAAGAAAGAAAAAGCTCTCCTATTACGGGCAGCATATGCCAAAGTACTTTCTCAAACCAAATTCTCTCCAAGAGTTGCAAAATATCAATATGTAAAATACTTGGAAGAATTTCAACATTGGTCTTCAGAGAAAAAGGAAAAATTACATGTATATTATTAAAGGATTGAAGAAAGACGCAGATACCTGACTCATGCTTTCCTGTCCCCCAGCAACAATGACAGCTGACTCATCACTCAAAACAGCTTGGTAACCTAATGCTACAGCCTTTAAGCCAGAGCCACACAACATGTTTACACCATAAGCTGGAACAGATGAAGGGATTCCAGCATTGATCGCTGCCTGACGTGCAGGTCCCTGTCCTTGTCCTAACAAGAAATAACATAAATGAGGGTCATTAGACCCTGGGGGTCTGACAGTTTAAGCTATTTGTAGTGTCAATTTTTGGGTACATTGGTATTTATCTGGTGGTCTATGGTAAAGAATTTATTGGTTATTGGTTAGTGGTTGAGGGAAATCATAACTTGACCTTGCAGTTTTCAGTTTTAGCCTGTTTGGCGGCAGTCATTCAAGAGGCCACTTCATTTTTCTTGAGGCCTGCATTCTCAAGCTTCTCCCTAAACAAAAGAATAACTGCGACCTTTTTGCACGTCACAAGTTTGGGAATTATTGAGAAGTCCTTAACACACAAAAAAATCAAATAATAATATATTCCACCAAATAACACATTTACATTGCTGGACTGACTTGCTAGACCCTTGGGAACATTCCATGGTAAAATGGTAAACATAAATTTCACACGCTACCCATCATTAATTTCTCGAAGGAATGTTAATGTGAATTCATGAGTCAGAAACGAGTACGAATTTATGGTACATCACCAGAACATAAACGGCAGTACAGCCTTATCCTAGGGGGAGGGGGGTGGGGGGAACTCGGAGAATTTGTCTTCCCAACCCCTTCCTGCCCACCCTAACCTTACACTCCAAGATAATGGTCAGATACACAGGTATGTAGCGCCCGCCCACCAAAAACGCTTCCACTGTAGGTGCAAGTGGGGGACACTGGGCCAGGAGATGACAGGCCATGTGACTTTGTTTGCTTTCGTCCCCTTCATCCTCGAAAAATACCAAAATTCTGAAGGAATTGAGAGGCTTTTATCCAAACAATGATACGAGAAAAACAAAAAGAAAGCGATATTTACATATGTAAGATCAGACTTAGGCCCCATTTACATGGAAAGAGGATGATCCCAGCACTAGGATCATCCTCCTTTCATGTAAAATAGAATGATCCTAGTGCTAGGATCATTCTAGTACTAGGATCATCCGAGCGCGACATGTTTTCTGCATTCAGTTTACATGAAAAGGGTTGCATTTGGCCCTAGCGCTAGGATCATCCTATCTGACATGAGGGATGATCCTAGCGCTAGGGCCAAATGCAACCCTTTGCATGTAAACTGAATGCAGAAAACATATCGCGCTCGGATGATCCTAGTACTAGGATGATCCTAGCACTAGGATCATCCTCTTTCCATGAAAATGGGGCCTTACAGTACCTACCCGCGGTGCAAACTTGTCCCATGATAACTTCGGCCACGTCAGACGGTGGAACGTTGCCACGCGCCAAAACATCTCTTATGACCATGGCGCCAAGTTCATGTCCTTTAAGTGAACTAAGACAACCGTTCAAGTTCCCGATTGGCGTTCTCCCTGCAGCAACAATTACAACATCTGAATTATTGTATCCTGAACTGGACGCCATTGCAAAAGAAGTTGTGGGAAACGCGGATTAGCCTGGGGACGAGGTTGGAACTTTACGTGTCAGCTTACATAACGAGGCTTTCGGAAAATGGCAATCCACTGAGTTGATATACTTGCAGGCTCAAGCTTACAGCAAACAAGAAACATGGCGTCACAGGCTGTTGTTGATGTGGTAAGTTGGAGTACAATTTTTTTTATTTCCCGTTTAATTTAACTTTATTTTGTAGCCACTAACCTTTTCCTTAAAGAGCATGGATTTAAAAACTGTCAATATGTATTTATTTCAGATTGAGAACTCGGAATCAACTGCGACGAAAAGTCGGTCTCGTAACAGTTCTGTTGAAGATGACAAAGATATAGAAGCTGGCCCGTCATCATCTTCCGCATCATCCACGGCCGCTGATAAACGCGGAGAAAGAATGAAGAGATTACGAGAGCTTCATCTCAGAAGGGTATGGTTATCTTTTTGTTGCTTTAATTGCTATTGAAACATTGCAGTATCTTACAACATTCAAAATAACTCACTTTCGATTTCATGTTTAGTTGTCATTTCCATTTCACTGGGAAAGGTGATCACTGGAAACTCTTGATTGTTTGAGCAACAACTATTAGAGGGACGTTTATTTATATACAATATTATCAATACCTCTGCTCTCGTACCTATGTAAACTTGAATATTTTGCATGAATACCTTAATTTCTGGGAAACATAAAGGCCAGAGTGCATTCCGCTTAAATCACTCGCTGGAGATATGCCAAGGGCTTCAAAATTCTATGCCAGTGCCTGACAAGTGGCCAAAATCCCATGCTGAGGAATGCTCGTAGAACACCATTGGCCTACCTTATAGCTTGCTCCCAGCTTTCTTGCTGCCAATTAGCTGCAAAAGAGAGGCTGGAAGACTCTGGTAACTTCTGGCAATGACTCTTTACCTCACGTAGTCAGGTAGAATGACTACGTGAATGAATGTGCACTTCAGGTTAACTTCATCTCTTGCGGCCGTACGCCAAAAACTCTGATCCCATGCTAGATGCAACCTGGCATAAAGGGCTGACAAAAGTGATAAACAAGGTTTAACCAACAATCAACCGGTAAAACATGCCCTAAGGTGAACTGTGGCTTGGAAACCACAAATCTGTAAATATATCCTAAAGTTCCAAAGTTACCAAAAGTAGTGACTCTTTGAAATAGTAAAAATGTTTTACATGTTGTTAGTGAATCCCCAGAGTAGCGATCCTCCAAGAGCAACAACCCTTGGAAAATAACAGCAACCTCAAGCAAGCTGTACCAAACTAATCTGATTACTCTGTAATGATGTAATATGACTTTTTTCCCTGTGCCAAAAACAAAAACTGATTCCATATGCAATGTCATATTTACAAAATGTTTTTGTTTCTGTCATTACAATGGATGGACTCAGTTATGGTACATGTTAAGCTAACTGACAGTGGTGATGCCCAGAAAGTAGCAAAAGTTGGGTAAAGACTGCTAAATCAGAAAGTAGGGTCATTACTTTCAGGCAAGAACTTAATGCCATTTAACCTCTGGCTAATCATTGTGACAGCGTCCTAATTAATGCAATGTAATTTTTCAGCAGTAAAATTAATGAGGTCTAACTTAACTTTGTCGAAATAATCAGTCCAAAATTATTAAATTTATTGGCCAGTATGCATTTTTAATTTTCCCAGAATGAGGCACGTAAATTGAATCATCAAGAAGTAGCAGAGGAAGACAGGAGAAAGAAGCTGCCTGCAAATTACGAAGCCATGCAACGTCGCGTGGAATGGGAGAACAAGGAGGAAGAGGCCAGAAAGGTACATGCATTACACTTGAAAATTTTAACAGCAAATTATGAAAATACCACACATCTAGTGGTCATCTAATGAAGCACAGAAGACATCAAAACAGCAACCACACACTGTCTTCTGATATATGTATTAAATAAAATACATGTAATACAACAGAATCCTGGTTAATTTTCTCTCGTGATAAATCGAGCGCAAACTTGCTTCTCTTGGGTTTGTTCCACTTTGTTGAACATGGCAATTTTATCCCTGATTTCTCAAACTCCTGATTTTTCAAACCAATTTTTGTTTCCCTTGGAAGCTTGAGAAATTGGGATTCTGCTAATTGTTTCATTGGAACATTAATTATTTTTAATCCTTTTAAGTCCCAAGAGTGACCAACATCAAATTTCTCCTCACAACATCAAAATTTTGCCAACAAGAGAAAAGGTTGTGGTGATCACCATGGGGAAATAGTTTTGATCTTTTAACAAATTCTCAAAATAAATACTAAGAAAATGCGTGGAGATCAGTCAGGAGAATTTGTATGTAGATATTGGGCCTTAAAGGGTTAAGACATACTAAAAAATGTAGTGTTTACAATTGAATCAAACATCTGCTTAGTAGACTTGATCCTGTTCTAATTTGTTTTAGGAAGCCGAGTCTCGTGGGGAGGATTATGACAGAGTTAAAATGTTAGAGGTTACTGCCGAGGATGCAGACAGATTGGACAGGAAAAGAAAGAAGAAAAACCCTGATCAAGGCTTTTCAGGTACCTACATTATATTATTGGTTTGTTTTTATTAAATTAATTTTGTCATTATTGATTGTAGCTTAGTTCTTGATTCTAGATCACCTACATGTAACAAATTTTTTTCACCTCACAGGCTTTGCTGCAGCTCAATATAGACAATACCAGCGCCTTACCAAACAGATGAAACCTTCTCATGAAGATTACAAGAAAGAAAAGGAACAAAAGTAAGTTCCAATGCCCATCATAAACTAAAGAGGATCATTTATCACTTTCATATACATCCACAGTTCATATATGAATCATTTCATATACATTACATCATTTACATACATACATTTATAGGGGTAGTGAATGGTCCTTCCAAAAATGCACGTCTTGCAAAAATTAAGCCAAATTCCAGGGGTCTCGTCGTCTCGTATTTTTATGGAGGGCCTTCTCGGAGTCTCGATTTCTTTTTCAATGCTCGTCTCGCAAAGTCTCGCATTTACCATTCGGCACCCCTATTTATTTATTTCACGTCCCCACGGGGCTTTTCAGTGAAATAGTTATAAATAATAAATATTCAAAATTAATTACAAAAGTTATTTCACTCCTCACACGGGAAAATATGAACTCACAGTTGACCTCGCTCCCAATGTGTGGCTTCATAGCTCAGTTGGTAGAGCATCGCACCGGTATCGTGGAGGTCACGGGTTCAAATCCCATTGAAGCCCTGAATTTTTTCAGGCTTCTTCATTTCAATTGCTTAAATTGGAAATTCACTGCGATGATCATTTATCAATTTTACATACATCTACAGTTCATATATAAATCATTTCATATACCGGTACATTACATTCAGAAGTATCACTCTTAGCCTAAAATGATTGATTGATTGCAGTTCTGTTGCCCTAGATCACTCAGAAGGTTATCAATAATAGTCAAGGCTGTGCTCTAAGAAAAATTACAAGGAGCCCAAAGGTTCCAAACTATGAGATCCAGGGTGCCCAGCATAAAGCTTATATGAAAGAAATAAGATTATCTGGTTGCCCAAAGGCAAAAGTTAGTCGCCTGGGGCACCCGGGCACCCTTAGAGCACAGCCCTGATAGTGTTTGATACATGTAAGTATAAATTATAATTTCCTACACTGATATCTAAAAAATAATGTGTTAATTGATTGCAGAGGTGAGGGCATGTATCGGGGTGTTGATGATGTTAATTACGGTGGACAGGGAAAAGTTCCAGAGGCTGCAGTAGACAGGATGGTTGCTGACCTTGAAAAGCAGTAAGTACAGTCTCGAGGCAGACATTCTTGAAAGTGCGAGATGCAGTAGTTGAATAATTGGTGTGCTGCCTTTGGTTGTTCAGAGGATGGATTATGTTATCCATCAGTCAAAAATCACCAGATGGTGTAATTTGATTAGTCAACCCTTATCTACTGGTTAGTGATTTATCTTGTGGATAGCATCATCTGCCCTTCGAACAATTGCATCCTGGACTTTAGATCAAAAGGGCTCTGTGTTCACTTGTTGCTGGTACTTCTGCTACATGTACAATATAGCTGTACTGTAAATAATAGTGTTGAGTAAAGTCTGCATATGAGCCTAGTGGCCCATCAGGCCGGAGCTTATCCCAGTTTCCATAGCATGAAGCAGCTAGGAGTATTTTTATTCCCCCCTGGATTAGATGCTAGTCCATTGCAGGGTTACCCCCAGCAGTAAATTTGCTGGTACCCATTTATACACTTAGGTGGGGAGAGGCACTATGACAGTAAAGTGTCTTGCCCAAGAACACAACGCAGTGCCCCAGCCGTGACTTAAACCCGTGCCGCCCGATCTGGAGTCCAGCGAACTAACCATTAGGCCACATAGTGTTGAGTACCAAAACCTAAAAAAAAAAATCAAGAAACAAAACAAACAAACTTACTAATGGCCCAAAAGATGTTTATGTTGTTCTATATTACTGCTTTCATGTGCATAACAAGCACAAAACAATAACCAATGTTGCTGTAAATCACGGCATTTCACAGTAGTTGGATCACGATGAACGAACCTCAACTTTCTTTTCCAAGTTCCACTCCTACTGTAGGTTCATTTGCTTATTCAACTTGACTGATGCTCATACCAAGCATGAGATCTGGGGGTATCCTGACTTTTATACACAGATGAAAAATACAGTACAGTCGAACCTCGATTATCCGGATTTCTCAATTATCCGAACTTCCTGAATATTTATAATTCCAGTTAAAAAATCAAGACAAACATCGTTTCCACCAACTTTGACATACGATTGAAGATGTTTTTCTGGTATTTGTTGTTATGTATTTCTTCATTAAACAAAGTTCTTCCAAGATTTTTGCGTGATGACAAAAACAGATCTTTGTGGAACGTTTGTAGCTTAGTAACCAGGCATTAGGCCGTCTAGCTCATTAATATTCATATTATCCAGACTCTCGATTATCTGGACCATTAATTCCGGTCCCCAAGAGTCCGAATAATCGAGGTTTGACTGTACATGGTATACTAATCAGCAGATTTGTGGGATTATAATCAATGATCTCCATTTATTTCCAATGATCATGAAATCTTAACGTTTTCCAACATTACCCCCCTTCATCAGAAGGTGCTGTGCGAAAAAAAGGAACTTGGAAACTAGGGTGATAACATACAGTCATAGCTAGTCTGAGTTCATTTATTTTGACTTTTTGCCTTGCAGAATTGAAAAGCGAGAGAAGTACAGCCGACGAAGAGCTCACCAAGATGAAGCAGACATTGATTACATCAATGAACGTAACATGAAATTCAACAAGAAACTTGCCAGGTTTTATGATCCATTCACTTCAGAAATCAAACAAAACTTGGAAAGAGGCACTGCAATTTAGACTAACTGAAAATAGAAATTCCTTGTCCTAAGAACTGTACAGATGTTTGCATTGCAAAGCGGGAAACTTTAATTTATTTATGAATTAAAATTTTAACAAAGTTTTGGTTAGAGTCCAGGCACAATTCTTTAATTTGTTACCTCAAGTATGTTGGTCAAAGTTATGGGTTACATTATTAGTTTTTTGGGATAGTTCCCAGTTGAAAGTTACACCTCTGTAGTTAACTTTGTAATGAGTAATTTGAATTTTAATTAAAAGTGAGGTGTTACATGTAAATGTTGAGGCCAGTTGTGAACCTTATTTTGTAAACAAATGTGTTTTTAAAGGCAGGGGCGATTGCAGAGAAACTTTGTTTTAATAAGTAGCATTAGGTAAATATAATTCCTGAAAATATGTGGTTGCTTAGGAGCTGTTAATTCCATGACAGATGGGCCATAAAAACTGGTTAATCATATTAAATGATGTTATTAGGTATATTTTAACTTCTAATCCCATCACATCTTGTCTACAGTAAAGTGAATGCAACTGGTGCATTTAATTTGTACATTGACATGTGTAGAGAAAAAATGGCAGTAAAAAGAAAATACACAAAGTTATGAATCTGTTAACAATAAATTATTACCGGTATACATTAAATAACGCTAGCGGACTTGCGATGCAGTGAAGGACAGCTGACGTACTGCCTTTTAAATTTAACAAATTGACGTTAGTTTTTTATGCGTCTGTCCTGTTATTGATGATAAATTGCGTCATAACATCGTCAAAGTGTTGTAGATCCACGACAATGTTATGACGAAATTTAACGTCAATTTGTTTTTTACAATAACAAAAAGCCAAAACTGATTTTCAAATGAAGGAAAGAATGCAAGAGTCAAAGTATGGAAGATGCGATCACCACACCGCCGCATAATGGGAATGTCCCAATCTGAATTTCATCGCTGTAATATGGAGAATCACAGGCTCGTAAATTCAACGTTAAGTAAGAATACGGCTAGAAATACAAAGTAAAATTCGAATTACTCAACTAACGTTTAATCCAGTGAAAACTGTTAACAAGATTATCCGCTAAAACGTAGTTCAGCTTCTTACTACACTACAAGCTGCATTAATTTCCCGCTCACCGCTGATTTTCAGGTCTGAAGCCTCAATAAACATCCTCATCTTTTCGCTCTAAGGCTGCAATGGTTTCTTCAGTTTCAACCCATAAATTTTAGATGATTTCCTCATTGAAGACTTCTATATTTGTGGAATGATTCTCGCCTTATCAAGAATGGAGCGTTGAATCAGTGCTGAAAAGTTTGACAAACTTTCGCCGATTGCATCAGCTTTTCAAATTTCATCCGTCTGTACTCTTATTGACAATAAAAATTAGCCAATCAGCGCGAGAATTCGCTCAGTTATTGTAAAAACCTTAATTGACGTCAGCGTCCACATTGCAACATCTCAGATGGTCAAGTCGTTGTAGTAAGAGTGTCAATTTATAAAGATTGGGATTTTTAAGAAATTGGCCAAGCTATGTATTGGCCAAAACGTAAAATTGGTAAACAATAATTTGAAAATTTTTCTTTAATTAGTAAATCTTTAGGGTTTGTTTATTATTGCAGTCTACAAGTTTTGTTCAAAGGAAAGTTGTATGAAATCAATATTGTATCATTAAGTCAATGGTAATGATTGAAATAATACTTTTCATAATCAAGACTGTTGTTTTGTTATTTTCGTTTTGTTATGTCAGGCACAGGAAGCGAGTCAAGAGATTTTTATAAAAATTTGGATGATGTCACATTTATTTATCTGGCCCCAGTTGTTCAAAGGGTGGTAAACACTATCCACTGGATAAATCACCAGATAGGGCAGTATGTTTTATCAACACTTATCCATTGCTTAGTGGTCTACCCAGTAGCAAACGTTATTCATCCCTTAAACAACAGTGCTGTGATTAGTGAAATTTTGGTAACTCTGCATAAGAGCCTAGTGGCCCATCAGGCCGGAGCCTATCCTGGTTTCCATATGATGAAGCGACTAGGAGTATTTCTTCTCCCCCCTGGGTGGAGAGAGGCACTATGAGAGTTACTGTAAGTGTCTTGCCTAAGAACACAATGCAGTGTTGAAACAGGACCGTTCGATATGGAGTCTAGCGCACTAACCATTAGGCCACTGCGCCTCCGGATAACATTTTGGTGGGAAGACTTTGTCCTTTTTGGTTATCCAACATCTTTACTGTTCCTCCGATTCAAATTGTGGGCATTTGAAGTAAAATGACCAAATGCTAAAAAAGCCCAAAGGCTTTGGTGACGAAAACCAGTCCAATTATTTCTGTATGCAAGCAACCAAAGGCATCTCCTTTGCAATATCGTGTAAACCAGTTTTTAATGAGCATATAGCTAAGATGAAAATAAATGTTCAGTAAAAGAACAAACTCATTTGAAATTGAATGAACATTTGCAACAAAGTTAATCAAAAAATGTCAGAAAATGGGTCCTTGTCAAGCAAGTTCTCACTATATAGTTGTACGGGGCCACCAGTCAATGTGTTACTGGCATCCATTTCTTTTTAAAAAAATTCAAGTTGACTATGTTTTATTTTGTTTTTCTTTGGGGTGGTTTACTTACAGCGGATTCGGGTTGAGCGGTTGATTATGTTGCGAGGCAAAATAACAGTAGTTGCTAGGCGGGAAGTTATGACAATGTTGTCTGGGAAAAATGGCATTGTGCTTTTTCCCAGACAGTACGTTGTCATTCCTGCCTAGAAACGTCTGTTATTTTGCCTTGCAAAACATTCAATTCAACCGTGACAATGAACGCAATAACTGAGACCATTAAATGCTCAACGTGAATCCACTATAAATTCTGATGTATATTAAATTTGACAGACAAAGTTTTGTGAATACTAAATTCAGTGATTTTCACCCACCTTCCTAAAATCACTAAAATTAGCAGCTGCTAACAACAGTAACATTTAGGTACAGTAATTTATCTGCTGTTGAAAGACGCTTGGAAAATAGTGCTAAGATCTGCTGGTTCATCTTGTTTCCTTTATGTTAATATTTGACAATCAGTTTGAAATTTGCCAAAATACAAGACTCCTTTATACTAATACTGAATCAGTAAGCTTGAGCTTATTAGCGTATAAAACTTAATCTTAAATCCAAACATGGAAACGGCTGTAAAAGACTACAGATCACTACCTCCGCAGAGTTGGGTTACAGTGTGACAATCTTGTTTGACTTATTGACATACTTTTCCTCTTCGCGTGATCAACTGCACGCATCTTCAACGTTGCCTTGGCAATATGGCGGCCATTCCTGCTTGTAAATATATTTCTTTTTGGTCCGTTGTAGTTTGCGACCAAAATAACAACTTGCAACATGAATTTCCAACGCCATGTTTAGATTTTCAAGGCAGAAAATGTTGTTGACTTTTTCAGAAGGAAAGCCTTCCATGATGAGAAATCAGTCAAAATTTCCGCAGACGGTATCTGAAAAGTCCACAATTGGGGTTCATCTGCTTATTTTCCATCTTTCCCAAGCTGCAAACTCTTTTTATGCGGGAATTTCCTCGGTTTCATCGTTTGGAAAAACCACGGTACTCCGGGAATGGATTTCCTTGATTCTAACTGCTCCTTGCTTGTTTTCCCGCCGAAACCGTGTCGACATCTTCACACGAGGCGAGCTTCCTTTTCCGCGCAGAATCACCGTTACCTGAAAATTCTTGAGGAAGGTCGTATCCATAGCCATATGAGCAGTCCAGCTTGTTGAAAATTTGACATTCTTCCATGTAAGAAGCAAAAACAGTTTCTTGAATCCACCGAGAGAGCTCGTCTTCCATAGTTCCGAATTTGAATAAGCTCGGTGCAAGACCTCACAGGCTCCCGGAATATATATATCCTCTCACAAAACGGAAGTTGGAGTCAAATTGCAGAATACAATGTTGTGGTGGAAGATTTTTCTAGAAACACTTTGATGATTGTTCAGTAAATTACGACGGAAGGAAGTTTTTCCGTCTCAATTCAGCGATTATTTCAACGTGCTTCACAGAAGTTTGTGCTTTCCCACTATTTTTAGCTTCTTTTGTTCCAGTCCTTCCGGTGCGCTAGCCATCTTTTGTGTCACGAGGGAGGGGTAGCAGGTGTCGATAAATTGAGTACTTTAATTCGTGATTATTTCTTCCGCATCAATTTAAGGATATGTTTATTTTCATAAATAGTTTTTCAAAGAAAAATAGAATAGCTCAAATATTTCAGTTTCATGTATGATTTCTCTATCTGCGTGGGCACTTCAATTACCACCCTCCCTACTCCCGCTAAAATTTGTCTTCCTATCCCCAACCCTCGCTCACTTTCGCTTGCAGTGATCTTTCTTTTCGGCGAGGCTCTGTCTGTATGAGTGGGTTGGTTTTCGTCTCTAGAATGCCTCCTAAAAACACGTTCAAGTGTCATTGGTAATATTCTTGTATAGTGAGATATTTTTTTGACACTGAAAAGATAATTTGAGACGTAAAAATGTGGTCAACGAGGCAAATCCTACTTCCCTGCTATGGATTACTTCTGCGATAAAATTTTCCTCCCTCGGATATTATTGACATAAACGAAGGTGAGTAGAATTATTTTTCCTTCCTTCCGATAAGCTGGGAAAGAGTTCTCTTGACATTGTATTAAAAATCTGACATTATCTGTTTCAAAAGCTCTCGCGAAAAGACCTATATAGGCATTCCGATCGTCTGTCACGAGGTTGTAAACAAACATCACACTCGAGCGATTCAAACCCATTCAACGTGAGAAATCTCTGATTTAAACGAAGATCGAGAGATCAGAGTGGAGTCGATTTTAAACCGATTGTACTAGCGAAATGTTCATATTTTTAATACAGTGTACTGTCAATGCAAATTGAATGACGAAAACGAATGTCATTCGAAAACAAATTGACTGCACGCATACAGGATCTGAATAATGGGATTAATCTGGTATTAAAATTTCGTTTTTCGACTTTCTTTCTATATTGCAAGATGTTTGATCTGATAATCATGGGTCTGTGTTTGATGTGTTATCCCAGGTTATCCCTGAGATGACAGTTCTATATTCGGTTTTTGCCAAACCCTGATTTGTAGCGGATTTGAATATTTGCATAGCCTAAATGAAATGAAATTGAAAAGCTCAATAAGCTTATATAAAACTTGTAGTTGTCGATGGTGGGTAATATAAAATTAAGCTCAATTCCAGTTTTCAAGGCCCGTTTATGTTTTGCAAAAGGCCAGAAAAATAAATCATGGTGGTATTATGAACGAGTTTTGATCAGTTGGAAAATAATGCTCACTGGAGTACATTTCGTTTTTTCCATGTTATCATTACCTTGTTTTGAACAGATCACGCCACCAGTTTTGATAAATATTTAATTGACAAAACGAAAATTACAAAATAAATATCCCGTTGTACTGACATATTTCTTTGGATATAAACTAGACAGCCAAAAAAATCCCTTGATTCTAGTTTTATGTTGAAATCCTGATTTATTATCCCAAAGCCAAAACGGTTTTGAATTAAATTGTGTGTAAAGTCATGGTAATCATTTTTTTGGAAAAGTTTTAATTAACTGAATACAGTCCCAATTAGATATATAATGGAATCTCATTTATGATTTATGAACTAAGCTGGAGAAACTTGGCTTAGTGGAAAAAAGAATTTTTGCATGCAACTAATTACTTCTAATCACAGTTCGTTTTGTATATAATTATTACGTACTTGTGTTTTCACAAGTCCAACCTATGAAAAAAGTAATAAAGATTTATAATGGCATAAATAAAGATTTATAGGGGCATTAATTATTAAATGATTGCTTTTGAGATGTCATGTCCATGATCAGGTAATTATGTGACTTTACAGTTCTAGCTTCAAAAACTGTATGCTGGTGAAGCAACTTCCTCTCATCAGGCATTCATGATGTGCTGTTCTAGAAAATATCCATACCTCCCCAACAGAAGGATGTTTGGTTTAAACTCCCCCTGGGTCCCCCGTAGGGCCTTTAGAAATTCCAGTGTAGATTCATACTTTCCTTAAAAAATGTTGGTCGTTGAGACCCCCCAACCCCTTGGAATTTCCAGTGACCTTCTGTGGGGTGGGTATGGATATTTTCTGGAATCACACAATAAGGCTTTTAGCCAGGATTTAAAAAGTGGGAGTCCAAAAGTTTTGTAAGGCCTGACTTTGTCCCCATAGGAGGGCCTGACGAGCATGCAAGGTGTTTTTCTGCAGATATGGGTGCACTGGTATCTAAAGATTTCCAAATTTGATTAAAAAATCTCTGTATACAATTATTCATGTTAATTTTCTCTGAAAAGTGGCCATCCATAGGACTTCTGGACTCCCACCTGGCTAAAAGCCTGCACACAATAAATATGAGCATGACATTATATGATAAACGGCACACACGAGCTTGCCTTTCATTTTGTTAACTTTTTATTGAATTCTTAAATAAATCCCTCAAAAAATAGGGAAAAAATCACACATTCACAAAAAACACAAACCTACTCATTTCCGAGTACAAACACCAAACAGCAGAGGGCAGAAGTGGAATTTTTGCTGTTTGCAGGAAAAACAAACATCATGCTTAAGGGCCATTCCATTTTAGAACACCAAAAATGGTGAAATTTAAAACAGTTTTCATTTAACCTAATCATGGATTTTTGGAAAGTAGAAACCCTAAAGTGTCTAAAAATAATATTATGAAAGTTGACCTTGCGGCGAGCATCAAAGAGAGGCTCTTCATTTATGACCAATGAAAAGTGTGTGAAAATGGCTATCTTGGTGTTAGATTTCAAATAATTATACTAAGGCATATTGATTCCTTAAATCCTACCAGGAAGACAAAACTGAATGAACCCATCACAAAGTAAAATTTGCAGATAAGATTTTTCGCACATCAAACGAACTTCATAAATGAGAGCAAGTATTGACTTTGTTACGGACATTACGTAATGTCCGTAACAAAAGGAGGTGGTTTTCCCTTTTTCTCTGAAAATAAAAATCAGATCTTTTTGTTAATGTGGTTCCTTTTTTAGTTCTTAGAGACCCAAACATAGGTGCTATAAATTATTAGAATCCTGGAAAAACACCAGAAAAAATTAGACCTACTTTTCGTTACGGACATTACGTTACGGACATTACAGTCGTATGAACAAACGTTGATGTGTGCACAATAAAATAAAATTGTTAACAACACACTTTTTTTAATGTCAGTAATATTGTTTTAGTCAAAGCAAATGCTATATGCAATACAATTTTTTTCAAATTCATCACTCAAAAGTCAAAGGTGCTTGTTCCAAGAGCAACAAACGGATTAAACAGGACATAATAACAGCAACAACAACATAATGAGCCATTACAGTGAATTTGTAAGAGAAATTTTCCACAAGTTAAATTCCAACAGTGAATAATATGTTTTTTCAATAAATTGCCCGCAATAAATAACAACTTTTATACAACTGCAATTATTGAGAAAAGCTTTCCCAAGTGCCTGAGGGGTCTTGTAACCAGGTTCTTCTTCCTTTTCTGTGGGTTTTGCATTATTTTTTCTTCTTTCTTCTGCCTTCTTTCGACGCCTGAACCTTCTTACTCTTTCCCTGTTTAGTTTTCTTTTTCTGGCAGCATCTGACGTACAAACAGGAATCCTTTTTGCTTTCTTTCTTGCCTGTTGTTTTCTCTTTTTATCCTTTAACTTGTATGCCTCATACTTCACAGGATCATCTTTGAGTCTCTTTCTATAATTATGCACCCTTTCAATTGTATACTTTGCCATAATTATACGACAAAACTGCAAATGTGCACAGTATCAAGAAGGGACAAACAAGAGACAGCAGAGGCTCTAGTCAGAGCATGCTGAGCAGCTCAGTAACACTGAATTCTATTGAGCATGCTCAAAATGGGGTTATCCACAGACCTAAAGGATTCTTAAGTTCACAACTATGTACTGTACAGAAAAGTTACAAAATTATTCAGAATTTGAACTTTTTTGAACAATTGAACTTTGTCAATCACTACAAGTCCAAAAATAAACCAAAATGTTAACTCAAACCTTTCCATGTGAAAAGTGTTTCACAGTGTAATGTCCGTAACAAAAATTATGTAATGTCCGTAACACAGATTTTAACACCCAGCTCAAAACCTTCTAACAATATAATAGAAACAACTGGATTTTAAAAAGCTGTTATCTACCTCAATTCCTCTCATTGTCATAGTATTAATGTTTTTGTTGTAAATTCACAGGAATAGAAGTGTCAAGTGAGCCTGTAAAATCTTAGGTTTATTTTTGTGTAATGTCCGTAACAGAGATGAAAACAGAAACATTCTCAGCAATTTCAAATAAAATCAACACATTTTTCTACAGGTAATTAGATTAACATAAGAGGGTTGTTTATAAATACAGAACCTCAAAAAAACTATGCAGGATAAGTTTTTTAAAAAGATTAAAAGTTGAAAATTGCTCTGTGAATGTAATGTCCGTAACATGGAATGGCCCTTAATCTCTTAAATATCAGTAGTTTGTTTAAGGTCTTCTCTTTTCCCCTGGATGTAAAACTTTACTAGCCTCCTTCATAAATACTAATTCCATCAAGAACAGTGGACAAATATACAACTCTTAATTAGGGGTCAGTAATAAATGGTTGTTCAGAAAATATGTGTCTCACAAAATTTAAGAAAGATCTAAGATCTAATCTTGAAAGCTAAGGCTTAGGTTCTTTTTCACCTTGAATTTACCATTCGCAACTCCTCAAATTAGATGCAGCATACATGTTTTAGCCGGGTTTCTTTATTCCCTTTAGAGATCAAGAGCTGTGGTCCTTTTAAATGGCTGCGCCAGTGTTTGTTTTTGAAGGAGAGCTGTTACATCAGGCAACCATCTATGATCAGCGTGACTTTCTGAAGTCTCTTCTGCAAGCAGGTGCCTCTGGAGAAGCCAATAGTCCTGATCCTCGGGGACTAACACCTCTACACACTGCCGCACTCCATGATAGTGTGGAGTGTTTAAAAGAGTTGTTGGAATGTAACGGTACTGCAAATTATATTATATTGTTGTAATATTATTAGCAAGGTTCTAATTTTTAAGTCTGTGGATGAAACTCAAGTGTTCAACTAGTGAAAGCTATTGAACAGTATTTCCATGTGTTACTGTTTGTTATGCTTTATAAAATGTTCGAGTAATTAGGCGCACTGTGATTGGTCTGTTCGAGTTCATTTTAGTTCCCTAAAGTATGCGGCCTATGTCACACACACATGCTGCTTATGTCATGGGTTTGAGCATGTGCTATTTCCTTAGCATTTTATAAAAGAAATAAAAAACTTCATCCTTGTGCATTGTTGAGTTATATATTAAGCACTTGGGATTTTTTTTAGAATACTCAAGAAGCACTCGGCTGGACTTCTGCACTTCTCTCATGTTCTTTAAAATCCCTATGTGCTTAATATATAACTCAACATTGCAATCGGATGCATTTTTTATTTCTTTGGTACAAGGTGGTTCTACCTTTGAAGTCTATGGATTAAACGCAAGTGTGTGACCATTCAAATAAAAGTTGTTGAGCAGTATTTTCATTCTATGCAAGGTGGACATGAATGTTATGACTTGCAAATGGAATTCATGTGTGTGACCATTTAAGTGAATCATTTGAGCAGTACTTTCATTTCGTACTTCTGTTTTATAACTTTTAATCATTATAAATATTAATAGTTTGATATATTTCTGAATATTTTTGTAGTGTTAGTCCACTGGTTGTTTGTGATGCAATATTATTTAATTATAAAGCAAATAAATAAATTAAATTCTTAAGTAAATAAATAATTAAACAAAATAAATCATTACTAATAATTAGAATTGAAAGCCTAGTAGCCTAGTTTCATCATCTAGTCATAAGTTTTATCATTAACTTTTTTCATTTTCAACAGGAGATCCAAATATACAATCAGCTCCAGAGGATAACTGCTCAGTAGGTTCTTTCTAGTCCCTTTTCTTCCTTAAAATTTCTTTGAATCTAGTTTAAGGTGGCTGATAACGGTTTTCAGCATTTTCTCTCTCTGATTATTGTACCATATCCCAGATTAAAAGCTTCCTGAAAGTCATACCCCTTGGATGGGCTTTGTACAGCTCAGGGGCAGATCTAGGATTTTTCTTAGGAGGGGGTGTGCATAGTTGTTTCAGAGTACCGGTTGTATTAGAAAGCCATCTGGTCATCTCGGAGGGGTGGGGGGGGGGGGGGGGGGTGTTGCACTCCCCTGCACCCTCCCCCTAGATCCACCCCTGCAGCTCTACCTCATAAAGTCAACCTTGGCAACTCTTCAGATAAAATGAGGTAAAGACAAGTAAGAATGCTTTGTTTTGTCTGATTGACAGACTGCTCTTCATCATGCTGCTCGTAATGGTCATCGCCGCTGTCTCAAAGTTCTCATTGATGCAGGAGCAAGAGTTGATATTAAGAACAAGGACGGCAAGACAGCAATGCAGATAGCATTTGAAAAGGGGGAATATGAATGCGGAGACTATTTAAGAACTGTGGAAGGTAAACTGTTGTTTATGCTTGCCTTGTGATTTAAAGTTCATCAGCAAATTATTCAATGTTTAGTTTATTTGAATAAGAACTTCAAAATAAAGAAATTCCTCTGTTAAAAACAGAAACAGATTGGACCTGCAAAGCTTTTGCTAGGGGAGGGGATGTTGGTGTGGGAACTTTCTCATAACATAAAGACAATGAAGCTGATGCTTGTCAAACATTTAGGGTTTAAACTAAGCATACAATTTAATAGCACTGACATGTAGTATTGGATGTTCAATCTTTAATTTCCATGGTTAGATGATACTTTGTTGTGTAGTCAGTACCTCTTTAAGACTAAGAATTCTTGTACCTATTTTTTTTTTTAAATCTGGAACAAACATCCCTGTCACTTTTTATATGAGTTCCTGCCCCCCTCCCCCCACCTCCATATGGTGAGGCAGGAGGGTTTACCCAGTGATCCAAACACTTACTGTTTCATATACCATTTCTCACAAAAAAGAAAACCCTTCTGTATACCTTCAGTAGAAAATGGTACACCTTTCACATATACAGTGCTAGAAATAATTTTTCTTGCTTAGCAGGAGATGTGTCCGGCTAGCAAATCTCTAATTTGACCAGACAAATTGCAAATTTGGTCAGATATTAATTAGCATTTTATGCAATTTGCATTATAAACTGATGGCTCAATCCAAATGCCTAGTACATGAAGTGGTAAGAATGCTTAGCAATGCATTATGGGGCGATTTTCAAAGCACATGTATTTCATGTTTATGGATGTATGACCAAACAAAACATGGATCTGTATGATTTCAGATTTTTAACATGTTTCAAAGCAAACATGATCTGTATAACAAGATCTTCACAGTCAAGTCAATTTGATGCTCGGACATAATGTCCGACTATACTACCGGCGGGTACTAAAATTAGTCAGACAATTTCAAAGTTTGGTCAGATGACTGACAGTAATTTCCAGCACTGCATACATGCATGCTCCTAGCTAGAGAAGGGTACTACATCTCTTTTCTTAGTTTCCCCTTTAATAGCCCCTTAAAATAATTTATTTTCATTTTTGTTACTTCGTTACCTTGTTACTTTGTTACCTTACGTGAGGTATTACACGAATTACTACCCTACGTCAAAGCTACCCACACCATATTCTCATGTTCCATGATGTATGTCATGTAATACAAGACAAAAAGGAACCCCTTTTGGGCAAAGCCTCCCCATATAGTCCACTATAGGAGGGAGTAACTAGTCTCCCCTCCCCCAGGGTAGAGAGACTGTTACTGTCTGTGCATGTGTAATGTAGCTGGCTTGTGGTTTTATTTTAAGGTATCAGGAAAGCAGCACGGGAAGAGGAAGTATCCCAAGGTATGTACAGCATGCGGGATCTGTAAGGTAAAGTCTGCATTTGAGCCTTGGCCCATCAGGCCAGAGCTTATCCCAGTTTCAGTAGCATGAAGCGACTAGGAGTATTTCTACTCCTCCCTGGACACCTGGGGGGATTATGTTACTTAATATATAGAATCGTTTTTTTAAATTAAATATAATTATAAAGTTCCAAAGTGTGACTTATTTCCATGCATGGTCTGGGTTCCATGTTGCAAGATTTGGCCTCCTTAGGGAACCTGTCAGAATTAATGTTACTTTTGATCATGTCAGACATAGTTTGCTACATGCAACACTAGCTTCAAAAATTTGGTTATGTGGCTGTTTATCTTTTTCATACTTCAAAGGCATGGCAAGCCTCTGGAAAGTAGTTACATGTACCGCTGCTTCAAGAAAATATGCAAATTGCACAAAACTCTACTATGTGACTAATTCACGACCATCCATCTCTAGCATAGAAGGAATATATTTCCCTATAAATGCCATAATGTTGCTTGCATTTGCTATTGTAATATTTATAATAAATCAGCTTGACTGATAAAAAGTGCAGGGTATTTAGAAAATTACAAAATAGATTAATACTACTACCAGACCACCAAATTGATCAACGAGCAAAAGATTTTAAATAAAAATCAAATCCTATTGTCTAATGTATGTTTTCATATTTTTTCCCAGAACTTTTTCGCTGTTGTACAACTGGTGATTTACCAAGAGTGACAGAGTTGATAGAAGAAGCCAGTACTGTTACAATTAACAAGTTGTACCAAGGGGGGTCTACACTTCTTTACAAGTATGTAACAAATTTATTGCTCACCTTTCATTTTCATGCAGTTGGCATTTTGCAATATTGCTGTCTAGTAAGACAAGTATATTACTAACAGTGTATATCAAATTATTTGTTTTCTGTGACATAAAAAGCTCAAAGTACCCCTCCTTACATAAGTCCAAAAATCAAATGAGCCCTGTGGGCATTAGTCTCCTTCTCAGGCATTTTTGGGTTGTCATTGCAGCAATTGCTAATGATCACTTAAACCTGACACCACATTTCTTTGTTTTTGTATTTACTGCAGCAACTAAAGCATCTAGCGGCAAAAAAGTGACAGTTATTGAAGAAGAATAATTATTGATGAAAAGCTGCTAGATGGCATCAAATCTGAACTTCGATGCCTGTCTGCTGTACTTATAATGTTTCTTCTACATTAGGTTTCATATCAGACATGTTTTATCGTGTCTGTCCATTTCATGAGTTCGAGTTCAAGTTAGAATTTCGAGTTGAGTTTGAGTTCGAGTTAGAATTTCGAGTTTGAGTTAAAATATCGAGTTTGAGTTAAAATACCGAGTTTGAGTTCCTTGCGGTTAGCTCCACTCTGGTTTGCTTGTGGTTAGTTCCACTCTGGTTTGCTTGCGGTTAGTTCCACTCTGGTTTGCTTGCGGTTAGTTCCACTCCTATTTGCTTGCGGTTAGTTGATAAGGGCGACACTATGCGGGACCAACTGGGAAAATGTTGCCCCATACTTCGAACTCGAAATTTCTAACTCAAACTCATAACTGCGATACACTCTGTTTTGTCAGAGAAAAACTTTGTTTATGTTTCTATGAGGTTAGATATAATTATCTTTTTCCTAATGTATCTTTTTCATGCCACTAAGAACTGAAATATTTCTCCCAGGGCTTGTCAAGGTGGCCATCTTGAAATTGTAAAACTCCTACTGGGCCGGGGTGCAGATGGCTCTCCGAACACCATCACAGGAATTGCTCCACTTTATGCTGCTTGCCTCAGCGGTAATGTTGAGCTGGTGAGACTTATGGTACAAGCTATGCCGCACTCAATCAATATTCCTTCTAAAATGGACAATTCCACAGCTCTTCATGTGGCGGCAGGTGAAGGCAATGAGGAGATTGTTAAGATCATCCTGCAAGTTCCCAGGTAAGTGCAGTTGATGTTAGTTTAATGTACCAGCCATGCAGATGTTGGAAGAACCCACAGAGTCTTTCCCATATAAGTGATCCTCCAACAGTCTAATAGAAGTGGTATAACAAATACAATAGACCAATAAATATGCATGTATCTTATTAACCAAGTGCAGGGACCATACTTTGAGTGTATGAGCCCTAGCTCTTGACAGATCAAATCAAGCATAGCAAGGTTTGAAAAGAAAAGACAGGGCCAATATTTTCCAAGTACATTCTCGTCCATGGAGCCGCCTGCTCCTCTTAGCCAGCACGACTTTAGCACCTGAAATAGGTGACTCTGGGGACACATCACTTGTCATGATTGGCCAGATTTGAACAAAGGGAGTTAGAATCTAGCCAACCAAATCAACGGCTTTAAAATCCCTTTGTTATAAAAGAGTTTGAAATGATTGATTTGATTGGCTAGTTTTAAATTTCCTTTGTTAAGATCTATTTCTTCTGATTTCTTTGAACCAAAATTTGAGTTGCTAAATTCAGGGTGTGGCATAAATTCCGAGTGTTTACTGTATACTGTATCTTATTATGTGGCAATGTCGTCTTGAGGTAAATCCAAAGGTTTTGATTGTTTTTTTTTTGACTGCCATATGGACTGGTTCCAAGGAAACGGTCATTAGCTGTGAATTTTTTGATTTTGAAAGCTGGCAAATTC
>OY855906.1:11027101-11204601 GCA_963693305.1 Meandrina meandrites
CAAACAACAGCATTCCTAGTGCATTTGCTCGAAGAGTTGCATATTCTTGTTCATTACTCATAAAATAGGCCAGCACTGTCCCGGAAGTTTTCACTGACGTCAGCTTGACGTCATAAGCTTACGTCATGTTGCTTAGCAATAAGAATAACGGAAACCGTGGGCTTAGGCGGTCGGTTGCCGACCTACAATCAGTTAACGACTCAGACACTCCTTCGACTGATTATACAGCGATTTCGAGAAAGGTTGTCGGAAAAAAGCGCACGCGACAATCCCAAAAGGTATTGTGGGTAGTTTTAAGTTCGCTGTTCCTTGACTGCAACATTTCAGGGAAATCTGAAACATTGGCACGAGACGACATGGATGTATGTTTGCGAGAGCTAAAAGAAAACAGCTGTATACACTTCCGTTTTGTGCCAATTTGTCCTGTAATATAGGGTCATTTACCACCGCAAGACATGTTATAAGTGATCATGAACAGTCAGTATTATTTATATACCTCTAACCTCCTCACTCCTCACTCTTTACATATCTATGATTCTTTCTGCTTTTTTATTTCATAACTTAGTAATTCCCTACTTATTAGTCCGGGAGCTAATGTATTTCCGTGGGCATTTTGAGAAGAAAGCAAGCCAGTGGCCTAGTAGTGTTTAGTAGTCCACAAGGAATCCAAAAAATGTTGTTGACAATTTTGTAAAGCGCCGAGAGGGTATTTATAGGATGTTTAAAAATGACCTGTGCGATCCAGCATGAAAACGAGGCTGAAAAGTTTTAAATGACCATAACTTCTTTCTAGTTCAAGAAATATCAACCAAACTCACCAGATATACTAAATAAACAACACTCAAGCTAGTAGAATAGTTATGTTTATATATGAGTGTCACGTGATAGATCTAGCATGAAATCGAGGCTGGAAAGCTACCCATCAAAAAAGGCTCAATATGTATGGTGGAGTCGAGGCTTAACCCGGGGGAAGATACTTGCTAGACAGCCTGAACCCAGCAAATTGCTTATATTTATTAATGAGAGTCACATGATTGACCCAGCATGGAAACGAGGCTGCAAGTCTTGCTTGATGAAATGAAAAGAACATGTATGTCTTTCCGTTCAAAATCGACAAATATAAAACGCCACATCCTGTAGAGCAACAAAAGTACAGATTGATTCAATTGATAGTCACGTCATCAATATAGATAGAAAACGCGGCTGTATTTTCTGTAGTCCTTATTAGTGAACCATAAATCATAAATAGACCACAGGCATGCCATCCTATGTTTGTGAGGTCATAGCATGCCCCATATAAATATTCAAGTTTTGTCACTAATCGCTATTGTCAATATTTAAGCTTCCTAAAATCGGCTTTTACTGCTGTCCATTTGCAATAAAATGAGTTAAAACTATTTTCGCAATGCTTAAGTTTGTTTTTATGCAGTTTTTTTTTTTGACGATTTGAAGCGTGCGAGAGCAGTTCTGCAGTTCTATGAGTTTAAGTTTTGACTCATGTATAGAATACTTTACACAAGGCGTGCAACTTCCACATCTCGTTCATAAAACGGCATCCTTTATCAAAGACAGGACACATTTCCTCAACAAACATGACCAACTTGGACAGTTACCCAGTAACGCCATCCTTGTCACGTGATGTTTCGTCACTCTACACCAATATTCCACACAACGAGAGTATTGACTCTTTGTCGGCACTTCCTCGACACCCGCGACCGCTCTAGGTCCACCACACGCACAGAGGGTTTTTGCGACTTCATCAGAATGATTGTTACCATGAACATTTTTGAATTCAACAACAACTACTACATCCATAAACACGGCACTGGGCCATGGGAGCATGCATGGCTCCATCGTACGCGGATCTATTTTTCGCTAAATTCGAGACAGACGCACTCCTGTATGCGCCACACCAGCCACATACTTGATATGGATATGATATGGACCCACACGGTAAACGACCTACTGAACTTCATCTCTTACTTTAATAACCTTCATCCCAGTATCAAATTCACTTCTTTTCTTGACGTACAGGTCTCTCTCAACCAGGTTGATATAGTTGAGAGTTGAGACAGATCTCTATACAAAAACCTACGGACAAACATCAGTACCTCCTATACTCATCATGTCACCCCTTACACACCAAACGAGCCATTCTATTCAGCCTCGCCCTAAGACTACGACACATATGCTCTTCTGACGAGACTTTTACATTACGAACTAATGAACTTATCCAATACCTTAACAACCGTAGCTACAATTGCTCGTTCTTCAAACACAAGATCCAGAGCATTCATGCTATCGCACTCAAACCCAGTCAGACCACATCCAACCAACCCGGTCGCGTTCGTTTTGTCATCACATACAACCCTTCCCTTAGGTCTGTATCTTCTATCATACAAAAACACTCTATCTTCTTCACCACGTTGCACCAGCGTATTTACATCTGTACCTCTTGTTGCTTTTTGACGGACTGACAACCTTAATGACAACAAAAAAAATTCATGCAAGGCAAAATGGCCGAAAAAAAATTCATGCAAGAAAAAAACCCAAAGAAAAAAATTCATGCACAAGGTGGGCCGCATTTTAATAGTAAACCAGAATTATTCTTCTTCTCGAAAAGTGTTCCAAAATGCACCAAATGGCATTAGGGCATGTCTAGATTTTCAAAATTTTCCCGGGGGAGGATTACCCGGACCCTCCAACGGAAATGGGCCTCCCGCCCATTTTAATACAGCATGGGGAATTTGCCGAACACCTAACGCAGAACGCGAACCAAAATCACCGAAAAAAGCAAAAACCAACCGGAGTGCTATTCACGCTAACCGGAGTGTACTCAGGTTAGTCTAAGCCTGAATATCACTCAGGTTTAGCCTAAAAAAAGCCCAGGTTAGCCTTTTTCTGGTTAGCTGTCAATAATGGTAATGGTTTTGTTTGCTTCGGTGACTTTGTTTCGCATTCGGCATTCGGAAAATTACCCCTGCCGATTTTTATACCGTCACAATCACTGCTAATGTTTGGGTTCCCTCAATTCAAAATTCATTACTACTTGCCTGACAGGTATATAAATGTTCACTATACAACTGTAAACTGCTACTTACTTTTTATGTCATAAAATAAATGGAAAGTAACGTTAATAAGCTATGTCTTTGAGTATGGTAGCACTGTTTTTAATCAATTCAATAGCAAGTTTTGCATGAAGCAAATTTTATTTTAAAAAAAATTGATGCACAGGGCTGCAGTCCAAAAAAAGTGCACAGGCAATGGGCCAAAAAAAATTCTTGCAAGCCAAAAATCCACCCCCCCCCCCCCTCCCCCAATCAATTTTCTAATGGTCCTTCCCTTATCCCACTAGAACTCGTACATTCAAGCTCTTGAACCCAAGGATATAAACAAACAGGAAGAAATGGCAATTGGCAATTAGCAATTTTTGGCGTTTCATAGAGTTCTTAAATAAAGATTCAAAATGCTGTTTTCCGTTTTTAAATATCTATTTTAGTTTCGGAGATATTTAA
This sequence comes from Meandrina meandrites, assembly GCA_963693305.1. Lineage (NCBI taxonomy): Eukaryota > Metazoa > Cnidaria > Anthozoa > Scleractinia > Meandrinidae > Meandrina > Meandrina meandrites. The sequence continues at coordinate 11,030,617 of OY855906.1, forward strand.
GCTTGAAAAAATAGCAAAATATGCAAATTAGGGGACTGATGACGACATCTACTCAAACCAATTTTTTCACAAGTACAAAAAATTAAGTAATCTTGGTCATATTTCAATAAATAGTTCCACAGGTGACACACCTACAGTTGTAATATAATTATGTTACCATAGCAACTCACTCTTTTCCAGTCTCTATCAATTTGTTTTTTATCTTTTTGAATTTTTCAGATCGGAAAAAAATAAACCCAGGCAAGATGTTTGCAAATCCATTGATATACTTGCCAGATCTCGCATGTAAAGCATTATTTACAAATATTAATTAAAAAAGGATGCCAGAATTGGCCTGAAAACCCTTGAGCATTGCGGGGATCTGGAACATGGTATGTTGCCATGATAACCAAGTTGTAAGGTTCATATTGTCAAACACAACTAGCAGAGTGTTCCTGCAAAGAATCAGAGACTTTCAATTCAAATTGGCTCAGATATCACTTTCTCCGTATTTAATCAGACTCCGGTTGAGTCTATGACGTCATTACTTTGCTAATTTGCATATTTTAAAAACTCTACAAAGCAAAGAGATATTGGAAAACAGCTAACGGTATTTTTCTTCTCATATAGAGTACTTGTTGATATTTTAAAACGGTTACAAAAGAAAAAAAGAATTTCATAAAACGTAGGGATTATGGACAGGTTTAAGTACATTTTTTTTTCATTTCATCAAGCAAGACTTTCCAGCCTCGTTTCCATGCTAGATCAATCACGTGACTCATTAATGAATATAAGCAATTTGCTGGGTTTAGGGCTGTCTAGCAAGTATATCCCCTGAGTTAGGCCTCGACTCCACCATACATATTGAGCCTTTTTCAATGGGTAGCAGTCCAGCCTCGTTTTCATGCTAGATCTATCACGTTACCCTGGTATATAGAAATAATTATTCTACTAACTTGAGTGTTGTTTATTTAGTATATCTGGTGAGTTTGGTTGATATTTCTCGAAGTAGAAAGAAGTTATGGCCACTAAAACTTTTAAGCCTCGTTTCCATGCTGGATCGCACAGGTCATTTTTAAACATCCTATAAATACCCTCTCAGCGCTTTACAAAATTGTCAACAACATTTTTTGGGTTCCTTATGGACTACTCAACACAACTAGGCCACTGGCTTGCTTTCTTCTCAAAATGCCCACGGGAACTATTTATCCAACATATGCTCCTGGACTATATTTACTTCTTATCCTTACTCACTTCTTATCAGCTCGAACTAAGAAGGCTGAAGTGAATATCTCTACCGTTGGTGTCGATGTGTGTGACTGGATCTATCCAAAGAAAACTGATTTTGCCTTCGGACGAGCAGACAACAGACCAAGCATCAAGTTCAGCACTTGGGACTTTGGTGGACAGGTGAGGGTTTTGGAGGGGAGGGGTGGATAGGTGATGCCCACAACCTGCATTAATTAAAGCGCAATAGCCAGAATAGCCGTGCTGGGAAATTTTAGCCCGCGGCCTAAGGTTGTGGCTTGAGGGCCAATATTTCCTGGTACAATCTCGAACAAGTGAGATCAGCGTATCGGATTTTACTCAATAATCAGCTTTGATAACAAACAACAATTTATACCCTGACGGGGGGGGATGTGTTAAAACATGTTAAGGTATTCGTTAATTATTCGTTTTTAATTAACGCTTTAAAAACCGTTTAACTCGTTCACAAACGCCACCTGTTAAATTTTATGACCGTAAAACATTTTAACGCGTTATTTCGAACACTCTGTTAAACGTTGATGACACTGTGTCTTGCAGCGCGAGTATTACGCTACACATCAATGTTTCCTGTCTCATCGGTCACTGTACATTGCCATGTGGAAAGTCACAGATGGTGAACAAGGCGTGAATGAAATTGAGCCCTGGCTGCTGAATATCCAGGTTTGTACTCATGATTCGTACACACTTGCCACCATGTTCTATGTTCCTTTTAAAACCTTAAGCTTTCGTGTCCGTGTTTTCGTTTCATATTGTGCGAGATTATTTCCAGTTACCTTAGGCTACCTTATTGTCACTTATTTTCGCGGGACTTAGTTTTGCCGATTTTCTTATAAACCCGTGAAAACATATTAAGCGGCCAGTTACTGAAGTCCCGAAATTACTGTTAGTAAAATACTGTTAATAAAACAAATATATATTTGTTTTTACCCCTATTAAGCGGCCAGCAAGAATGTAATACGATGTTTGGTTTTGTTCTCAACACGCTCTGACAAACCAGAGTCAAAAAAATAAATAAATAAATAAATAAATAAATAAATAAATAAATAAATAAATAAATAAATAAATAAATAAATAAATAAATAAATAAATAAATAAATAAATAAATAAAGCGATGGGTGATAAAATCCGATTCAAACACAGGTTTATTGTCATCTTTATATGATTCCGTTATTTCCTTTCGTGCTATTTCGTATTGAAGAAACGTAACCTTTTTAAAATACCTTATGCTAATTTCTGACAAAAATTAAGTCCCGCGAAATTAAGTTCCCAGTAAGTAACAATAAGATATATGCCCAATATACTAAGCACTGAACCCCCTAAAGATCGAAACATACCGCAGCATCCCAGAACACCTTTAATTCTAACAAACCTTTAAACCTTGGCATAACCTATTTTTCAATGTCACGGGTGAGCTGTTTCGTGTTCATGGTTTTATTGCGTGAGGTGTTTCACAAATAAAAGACATTTGGAGGCATTTCCGCTCAGAAATTGACCAGGTTTTATTTTAAAAGGCTCGTGCCCCAGATTCACCAGTGATCATTGTCGGTACGCATTACGACATGCTAGAAGCCGACAAGCGAGCAGAGTACCTCACAAACCTCAGGACCATGATATCAGACAACTACATTGCCACTGAATTTGGAGGAAGAGTCCAGAACACACGAGAACGAGGCTTACCCAAGGTGATGGCCATGATCGAGGTCAGCTGTAAGACTGGGTACCACATCCGGGAATTACGACAACTGATTTACACCACGTCATTTGAGATCAAAGAGAAAGGTACTAAACTAACTTGTTTAACAAGTTTACACGTGCATGGTTCAACTATGCGTTTCCCGTTAAAAAAAACAGCATCGAAAAGCTGCTTCTTTTTAATGATACTAGTAGCAAAGTAAGAACAGAGCAAAACAGAGTAGAGCCAGGCAACTCGATTTACGAGATAAAGAAGGACATGAAATATTGTCAAAAGGTCGATTTCAAGACACACTGCTGGGCCGAAGAACCTCTTAAAGAAAAGGTTTTACAATTTTGGCACAAAATATTGGAAGTGAATGTTGCAGAAATTAAGGGCGTAGAAACACTTTGAAATTACCATGACTTGCAATAATTTATTACGCTTAGTTTTCACATTTTTTGGGGTAATTTTCTATTTTAAATGTGGTACCGTAGATATCGACCATGCAACCTCTTGCAAGTACTCTCTGATTCGATTGTCTTTCTCTCTCAACAGGAAGTCGTGTGTCTCTGATGAAGACTCCAATTCCAGCGAGTTACATCGCAGTTGAAGACGCCGTCGGCGTGATCCGTGAGAGATGCTACCGTGACGACCAGACTCCTGTCCTCAAGTCCGAGCAATTCAGGTATCATGTTTGTTGTTAATATTTTTGCCTCATGTGACATGGAATGAACGAAATGAAATGAAGTGAAAATAAAATAGAATGTGAACATAACATCTAATGCGCGTTTTCCGAGAATAAGTTGATGGTAAAAATCACACATTAATGACATGCATGTAGCTTTATCACAGCTTGGTGTGGAAAAGCTCATTCTATAGTTAACTTGTTGTGATTGTTTTGTAGCGCTGCCGTCGAAACTGAACTTGCGAGACAAAAGCTTCATTTGAGAGGACCAGAAGAGCTGCAACAGGCGACAAGATTTCTGCATGACAATGGTACGGGAAAAAATAAAATGAATAGAAAGTGCACAGGCTTACGCAGTACGATAAAAAACACTTTATTCAGTGTGGGAGAAATTTATGGGTTTATACAGTGTACTTGCAGAGGCTTTAGTGTGACAATGTCGTAGTGTCCTTATGATTGTTGCGTTGGACTCTAGGTCGAGAGGCTCGAGTGCGAGCCGCACATGCTGGTCTTGATGTTGTGTTTTTGGGCGAGACACTTCATTCTCACAGTGCCTCACTCCACCCAGGAGTATGAATGGGGTATTGGCAAACTGTTTAGGGAAACCTTACAGGATGCTGAAGGGTAACGAGCGATGTAGTAACATCTCAGCCACTCAGATCCGGGGGGATGAGTTGCAATGCTCCGAGGTGCTTTATGATGTGCAAATCGGGATTATCTCCGGTGATGTGAGCTGCTTTTGAGTTTCCTAAGTTGTATCTCTTTTCCTATCGCCAAGGCGTCATACTTCTGAAGTTTGATATAAGGGGGGAGACTCTTAACTACAGATCCAGAGAAGTTGCTAAGGAATTGCTGAAGACTGTATTTTGAAGCAAGCGATTTTGAAGCTTTTTGTAACGCTAAATGGTGAATTTTATCGTGGGGTACAGCTGCTTTGAAAAATATATCATTGCCCGTGTGAAACTAGTGCCAGTCCCAAACCGCGCGTTAAAATTTAAAATCCCTAAAACTTAAAGGAAACAAGGTAAAGTTCCGATTTCTCTTACGAATCAGAGGTAACGTAGCCGTCTTTATAATCTGGCGTATGCTTTTACTGTTTACACGAAAAAATGGAAACGCTACTGATGAAAGTCTGTTAATATGAGTCTCTATTACGCCATAACTCTTATAATAATGCGAATTTCGCAAAAACGATACGTCACATTACGCATGTGGGCATTCTTTATCTATTGACGTTCGTTTTAATTTAAAAATCTATCAGCCGTTTGAGGTTGAGGGCTTTTTCTGTTCTGGTCACGTGAGGCGTTAAATATGGCCGTGACTTGAAACTCTTGGAGGAATTTTCAATAGAACAAACTCATGCGTAAAGCTTATCCGTACGAGGTCTGATTTCCAAAATATGGCAATTAGAAACCTGCCTTACAAACAAATTGGTAGTTAAGAGTCACCCCCCTTAAGCATTTCTTTAGCGCTTTTAAACTAATCTCAGGTTGAATTTGCTCACATTATGAAGCCAAAGGAACTTCTAGTTCTATCTATCTCCTTATCGTATCTGTTATCGTTCAAATCTTAGGTGTGTTATTGCACTATGACGACCCACTGTTGCGTGACTTGTACTTTTTGGACCCTCAGTGGTTGTGTGACATGTTGGCGCATGTTGTTACCGTAAGAGAAGTCAATCCACACATAAACAATGGTAAGTGGCAACTCTCTGAGAATTGTCTGAGCCCGCGTTTTTCGGTAGGCTCGTTGCTAAGTAACATGATTGACGTATCCTGGCGCCATGCTGACGTGACTTTCGTAATGCTTGTGCTGATGGTGATTGGATAATCGGAAGCTCTTCCAGATATGTCCAGGATTGAACGCTAATGAGATGCACGTTCTTTATGAGAGGCATCACGAAGTGTCCTCATTAATAAAAGTTCACCAAAACACACCTAATTCTGTCAAATATGAAGTAATATGGAAATGTCAAAAAACCCAGTCAAACATGAAGTACGTATTAAACAATACTTGCGTCCAATCCTGGACATAAGTGAGCTCTTCGGGGGTCTTCGGGAACTTTACAATTAACGAGGATTTGTCAAAAAAGCACTTGTTCAGAAGTCACCAAGATGATGCCAGGAATAAGCAAAATGCACCAGTTTGCTTCAGTTTCAAAACGAGTCCTGTTGGAGAACTTTTCATATGAAAATGTGTTTGATTTGCATGAAAATGAGCGTGCTTGTGAAACACATTTTCATATGAAAGGATTTGACCATATGGCAACCAGTGCTGCTTTCAGTACCAGAAGTGTTTCGATTACAAATTGACCAAGCAGAAGATTGCACAGGAACACATTGAAGACGGCGCGGGGGATACTTAGATAGTGTATAGAATTAAATGGATGTCAAATGCCAAATTTGAGCAAGCATTAATTTATTTAATCCTTACTTTTGCCACATTTCAGGTGTAATGAAGCGCTCTGACTTATCTCAGATCTTCCGTAGTGAGCGCTTCCCGGCGAATCTAATGAGCCAGTACATTAACCTGTTAAGCAAGTTTGAAGTGGCGTTGCCATGGAGTGCGGAGTTCCTTCTTGTCCCGTCCCTACTCCCTGACAGTCAGCAGGAGACCAACCAGCCCGTGGCAGCTGGAGTCAGTTCTGCAGTGGCTCAAGCCATGAATATGACCGCTTATACCAAAGGCAAGGTTCTGCGGAGACAGTATGTCATGTCCTATGTGCCCAGCGGGTTCTGGCCGAGACTGATCACTAGGTTAGTGATAAAAAAATGAGCAGTTTTTCAATTGTGGAGCGCTTTTTATATTGTTTGTACGTTTGAGCTCGGTAATCAGTTTGTAAATCTCGTGCGACAAACTCTGACCAATCAGTGCGAAGGTGTTGTCTTATCAGCCAATCAAATGCAAAATCCAGTCCAATCACGTGAATTTTCCCGCCCTTGCACCGTTAACATGTTTTTTTTTCTGCGTGCTTGGCACCATTTATATTGTTTGATGTTCAAAGCACGGTTCGAACACACCTGAAATTTGAAAATTGAAACCCAAAGGCTTGAAATTTCTCATCAAATTTTGTTTTCTCGTTTAATTATGAACACAAATGAATAAAAAGAAATAAACGTAGCTCCGAAGTTATGTTCTTTATTAATAGCAGCGCAGGTGGAAACTTTCTTTGACATGTCCTTGAAAAGTCCACGATTTTCGCTCTGTGAAGAGGATACGAGCCTTCACATAAACGCTACGCTATTTTATTGCTTCATGTTTGGCTGTAGTTTCTTTTGCATTCATTGGTTAGATTAACAAGTTACAAGAAAACTACGTATATACTTAAGCTACTCTTGTTTTTAGGGTGATCCCGGATGAACGAATCCGCGATACCGTGAAGTCATGTTGTCAGCTGTCTCCTGATGGGCCAGTACAGGAGGGCGACAGAGACAAACTGGCTTCCGTAGCGCAGCCAGAGTGGTCATGCTGGAAGACTGGGGTTGAGTTGTCATGTTTTGGTGTGAAATTGCTCAGGATTTGTGAGCTGGAAGGAAGACCATTTTATGGCGCACCAGGTATTGTGCAAGTAACTGGCCGTGTGTTGCTCGTCACTGAATGAACACAGATATTGTGCACTGTTCGACAGATCTATTTACATAATGAGACAGTGCCTCAAAACTGGCAAAACAAAATGGCAAAATGGACTTGAAATTCAAACTTTAAATCTTCATTAAATTCAAACTGCGAAAGGAAATCATAACCGTGACGACTTCTTCTATTTTATATTTTCATCACATTTCCAAACACCTCGAAGTTTGCCAAAAATACTCTAGTGGGAGTCATATTTCAACTCGCTTCTCGGTGTCTGAAAATGTGACGAAGCACTGTCTTTATTTGTTTTTAATTCAAACTACCTATCCTCCACCTTTTATCCGTCTAACAAATTTCTTCGCCTACACACCTTAGCGCGCCGGTCTCCGTCCGTGTTGCGAGCCCTGGCCGCCGTCATTTTGTTGTGTTCTCCGGCAAGACACTTTACTCTCAGGTGTATAAATGGGTACCGACGAATTTACTGCGGGGGGTAACCCTGCGATACTAGCATCCCATCCAGGGAGAAGTAGAAATACTCGTAGTCACTTCATGCTACCTTCATGCTACCTTACCTTCAGCTAGACATCTACGATGGAATGTTTAGATTGCATGAAGCCTCGAGGAGATAACGAGCGGGACCTGTTTAAATGTATAAAAAGTATTTTTGTGTTTCAGATGACATCGCAAATCCATTGCACTACAGACATGAGGTACACGACACCACTCGCTATTCCACCATAGAGGTTGTCACTCCGTGCGTCCGTATCAGAATGGAGAAGTTTGAACAGCGCAAGAAAATGACCAAGCCCCGAGGAAGGCCAGACGCGGGTTAGTAATCACTTTCACAAGAAATTTAACGCTATGTAGAACTATATGCAGACCTGACCAAACGGAGTCGTAAGTTGCCATCTTGTGCCGACTTCCATGTTGATTTGCGATGACTTACGTTCGTTTTGATCAAAATCAAATTTGCTCCGCGCAATTGGACGTAAGTCTTTAGTAACCGTTTGGCCGATTAATCAACGCAAGTGTTGTACACTTTACTTAGAGTACTGAAGTAGCAGTTAATTTGGTTATTTGGACATGTGTGCACTTGCGAGTCCATTTGGCATGTTGCTTATTCTGTTTGACCATGTTTTAGTTCGGCTTCCCCTTGTCTTGCTATTTAATTTTAATCTTGCTGTTGTCATGCGTTTTATATATGAGCCTCTGGCTCGTATTTGGAGGGCAACCTCATCCCGCGTTATGACGTTAAAAAATCGATTGTGTTGCATGTGTCGTGTTGCGTTGCGTTGAGTTGCGTTGTTTTGTTTTGAATGGTGTTGTGGTTGTGTTGCGCTGTGTTGTGTTGTGTTTTATTGTGTTGCTGTTGTGTTGTGTTGTCGTGTTGTGTTGTGTTGTGTTGTGTTGTGTTGTGTTGTGTTGTGTTGTGTTGTGTTGTGTTGTGTTGTGTTGTGTTGTGTTGTGTTGTGTTGTGTTGTGTTGTGTTGTGTTGTGTTGTGTTGTGTTGTGTTGTGTTGTGTTGTGTTGTGGTTGTGGTCGTGTCGTGTTGTGTTGTGTCGTTGCGTTGCGTTGTGTTGTCCAACTCTTGGTAAAAGATGTCATCGCCTCCTAGTCTCACGAAAACTTTGCGCAATGTAACGGACCTTTTGGCTGCTTGTTACCAAAGGGAAAACAATTTCTACACAGACAGTGTAAGAAGAAACTTTTGATGACATGTTATTGTTTTATAGACCGCCGCGAGGGATCAAAGGTGATCGGTTTCAAAGTGAAGTCTGTTTCAGACAATAGCATCCAGTCCGCCGCTCAGCTGATCGCAATTACTGTTGAACATATGGACACACTCATCACCGATTGGTTCCCAGGCCTTGATGCCATCACGGTACAAGGCTATCGCCTGGTTACCAGGATTATCCCGTGCACCAAGTGCATTATGGCGGTGTGTGGAGTTGATCGAGAGGAGAATGAGGAGGAAAGTGAAAGCGTAGCGAGGAATGTTCCTCTGATATCATCTTCTGGTCCTGATAGCGGCATAAACCTATCCACGACTGACGGTAGCAGCACCAGTGCTTCGCCTTGGCCGAGCCCTGTTCATGTGTCAAGAAAACCTGGTGCAAATGTTGAAGGTATGAAGCACCAAACAAGGAGGTCGTATTATAACTTGGGTGGGAGGGGGAAGAGGGCGATCCCTAAAGTGAGGGGAAGGGTAGGGAGGGGGTGGGGGAGTATACAGGCCCGGGATAGAAGGAAAGTCCCTAACGGGATGATGTTATAGTCCGAGGCGCGGCGGGGGGGGGGGGGGGGGGGGGTAAGGAAACTCCTTTTGCGTGAAAATGTTATAGCTTGGAGAAGAACGGGGAGGTCCTAACGGATACAGCCCCGGGGTAGAAGGGAACTCCCGAACATGATAGTTTTAAGGGAGGAAGGAAGATTAAACTTTCTAATGTTATAATTTTGTGCCCGGGAGGGGTAGGGAGCGGAAATGTGAATGCTACATCTAATCCCGCCAGCTACGCAGGCTAGTAAACCTGGGAGCAGGATGTTGTAGTGAAGATGATTCCGGCTTGGTAATCCAGTGTCCCAAGTTTGAGTCTTCTTGGGGTTAGAATTGGATTTTTTTAACTTAAAAAATAGAAGATAAGTGTGATTTATACCTCATGTATGAAAATTTAAGAAGTCTCGCACAAGAAAACCTCCCGTAGGTGTAGAAATTAAAATTTATTATTCAACAAATTCGCGCGATGCCCATATATGGTCAGAAAGCCGTTGTTATCTGTCATCCATACATAACAGTATCCTGCGATATACGTAGGTTGCCAAGATTCGTCCGAAATCTTGCAAAGCGCTGCACAACTACAATTTTTCTCACTACAAAAAGCGTTTCGTTGACAATTTGTTGAATAATAAAACAATTATCCTGCTCAATCTTGCGGAATATCGTTTGATTTTAGCCAACTCGGCCTACGGCCCCGTCGGCTAAGTATCAGGCGATATTCCGCGCGATTTCTTAGGATAATTGTTAAGTATCAACCTTGGGGGATGAACTTGAGCTCGTTTGAGTGATTGATATTCACGTTTTAGCAAATACATTTTGCTGCATTTCTTGTGTATGAACAAATCTCCTTTGTTTTATTTAGCGAGCCCGCAATCACAGAACAATGACGCCACTGATATGCAACAGGAGCTGTCACGTGATCGCTTCCTATCGGAGCCTGAGAGATTCACATTTGGATACGTAAGCACCGAGCGGGAGACTGAGGAAGAGAGTTCCAGTTGTTTTGATTACACGTCTGATCAGGTGAGGGAAGTTTTTCAACTTCACTGGTGCTTTGATTTTTCTTCGTGTTTCTTCGACCGGGAAAGTGTAATAAATCTTAAGTCTTGGCTGTAGGGAATATCTTGCTAGATCTGCGCAAGGGTGGGTCCATCATAGCGATAAATAGAGCGATTTCGTATGACCTTGAAATGATTACTCGTAAAAATAAACAAAACAACAAAGAACTGGAAATATATGATATGATTGGTGTAGCGAGTGAAGGACGACTGCGCGCGGGGTTTTGGCTGCTTTAGCGAAAATGTGAAGCAAAACATGCCGATTGCGTTTGTAGCTATTCACTGTGACGTCACTCGCTTTTCGGGTTCTGCATAGGTCAGTAGATCAAGGCTCTTTCCATATTCGGGTTATCGTTAGCGGGAAAACGCACTGTTGCGCGCTTGCAGTCGAAGCGTGCTATGTAAGTGAAGATCAGCCAGGACTTAGGTCAAACAGTTTATTTTCTTGCACTAATAATACTTGCTTCAGTGTTTGACGAGTCGTCGTCACGTTTAGATGAAAGCTTATATGTATATCTGACTGGATTTGCATAAACATACCTGCAAAGAGCTCCGACCTGGTGGGTTGGGCCCATTTCCCCAGGGCATCCCCCTGGTCAGCCCATTGCAACTTGAGGAGCACAGCTGGACCTCTGCTCCTTTAGGGGGTGGCCCTCTGTCCAATGGCTGTGATTCCACTGAGAAAAGTAGCTCAGCCCACAGTCAACAATCAACACTAGAACATGCAAGATTCACAAAGAAAAACACTCAGTGTACCAAAATCTAACCCCACCCCTCCCCCCTTGCTTTTCAAAGCTAGCCGCCAGCCAACCACCAGCTGGTAGCCCTGTCCCTGGATCAGGTCTGGGCATCAGTCTTGACGCGTACCCCCCTCAAGTTTTGGCCAGCGCTGGAGACCGAAAAGTCTGCGGGCATATTTTTCAAAATCCACTCAGATATCTATAGTCAACTGAAAAACAATCAACACATACAAGTAACTATTAGAGTTCATACTTCTTACATGATATATCCTGAAACGACAAAACTTACAATTTGTGTTTCCTATGTGTTTAAAGTCCTTTTAGTTCTTGACTATGAACTCCGCGTCTGTTTCATGTGCTTGTTCGTGTCAGTTAACGGTTTTGAAAAAAATAGTGTCCTTTGAATATATTTACTAACACCTTTTTCTCGCTGCTCGAAAACGAGGTGACAATTATGCAGCGTGAATCCGAGCGAAATGCAAATCACGCCCAAAGCTTCTTTTGATTCTTTCTATTGCTGCCGGATGAATCAAATCCCGGACACTCAGGAAAACAGTTTTTCATTAAGGTTACACGAAAATCGCTCTATGCCTAGGAAACGCCAGTCGGTGAACTGCTACTTGTGTCAAGACCGAAGATTCTGGTCGCGCGAAATTTTCTGTTCACTCGAAATCGAAGATTATTTTACAATACTGGTTCGTATATTTGCATCATGCATCACAATAAGATTAGGAGATAATTCTGTTTACGAACTCTTACATGTAAACGCATGTTAAGCAACAAACACAATTGGTCGGTACGGGATGTACCTTTTTCCACATTTATAATTCCCTTTAAACCTTTACAGGCAATAACGACTTAAGGACGTTCGCGCTAATTGTTTATGCGCATCCTTACTGCGCACGTAATTCCTGTCGCAACGCTACGCCACGTCATGCATCGAGCGCGCGCGCTGAAGAAACTTTTCAACCACATATAGGGTGAGTAGCCGTTGCGATAACTTCGCTTGCAGTTTGCTCGCTTAAATGGTCGGTGACCCCTACTTTTTTCTTAACAGATCACTTTTGTTCACGATTATCTACGTTTTGTAAGAAAATGAAAAAAATCTATCGATTAAAAGGTTGATTTTTTTTTGCCCCACGCACGTTCGAATTCCGCTTTTTGATCTTTTCGTTTTGCCGTACGACGGGTTCAAATGCCTCTTCCAGGGCTAAGTTTTGCATAAAAGATGGCAACACTTAAAATTATTTACGCAACAGACGCACTTCTTCAAAATATCACCAAGATCGTTTGCCTCCGTTTTCTCATCATCGATAATTTAAACTACAAACCTTGAAAGCCGTGCGAAATTACGTGCGCCAATTTTTCAAAATCAGGGTAGTTTTCTACAGACTTTATCTCTGAAACGAAGTCGGTGACCCCCACTTTTTTTTGTATTTCTGACACAAGTAACTCATTATCCGTCCTCAGTAAAAATTTTAGAAAAATCTATCGACTAGAAAATTTTCGCGCGAACGTCCTTAACAACAGCACTAAATTACATGAAAATTTGTCTGTGAAAGCGACGAGTAAACTTCTGTACGATAGAAAAGAAAACCACCACGCCAAACCCGTATCAGAATCTCCATAATAAAACAATCGAAGCGTAGCCTTGAATGTGACGCTTTATCTAATGCGCATGCGTACTCGGAGACACAAGTAGTACTAATAAGATTGTTCCACATCTCTTGTCGCATAACGTTCAACATACCTCCAATCTTACCCAAATACAGTAACTCTGGTTTTCCTTCAACACGCATAAATCTTTCGCCTTTTACTAAAGATTTCCGTGGAGGAGGACAACTGAATGAGTCTATAGACTAATTTTTCGTCGCCCTGCCATTTGGCGGGGCTCCTAATTATGTTCAGAAGAAGTATTGAGTCATGAAAATTGGAGCAGTTGAAATACTGTGAGTGCGCAGTACACAAAAGTCAATAAAAGCACTTTAGAGATTTGCAGTCAAACCAGAGCGTCCTTTATGGTGTGTGTGCATGACCAGAATGTAATATGAATCTCTCGCGAGGTTAACTTTAGTCTTTTAATAGCCTCAAACAGATTCTTCGGCTTTACATGGCTAAACAAAAGAACATTTTCTCCTTGTTCCCAGAGCTCAGACGGTCGCGGCAGTGAAAGCAGTAATTCATTCTCCCCAGAGATGGGTGGCAGGGGAAGGAAACCCCACCACAAAGGCCGTAGGGCGCGGGGCAGTAGTGACAGCGAAGAAAGTGACGTGGCGGACATGAATACCAAGACCAAGAAATCTGGTCAGAATAAGAAAAGTCAAGAGGAACCAAAGAGAGGTAAGGAAAGTGCGTCGGCCATACTCCGTGGCGACAACTGTGGCAATATGGTGTTATAAATATAACCACGGAGATCTCCTGAAAGAGGTTCCAGCTCGACAAACGCAGTCTTAGTCAAATCCCCGATCATTCCCGGTCCACTGTTGTCCCTCCTTCTAACCTTTAATGATTTTTCTTCTCTCCTTTTTAACTCGTCAGGAAGTACTGACAGCACGGAGAGTTTTAAACGTGGATCGTGTAAGTACGGCTCGTTCAGAAAGCGGCCAACCAAAGATGACAAAGTGATTTATTCATTTGAGTTTGAAGAATGTGTGCTTGCTGCGTATAACACTGAACCCGTGGAATGCGCTGTGCATGGACCACTGGAGCTCAGAGAACTCGCCCCGGATGCTGTAAGTATTTTAAGTGGTACTGAGATGTTTCATTATTTCATATATTCTGTCATGTTTTCCTTCGTGGGAAAGATAGAACTCACCAAAGTAACCTGGCTCCCAATGTGTGGCTTCATAGCTAAGGCCCGTTCCAAACGCCGCTCCACTCATGTGCCGAACCTAACTGGTGAATTAAGTACGGCAGAAGAGCGGCGTTTGAATCAGTTTGGTCCGGCAGTTTTAATTAGGTTCGGCAAACAACGTTAGGTTCGGCAGGGTCTGCCGCACTATGCGGCATTGGAGCGGCGGCTGATTCATACGGCGTTCTTCTCATGTGCCGAACCTAATGCATGAATTACCGTAATGTATTTTCGATATAACAGCGCTCATGATTGGTCTAAAGTGGAGTGGCGTGACTAGGTCTGACCAGTCATGCATGAAGCATGACGGCATAAAATTCCGGGTAAATTACTTCGCTCACCGGGCTCGTATTTTGTTTATCTTTTTTAAAAATATGTTTCAGCTCAAGAGAAGCGGAACTTCATGGGAAAATTGTTTTGGTGGTAATTCCTTTTTGCTGTTTCCCCAATTTGTGAGATCAGATTTGGAGATTAGCATTTACAAACTAATTCTCGAGCGACAACCAGTTTAAATAATATAAATCTCGCGGAATGAATTTGCTTTTCCGGAAATATTATTATTATAGCAAAACTTGCGTAATAGTTTGCTGATTTCGACTGCAAAAACCTTTTATCATCCTCAACGCAGACGTTCAGTCAACATTATTATTGTTAACGACTTGTTTCCGCAAATTAAGTTCGACACAAATACGCCGTTTGAATCAGCTGTCGCTCCAAAGTCGCTCCAATGTCGAACCTTACTGAGTTAGGTTCGGCACATGAGTGGAGCGGCGTTTGGAACGGGCCTAAGACGGTGGAGCAACGCACCATTAAACGCAGAGGTCACGGTTTCGAATCCAGTTGAAGCTCAGAATTCTATTTACGCTAAGGATCTAGACTTGACACAAGTCGACTCTTATGAGCGACAACGGGCTTTGAGAAAATCTAGGTGAGGATCGTGTCAGTGCTTGTTTCTCTCCGCCGTGCAAATAATTTCATTTATTCTGTTAAAGGTTTGTTGGTTATAGTTTACTGTACCGGGGTTGCAATGTTTCTAGATTCACGACGTCAGGTTTGTAGTTTAAACTCTCGTTCTTGTTGCGTTCTCAGATGTTTGAAGACATCGCTCCCAACATGAACATTAAAGCGTCCGACATCACACGAGGTAAATTTCTCGGCAAAGGAACGTTTGGCTCGGTATTCCGCGGGGAACTGAAACAGACATCCGGGGACCCAATAACTATCGCCATGAAGATGCCGCTGAACAACGAAGTAGGAGAGGGGGCGCGACCGGAAGAAGTGCAAATGGCTGCGGCAGCCATGAGAGCGTTAAAAGAAAATCCAACTATGGCACTTAATGATGCATATAGGTGAGAAGACACTTTTTATATTTTATGTATTCGACCAAACTTCAGTTACCTAACTTCAACAAAATTATGAATGTAACTGACATCAACTTTGACAGTCTTCTGTAATTTTTTTGTATATATTTAGAGAAATTGTAATCTTAAACTTTTAAGCCAGGTTTACACTTGTGAATTAAGCATTAGCACAAACAACGTGAGTGTCAGAAAAAGAAACATATTCCTTTTTCTTATACTTCCACTTATGCTTATTTCACTTGTGTTATGCTTTTTTCACAAGTGGGAGCCGGCATGAAACAAGCACAAGCACAAGATTTGGCAGTTGGTTTGACTCCTATCACGCAGTGTTCATCAGAATTTCTAAAGCACTGCGCTTGCATAATTTATGTGGACTTGTGCTCGTGCCTATTGCAAGTGTGAACATCCTTTTGGTTAAAATACTTACACTTATGCTTGTTCTTGTCTCAACTGTGAACCAGTGGGACTCTATCATGAACCTCAACCAGGTAACCATTGAATCAGGGTGTGATTGTCTGTCTGTCTGTCTGTCTGTCTGTCTGTCTGTGTCTGTCTGTCTGTCTGACACACTCACTACCTGGCTGATTCACTGGCTGTCTGGTTGATTGACTAACTGCCTGTTTAACTGACTGATTGACTCACTGATGGTCTGTCTGTCTGTCTGATTGATTGTTTGATTGTTTGATTGATTGATTGATTGATTGATTGATTGATTGATTGATTGATTGATTATTTAAAGGACTGTGCGTCAGGAGATGTCCATCCTTCTTCCCTTGAGACATCCGAATATCGTGTCGTTGCTAGGTTACTGTCTAAACCCGTTCTGTATGGTCTTGGAGTTCGCACCGCAAGGGGCCTTGGACCGAATTCTCGACAACTACAAGAGAGCTGGAGTTCGCCTAAATGCTTACGTCATGCAAAAATGTATTGTACAGGTATCGATCTTAGTGTTTCAAAAATCTTTGACGCGTCTTTGGGCAAAGAACCAATGCAAATATGGCTGCCGTCAATTTTTGGTCCCCATAAGAAACAGTTGCCAACAGAATCAAATTATTTCACCCTAAAGATCAAGTCGAAGTGAATCAGTGCACGGAGTTTTGAGGATAGATTCCTATCTGATGGAAAGTTAGAGGGACGTTTATATTATCAGATCAAAAACACAGAAACGAGGCTAGGAAGGTAAAGGTGGCTTTTCCATTCAAATCTATATGAGAAACAAATTTCCCCCCGCTTTTAAACCAGTAACTTCTCAGAGTAGCAAACTACTCCAGTAAATTTAGGACACTGAAAACTATTTTTGCAGAAGGTCCATACCGACTAGTTTTATTTTGTAGTCCAATCAACTAAGTTCTTTCCTTTTTCTTCCATCTTCAGTGTGCTTCAGCATTGAAGTACCTCCACCGTCATCACATTATTTATCGAGACCTCAAGTCAGAGAACATTTTAGTGTGGCAGTTCCCAGCCCCCTCCGGCCCAGGGCAATCGAGTTACCAGGTCACCATCAAGCTGGCTGACTACGGTATCAGCAGGTCAGCGGCGCTGGCGGGAATGAAGGGCCTGGGCGGTACTCCTGGCTTCATGGCCCCCGAGATTGAAAAGTATGTCGGGAAGGAGCTGTACACGGACAAGGTGGACTCGTTCTCGTTTGGAATGTACATTTATGAGCTGGTGACGCTTCATCAACCGTTTAATGATCTCAGCCCAGCTCAGGTGAAACAGCTTATTGTGGAGGGTCACCGACCGCCATTAACAGCTAAGGTTTGTAATAGGCCATTTCCGAGTTGCTCTTTGCCTCATTTTCACAACTAGTCCTCGTGCGAAACCATTCAAATGAAAATGAGTTTGATTTGCATGAAAATGAACGTGCAGGTGAAACTCATTTTGATATGAATGGTTTCGCACGTAGACTCGTTTTGACACTGAGGCAAAAGGTAACTCGGAAATGGCCTATTGGCTTATTTAATTACTGGTTTGCCTGTAGCACGTAAGGCTGTATACCTAAACACGGTGTTACCGATGAGACTTTTATATGTACTACAACTTCGTCACGTTGAAAGTCAACCAAGTTTAACGTAGCGTGCTGGGTGGTTTTTGCTAAACGAAACTGTTACTCTACACGCTGACGCCACGACGATCTTGCTCAAATAAGCCGTTTTCAAGCTGCTTTTTGCTTCTCTTTAGAAATGTGATAGGTGCAAAACGTTCATGCTAAAATACGCTTTACTCTGGCTCACTTAGTGTGTGCTGGCCTGTAACTGGTCATTTTGCATGTGAAAAGTTTTTCACTGAGCATACGTAAAACTAAGTCGAATGTAATGAACTTTTGCAGGACAAGAAAGCTCCAGTGTTTGCCCTTGATCTTATGGCTTGGTGCTGGCAGCAGGAGGCAGACAGGAGGCCGCCATCACATCACATCTCGCTACTGGCTTCTGCCAGTGAATTCCCTCGTCTCTCTGATGTCATCACCTTCGACAAGCAGGTCAGTTTAATCCTTCGTTTCCTAGAGCGTTTTCACTCACGTGACCAGCAGGCATATTGGTTTACTTAAAAAAGACGATTTTTGCATAAAAATAGAGTTTAATTCCCGGAGGAATGGCTTGGTGCACCAATATGGCCGCCGTTTCTTTGTTTTGGAACACCAATATGGCTGTCGTGACGTCATATGAAGACGCTTTATATGGATCAATCTCTTGCGGTTAAACTGAGCGAACATGAGAAAATAAACCGAACGTGTTGCTGTTCATACAGTTGGCCCTCATAGAACAAGACCTCTCAGTTTCTGTTTTTGTTATCGTTGTTTTAATTTTTTAAATTTTTCAACTTTTTTGTTAACTTTTTTAGACATCAGAACTCTACACAATGTGTTAGTTAGATCGAGGGTTTTTTTTACCTTTGGGAAGGCCCAATCATTGTTGTTCTCTATATTACTTTATCGCAATAAATTATCGTACTTTTAACCACTGTATGACAGTTTCCCTTTTCTCTCCTTCGGTCGTCTTTAGCTGGGTTTGAACTGCGCTGTTACCGCTGGGTCACGTGTCAGTCAAAGCCGCGGAGCAGACGACAGGGCGAGCGTGGGCTCAGAAGTATGGCTCTGTCGGAGCGAGCTGAACGCCGGGATAGGTACAGGAAAAATCAGCGTTCTTGGCTACAGCCGTGGACGGTGTTATCACAAAAAGGTAAGTAAATTTTCATATCTTCTTGATGATGTTTCGGGACTTTAATATCAGCCTATCAGACCAGACATCAGTGAACGGGTAGTGTTATGTTTTGAACCACAGAATCGCCTTGTAGTGCGCAATAAACAGTATACCACAACAGAGTACTGCCCAATGACTTCCATTTGAAGGACCAGAGTGACACAAGGGACTTAATTCAGTTAAAATTATCTTGTACAGCACAAACAGTACCATAAAAATTTACTTCTATTTGAAGGAAACAATAGCACGTCAGGCGATGAAAAAAAACTCGCATAGCTCCGGTAGCTTAGTCCGTACTTTGCAGAAGTTATAATGATTCCAACTGATTTAGATGGTACAGTGTTATACCGAAACATTTGTTTTACTTGCATCTCGTTGTCTACATTTTGACACAGTTTCTCTGAAAACTGTTGCAAAAGTTAGACTGGACTGACACGAATGGTCTGTCCCCAGAAGTCGATAACAAATAAATAAAATGAAATAAAATAGTTTCTTTTGATACAACAACAACAAATGTATGTAACATGCTACTTTTCTTTAACTCGTTGCTATGAATCTTTTTCGTTGGTCAGGATTTTTTTGTGGGCAAGTCCTGTATCCGGGTTGCTTGCAGTGTGGGAAGCACGGTGTGGCTTGGAACCGAGTCAGGAACGCTCCACGTATTTTGTGCAATGACGTACAAACAGCTCTGCCAAGGATCGATCCGGTCCAACAGGTTTCTGCATTTTTTTTTTGTCACTCGATTCTATGAGAAGAGTAAACCGATTTTTCAAGTATAGAAACGATTGTCTTTACAAAGAAAAAGTCAGGAATACAGTTTTCTGTATATAATCTGTGGGACTCATTGTGACTTGATAGTAGCGAGCTGGATTCTGTATCGAGATGTCCGTGCGCGAACCTCGCCGGGATGGTTGTGCTGTGTTCTTGGGCAAAACACTTTCCTTTCACAGTGCCTCTCTTAACCCAGGTGTATAAATGGGTACCGGCGAATTGTTAGGGCAACCTGACAGAATGCTGGGGAGAAACCTGCGATGGACTAGCATCCCTTCCAGGGGGAGTAGCAATACTCCTAGGCGCTTTAACGGACCATCTGCCGTATTCCGCACCTAGGATTATATTAGATTGGATTTTAATTTTTTCTGTATTGTGATTAAAACATTTTATTTTTTATAGAATGGAAAAGTAAACCTGGGATATCTTTTTTTTTCGGCGTCTAAGGCCTTACCCCGCAACCATACAAAGCTCACTATATATGTGTTTCAAATAGATACATCTTAAACATGATCCATGTGCCGCGAGCGAACTGGGTTCTAGTGGCGTTGGCGGATGGTTCTGTTCTGGCGTACAATGACAACATCTCAAATCACTATCACTACTCCGACGCGGCGGGGCAGACCCCAGTCCACGACCTCCGACCCAACCGGGTGTACACCGGCAACGGAATCCCCATCCATTGCATGGCAGCTCTGCCGCTGAAGAAACCCCAGGGAAATGAAGTCCAGCCGGAGGCTGCGGGGGATTCATCGGAGGACTCTGATGACCGGAACAGCCCGTGCGACGAGTACGTCTGCGAAGTTTGGTGCGGGCAGGAAAAAGGGAGGATAACAATTCTCGACGGCGAAGAGCTTCAGAAGCTCTGTACCAAGTCAGCTGAAGACAACGAACCCGACTCTTCCTCGCAAAGGGAACACAGCGTGTCCCATCTCGAGACTTGTCAGACGACCGGAACTACCATCAGCGGAGATGACCCTGTCGGTCGGTCCGTATGGGTGGCTTTGTTTCCCGGCACTCGCGTGTTCCGGTGGGATGCCCTGGAGAAGAAGATTGTACGTAGTGTGGATTGCTCACAACACCCACCAAGATTTGAAGGTAGTAGCCTTATCTCTGATCTTTATATCCATCGTCCCGTTCCCTCGCCTTAGTAGGGGTACGCTCGCATGGTGTTCATGTGCTTTGACTCTTTTTTCCACGGTACCTCTCGTCAATCTGACAAGAATAACGAAGCGGGGGGGGGGGGGGGGGGGGGGGGTACGCTAAGATGGACCAGCATCCCATACACCGTTCTCTTTGTCGCTCTATCCCTAAGGAAAATAGTATTAACAGCTGGTCTGACAGAACGCGGATCGGAAGCAGACTTTTTTATCTTTATCATCTTTCTTATTCCGTTAGTGGTTAATTAATTATTTGCTTTCTTGGAGGTCCAAAAGCCAAGGTACCTGTCAGGAGAGGCGCCGACCCGAATCCTTTGAGCGGTGAGTGAGAAACAAGTATTTAACGATCATTGGACGAGGATGAGCAAAATAACGTGATTTGTCATTGGCAAGCAGAGCAATTATTTGACAAAGGGTTTGATTATTCAACGAATTGTTTTATTATTAAAAGGGTTTTATTCTTCAACGAATTGTCATGAACCCATATACGGTCAAGGACTTTCCCGAACTTTGATAGATATCCTGCGATGTACGAATTTTGCCAAGATTTTTCGGACGACGCAAGGCTTAGGTTAAGCAAATAAAGGAATTTCCATTGTTCAAAACCAGGCTATTCTCAAATCACCTTTATTTTTCACCAGCTTCCCGCGCTCAAGTGAATTCCCTGCTTGCAGTGGACAAAGAACTGTACATTGGCACAAGCTTTGGCTGTATTCTCGTCTGCAATAACCTCTCTCTCATGGTTTACACAGTTATACGCTGTCACGACGAATCGGTCAAACACCTCCTACCATTGGTAACCACACCTGTTGTCACTTCGCACTCGCCGAGTGAACAGACGAAGGCACTGGTGCTGAGTTGCGGGCGAGGCTACCGCAGTCTTGGCGCCAGTCTTTATGGGCACACCTCGTACCCAAGCCGTCGGAGTGGAAAGACTTTCTTGAAAAGCGAGTCCGTTGTTTTGGCCTGGCTTGCAGACGTCTGGGAGAGTTGATGAAGGAAAATTATCAACGTGAAAACCTGTTATAAAAGTAGGAAAATGTTTAACCATCGATCTGATCCCTTTCGGGTGATCAAGGGGTTTTGCGAGTGATATGAATCAGTGAAGTTGCATCGTCTCGCATACGCGTCGCGTGAATTACTCCATAGAACTAAAAAAATGAGCAGTGACGAAACTATAATAAGCACAGAAATCAAAGTTGTATTTAATATATTTTTGTTTTCATTGACTTTTAATTTCATGATTATGCTTTGAAGCAGTTAATCAGTTCTCGAGAAACTGCTGTTGTTTACGTTTATTAGTACTGGTGATAGCTGATTTGCGTTTTTACATTCTCAAAGAAAAATCTAACGTATTAACTGGATTATTAGAATCAATATTTATCGAAGGGTATATAATATTTCTGTGATGGCGTAAAAAATTGAATTGAAATACGAAACTATAAACAATAATCTCAACTAAATAAGTATAACTTAAGCAACAAATCGTGAATGTTGTAATTAAATCATAGAGAAGGTCCCAAAGGGTGGGATATCTGGAGCCCTGAAGTTTTTTGGTTTCTGAAGGTCGGCGCCTACTACGATTTTCAGTTGAGTAAGGCACGGGGGAAGTTGGTGACAAGGTTTTGGCGTTGAAACTACGTCGTTGCCACGAGTAACCGGCTTAGTATCCATTGGTAACATATGCGTCACATGCCAAGAAAATACCTCCAAATCATGGAACGGCTGAGTTCGACAAGTTACTATTGGAAACCGAGCCAGTTGCCCAGGGTAACAACGTAGTTTTAACGTCAAAACTTTGTCCCCAAACTTCCTTCATGCCTTACTCAACTTAGAATCGTAGTAACGCTTTTCTCCGTTCTTGGTACCCAGACAAAAATGTCCCTTGCGGTTCCTGGGAGCAGTGGACCCTTATTTGTTCTGTATTTGAGCCCTGTTCAGTTATTTGGCCTGCCGCTTTGGGGCCATGAACCCCTTTGGGACCCAAAATCCGTCCTACTGAGGAGCCTCAGAAATGTGGTTTCATGACACAAGAGGCCAAGGATTTCCCTGTTGTTGTATTGAAGAGCGGAATTCTTAGTTTTATTTGTTTAATTTTGCAGTAGTTCAGTGATAGACAGAATAATTGTAGCAGAATGAAGAAAAATTAGAAAAGGAAAAGTTGATGGAATCCACGCGTGGTGCACATGGGATTCACGCGTGATACACGCGTGGTTCCAGGACAGTTTTGTGCATGATGTTTTTGTTTCAAGAACGTTTGAAAATCGGTAAGGCCGAGAAAAAACGTTAAATTGAATTTATTTTACGAATTTACGTTTAAACTCATCATTATTTGAAGGGTTTAAAGAGAGGCTGGTTAAAAATCGCCGCTTTAATACATTTTTATTACTCTAATTTCAAATCACATTCAAAATGCGGTTAATTTTTGTATTTTTTCTTATCATTGATCAGTCTTGTTTTAACGTCATATTTTGTACTTTCGTTTTTAAAATTGATCTTTAGAATTAATCGATTTCTTAAAAAGATGTTTTATTTTTCGTCACTGAAAGGATATTGTTACGTTATAGTTTGTACGATTCTTTTAACTTTTTATGTTAAACTGATGACAGGATATGAGAGAGAAGTGCTATCTGAAAATAAAATACCACAGAATTAATTCAACTTAAACTGTCATTGCTGTAAGCATCATTCATGCTAGAGCCGAAAAATGTTGTTCACCGTGAACGTCAACGATTCGAGTGTGACGCTATCCTGCGGAAAGGCGCTGGCTGTCACACAAAGGATCATGGGACATGTACTGCGGAACCCTTATTAAAGGGGCAGTCTCACCAAGATTTAGCCTTCTTGAAAATCCAATGGATGTGTTGGTATTAGTTGGAAATACTCTAATAGTTGCCTAACCTTACTAAAATGCACTGTACTGGTCGCAGACGTTGTTTACAACTGGTGTGGCTTCGGATGGGTAGAAAAGAAGTGGTCTAAAATTTAAAACGTCGGGCCGACGTTTTTAAGTTTGACAGTGTTACTTGGAGGAGAATCACTGAAAAAGCACCATTGATCATGGTCTATGCGCATATTATAGAACCAAGTTATGCTTTTTGTGGCGTTTAAAGGTTATCTTGTTGGTCTGTGAGTGCACCTTTACAATTTTAGCGTAATTTACGGAAAACTTAGAAGACCGCTCGTGATACTGCCCCTTGAAAGGGGCCACTCGTGAGGAAATGACAAGTGCCTGTTTGAAAATAAGCGGTTGCTAGAGCGACAAAGAAACGATTCTGTCAGAAGCTTATCACTTTGATTCTGTATACAAAGGGCAATTTGAAGGAGCTAGCTTAGCTTTATAGCGGTGGGCTGCGTACTAAGGCCTTTTAGAAACGTCACGTCAGTGTTTTCCGGCGATGTAAAATAGCCAGGAAAAGAATGACGGCTATATATCAAGTTGTGCTTGAATGATTTTAGTAGTCGTCACCTTCTACTGTTTTAGACTCTTGCCGTGTCATGAGCTTGTGGAAAAGAAAGCCAAACCTCGTATATTACATTATTGCTCGCCGCTAAATTGGGGCAAAAACAAGGGAAGAGCCTTCACCGGGACAGCCAAAAGCTGTGGCCGCGGCCGCTTAATGGAGGTAATGGGGTTTATTTACAATAAATACTTACTGATACTTCAGGACTTTATTGATAAGGGTTCGACAGTAGTAGGAAAAAAGTCACACCGCATGCAGCGTGGCCGAGTGCCGGGTGTAAGGCGGTGTTCTTGTAATCCGGACAAGTCCTGGGTTAAGCCCTACACCCTGCCACTAGCTGGATTTGTTCTCGGTCTGCCTCCGGCTAGTTATGATTTTTACTGAACTATGTTATGTTCATTTAAAATATTTGTTTCCTATGTTCCATTGGCATGCCTGTAAACTTGCTATCTCAAAGAAGTATGACGCTAAGTGCACGACCACTATAAACAACCAAAAATGCAGAAAATGCTCCCAGGGTATGAATTTTGGAACGTAATTTAACCACCAATCACTGATCAAACAGTTGATCAAACTGGTGTCTTTCAAAGCCCTCGTACTAATAACCATGTTCTTGTTTCAAAAACGTGAGAAATTTCTGGTACATCAAGGGGGTATTCTCTGTTTTTGCGCCATGTCGAACTGGCGCTGCTTTCACTTTGTCGAATTGCACTGATAGAGTGGTAACAGTGTTAAAAAGACGAAAATAACACTTTGTTTTCAAAACACCTGCCAAAGCACTTAGAAAACAGAATACTCTAGACGAAACAGATCATTATTTAATAATACTATTTACAATAATTAAATCTGGAGCAGTCTTGTCTTCCTGTTTTCTTCATTTATAATGGATGCGTCACAGGCAGGCACAGCACGGAATAGCTTGTTTTCCCGTCTTGAATCGTACGTGAAGATGTGAAAATTGCGAGAGAAAAACCGCAAAATTACACATTGATGTTATAATAGTTGTAATAAAGCAGTTATTTTTTTTCCTCCCAACTGAAACTCTAATGGAAACTGAAGAAAACAGAGGTTTTTGAAACAGGCTGGAAACATTTCAGTTTGTTTTCGGTAACACATTCGTTTAATTAGAGAAAGCCGGGGTCGCCGCTCAGACGGCCGACATACTGTTTTCCCCTGCCAAGGTCGTACAACGGTCGTTTAATTTGTTTTGGATTTAAAAATTAATACCCAAAAGTCCCCAGGAACTTACTTCTTTTAAAAACCCCTTTCTTTCTTTCTTTTTTTTTCGTTTGTTGCTATAGAGGGGGGTTAATTAAGACGTTGAGGGAATAAACGGGGGGCTTATTGGAGCTTATGCGGTAATGATGGTTTCTAAGTAACTGCAAGTTTCATAACATTTGGGTGATGTCAATAGGTGCAAAGCACAAGTGCGAACAAGGTTTTTTGAGGCAAACAATTTATCCAACAAAATAAAACAACAAAGAAGTCCAAAGTCAGGACAATTCTGCATGGACAAACTTTCCCATGCCACTTGTGACTCAAGATAGCAATACATTGTGGATTGGCGAGTGTGTTTTTCTAAAACCCATAATTGGGTGATTTCCGGCGCGCTTTTTTGCATAATTCAAAGCCGCTGAGAAATGTCCCAGGACGCCAGCACGTACAAGGTTACTAGTAATTTCACCTTTTGTTCTCTTCAAGATGTCTCTGACTTGTCTCGACAATTTTTTTTTTCAAAACGGGACATTTGAAAACTTGTCCGCAAGTGTGGAAGTGACGGCCCTTACACTAGTTTTCACCTCGTCCGGTATTGATTTCTTCGCCGGAGGGAACAACCCAGTTGCCAAAAAGTTAAAAGTAAAGGAAAAGACAGCGAAGCATATTTTGCTGTTTTATACGCGCCATAGAAAACGTCATTCAGCTTCCAGAGAAGCGTTATTTATAACCGTGTTTTATCAAACTGCCGGGAAACTACAAGGGTATCAATTTTAATTGACTCCGTCCACAAAGAGAGCTTAATAAAAAAATGAAAATAATTTTGGCGTAGACGTAAGTAACAAGCTTATTTTATGAGTAACCTCCGTTTGTAGCTGCGTAATAAATTATTCACCATTTCGAGTCGCGAGTGGTTTGAACTCTTCTCCAAGTAGCTCCAAATATTTGCAGTGCTTCAATAATTGCTAATTTGTTGAGTTCGATTGGAAAAAAATGATGCATCCAAACACCTTTGCAACTGAAAGAAGAATCAAGCCATTATAACAAACTTTTCATCATTTTATTCAGTCGTATGGCATATTCCTGAACACCTGCCATTTTAAGAAAATTTGCGTACGGACATCAATTCGCAGAAAAACTGGAATATTTGCTTTTCACTTTCTCATATAAATCCTACGTATTTGGCTTAGATAACGACAAAATTGTTTTTATTCTGTGCTCACAAAGTTTAAATCATTGCGACCAACTCACTCTGTTATTTACGTCACGTGAAAAATATTCTGCTTCCAGGATGAGGGATGACGAAACCATAGCAACTAAAATAATCTGGCTGTGGTAATTGCTTGGCAAAATCAATTGTAGTTCGATTTTTATATGTACTTTCTGTTGAAGTAAGGCCCGTTCCAAACGCCGCTCCACTCATGTGCCGAACCTAACTGGTGAATAAAGTACGGCAGAAGAGCGGCGTTTGAATCAGTTTGGTCCGGCAGTTTTAATTAGGTTCGGCAAAAAACGTTAGGTTCGGCAGGGTCTGCCGCACTATGCGGCATTGGAGCGGCGGCTGATTCATACGGCGTTCTTCTCATGTGCCGAACCTAATGCATGAATTACTGTAATGTATTTTCGATATAACAGCGCTCATGATTGGTCTAAAGTGGAGTGGCGTGACTAGGTCTGATCAGTCATGCATGAAGCACGACGGCATAAAATTCCGGGTAAATTACTTCGCTCACCGGGCTCGCATTTTGTTTATCTCTTTAATAAGTTTCAGCTCGAGAGAAGCGGAACTTCATGGGAAAATTGTTTTGGTGGTAATTCCTTTTTGCTGTTAACCCAATTTGTGAGATCAGATTTGTAGATTAGCATTTACAAACTAATTCTCGAGAGAAAATCAGTTTAAATAATATAAATCTCGCGGAATGAATTTGCTTTTCCGGAAATATTATTATTATAGCAAAACTTGCGTAATAGTTTGCTGATTTCGACTGCAAAAGCCTTTTATCATCCTCAACGCAGATGTTCAGTCAACATTATTATTGTTAACGACTTGTTTCCGCGAATTAAGTTCGACACAAATACGCCGTTTGAATCAGCTGTCGCTCCAAGGTCGAACCTTACTGAGTTAGGTTCGGCACATGAGTGGAGCGGCGTTTGGAACGGGCCTAAGAGTAAATTGTTCTTCAGAACTAAGGCCCGTTCCAAACGCCGCTCCACTCATGTGCCGAACCTAACTGGTGAATTAAGTACGGCAGAAGAGCGGCGTTTGAATCAGTTTGGTCCGGCAGTTTTAATTTGGTTCGGCAAACAACGTTAGGTTCGGCAGGGTCTGCCGCACTATGCGGCATTGGAGAGGCGGCTGATTCATACGGCGCTCTTCTCATGTGCCGAACCTAATGCATGAATTACTGTAATGTATTTTCGATATAACAGCGCTCGTGATTGGTCTAAAGTGGAGTGGCGTGACTAGGTCTGACCAGTCATGCATGAAACACGACGGCATAAAATTCCGGGGAAATTACTTCGCTCACCGGGCTCGTATTTTGTTTATCTTTTAAATATCTTTCAACTCAAGAGAAGCGGAACTTCATGGGAAAATTGTTTTGGTGGTAATTCCTTTTTGCTGTTTCCCCAATTTGTGAGATCAGATTTGGAGATTAGCATTTACAAACTAATTCTCGAGAGAAAACCAGTTTAAATAATATAAATCTCGCGGAATGAATTTGCTTTTCCGGAAATATTGTTATTATAGCAAAACCTGCGTAATAGTTTGCTGATTTCGACTGCAAAAACCTTTTATCATCCTCAACGCAGACGTTCAGTCAACATTATTATTGTTAACGACTTGTTTCCGCGAATTAAGTTCGACACAAATACGCCGTTTGAATCAGCTGTCGCTCCAAAGTCGCTCCAAGGTCGAACCTTACTGAGTTAGGTTCGGCACATGAGTGGAGCGTCGTTTGGAACGGGCCTAATATACTCCAATCCTCCTTTATCGGTGTCGCTTTAGCAACGATTTGGAGCAGAAAGTTCATTATAAAAAGACCCAAAATTATTTTCAAACCAAGACGAAAGTCATGAATGGTTAATGAGCGCAGCTGCCTCATTAGATGAGAATCAAAACAATAATTTAGATCACCTGGAACTGTTTTCTATTCTAAGGCTACAAAGGAAACACGGGAAAAAACATTTTGCATAGATTGCCCACGAGAAACGCAAGTAATTTTACATAAATACTGAAGCCCGAATATTCAAATTGTTCGTAATCCTTGCGCAATCTTGCGGCAAATCATTTCACTGTATTGAACAGTGCACAGTGTAAGGGCAAATTTGGACAACCATAGTACCCCCTTTTTCAAATTCCAGAATAATTCAACTATGAAAAAACGCCTAAGCCCGTAACTTCTGAAAATGCCCACGCAGTTGGATGTGTTAACTGCCAACACATTCACGTCTAAAACAATTTGCATATCTCTCTGGAAACGTACCGTGTTGATGTGGGTGGTGTCTTGATCACATTTTTCGCTAAATCTTAACTTCACAGCCATGAACTCGAATTTAAATTTATTAACCAGGGAATCCAGTCCAAAAGGGAGCGCGAGAAAGAGCTCGTCTTTGAAAATCGACGGCAGAAGAACTAAAACCCTTCGTTTTATCGACTCGGCCAATGCAAATAGCACATCGCTTTAAGCTGCTCACAAGCATACGGTATTCTCCGGATTCAAGATAAGAAAGTTTACATTGCCACCAGAAATCAATTCAAATATTTTTACAGTTTTGGCGAAGGTTCTCATTCCACAACGTAGTTTTCAAAATCAACAGCAGCTTGTGAAACGAGTTTCTTAATGAACCAAAGCTACCGCCCAATTACTGGAAATGATTTCGCAACCAGAATATGAATGTTGATTCGGAAATCGTACAGCGAATCCCGACGTATTTTCAAACATTTTTCTGATGCAAATGCCTTTGCCGAACAAATTTCATTCTCCACAGCCAATTATTGGCCTCGTGAACAGCAAGATCGAAGCTATTATGATTTGAAAATCATAATAGCTTCGATCTTGCTGTTCACGAGGCCGATCGATTGTATGCCAAAATATAATTTTCAACCCAATCGCACATTTAGAGGTATCTCGGTCCAGAAACTAAGTACACGTGCTCATAAACAAAGAAGTTTATTGCAGTTAAGAAAATTCAGTAAACTCGGACAAAATCTTCAAATCGGCATTTTTTTTATCACACGCGTTGAAATGGGAGATATTTGAAAGGCGCTCGACAGCACCCTATATTAATATTCAAAATGCGCAAGGTTTATTTTCCCTTAGATCACAACAGTCATGAAAATTACACACAGGATACGACTTAAAACGAGTAAGAAAGACAGAAAACACGCGGTGTCCGCAAATATTCACAGCAGAGCAAGTATCTCCTTCAAATTCACCCAAACTTCACGCGGCGTGGAAACAACAAAGCCGGTGTTTTTTCTTTACAAAATGTAATTTTGTGAAATAATAAATAATCCGAGACAACATTAAATAACAGTTTGGTCTCGACAAGTGTTCAAGACGAAAGAAAAAAACGCTTACAGTTGTAGAAGAGTTGTAGAAAGTTT
Organism: Meandrina meandrites; assembly: GCA_963693305.1. Taxonomy (NCBI): domain Eukaryota; kingdom Metazoa; phylum Cnidaria; class Anthozoa; order Scleractinia; family Meandrinidae; genus Meandrina; species Meandrina meandrites. Next base: position 11,060,502 of record OY855906.1, read on the forward strand.
TCTTGCAGTGCCGCACAAATGTTGTTGGGGGCCACGCCATCTTCATGCGCTCGCCAAGACTGTTCGGTTTCGTTATAACGCCATGTGGTCCAGAAATCTCTTTGCAAATCGTGAATTAAATAAATTGTAGTTCGTCAGGGAATGGTGAGATCCACAGTCTGTTGCATGCTACGAAAAAGGTCCAGAGCTCGAGGTAACAGCTAAACTAAACGTTCATAAGTTCAAAGTAGGTGTGGCGGCAACTGCATTTATCTGTGCTGCAAGCTTGAAGTTTACTTGAGAGAAGCTAACAAGACGGCCACACTCGTCAAAAAAACCGACGGCAAAGCGTTAACTCCAAAGCTTGTCGTTGTTGGCTCCGCTGTAGTTGTTGGCGCCGGTTTGGCCGTGGTTGTATTTGACTGCGGGGCAGCACTAGATGCTTGCGAGCCGCCTTGAACAGTTGCTGTCTGCTGAACAACGGTTGTTGTGCCGCTGCTGTTATCAACCATCACGGCCAAGAGGACCACAGTAACCAGGAGTACTAAGCACTTCATTTTCGATTTCCTTTATAACGTCCAAGAAAACCTTCGACCTCGGAATGTCACGTTCAGCAAAGACTTCGCCGTTCAAATCCTCTAGCAGCGGGCAAGTGAATGAACTTACCGAGCAGTTTTCGTCTTGTCAAATAGCGTGGAAGTGACAAGTACGTCAATCCAAGATTGATTTGATTGGTTTATAAGATTGAGATAAATTTTGATCCAATCAAAACGCTCAAAGCACGTGGAAAGCATGTGATTTCATAGCCTCGATCTCGTTCCAAGGCACCTGGGATCCAAAATGGCGTCCTTAGTTGTGGCTAAAGAGTACGGCTATGTCGTTCTCACAACCGTTTCGTCTGGGTTCATGATTGCTTACTTGGCAATGAACGTGGGAAAGGCGAGAAAGCAGTACAGTATATTTGTATGTATGCTTTTTGTTTATAATTTTTACGTTTTAGCACAGTAGTAACGAGCTTCAAGATGCAAGCTTGCGCGTGATTTTCCTCGGTACGGCTGGTCTATGTATGATGTTACCAGCAAAATAAATATTCATCTTGTCTACAGTTGAACAGGCGGTATATTATAAGCTTACTTGTTGTCTAGTTTAGCACGTGTTGAACGCTTGCTCGATCATGTGTTAAATTTGCATGTTTGTTGAAGCTTACTTCAGCCCTGTTCAGTTTTCACTTTTTCTTATAAGTAAGCTTAAGCTAAAAGAACAACTTCAGTACACTTTATCCAATTTCATAGCACAGACCTTTGGACTTCTTTGTTCGTAATTAACCTTTTAAAATTCAAAATAATTATGTTTTTCTTTTGTGACCATTCCAAAGCAAATGCTGTCATTTCAGCTTATTATAATTTATTTATACATTTCCTCCCAGGTTTGTAAGATTTTTACCATATTCGGTAATGTGCATTGTTATCATCATTGGAAACCCACAGACTACAGAGAGATAATACTTTTTACATTTCACTTTTTTTTAACTCTTTTTGCAAATTACCTATTCACGGCTTTGCAACTAGACAAAGATGTTCCCTTTTTGTACATGCATTTGGTAGATGAATGAGTTTAGATGAACTGTACAATGTAAAGATAAATAATTTTGTTTTTGGTGCCAAAATGTCATTCACATACGGGTGAAGGTAATCGGTTTGTTTTGCTGTACATGTGCTATAGACACATTTTTGACATTCAATATGCTTGTCTTCCCAGTGCATGATTTGCCAGTAATTGGATCCAGTGTTATTCACACAGGATTCTGGGATTGCCAGGGGGCAAACATTGCAAGTTGCTAGCTGAAAATGTATAGCGAAAAGTTGTTTTGACATCCAAAAAAATGATTTTGGAGAAAGGTCAACGCTTTTTCGCCATTGTTCATTGGAAATGGATTTTGGCAAATTATGTCAATACATGGAAATTGTAAGTTTTTGTTTGGATAACTGTGAAATATATGATGATAACATCTACCGATAAGCTTCCTTGCTTGCGTTAGGTTTATTGTAAAAATTGGCATCACGTAATGGTCTTGAAATGTTACAAAATTAGGTATAAATCGAGAGGAAATAGCTTAATAAAGTCTTTTCAATTGTATTTACATGTGTACAGGCTGCTTTTGGGTTATTTCTTAGCTCAGTAATATAAATAATATTGGAAATATGCCCACTGGCAATTATTGTGGTGTGGGGTTGTGACAACGATTGAAGTTACCAAGAGAAGCAAAACATTTTTCCTCACATTGGAATATTAATTCTACTCACCTGAGAATAAAAAGAGATGTGTTGTTGAAGGTTAGAGCTATCAATTAGAATGTACAACTGTTTTGATCCAGCTAACTAGTAAGCCACAGAAATTATGATCAACATTCTCTCTCAAGTATGAGTTGCACTAGCAACTTAAAGCACAAAAAAAAGCTACCGGCAACCGATGAGATCCATTTGGAAAATCAAAACCATGATCTTGCCTGAAAAGGTTATAGTAGGCAACATACAATGTGCAAAACCTGCGTTAAATCTTTATATTCAAATTGTGTCGTGCCAAATTGTCACACAATGACCAAAGGAGGATTACAACTGAAAACTTGATCTATTTATTGCGAGAAACACACCTCTCGCTTCAGATGAACAACATCTCTGCTAAACACACTATTTATTAAGCAATAGTCCCTGGAGCAGGACAAACATAATATTCGTTACTTTTAGTGAAATAACTTGCTATAACAAACAGCACAGCCAGGCTTGGCTGTACAATTGATGAAAGAAAGCTATGTCCTATACGGAATATTCCATATACCATATCCAATCGTTCTAGAGAGCACATCAAGAGAACTGAAAACATGTCGAGTTAAAGCATACCTAATTTTGTAATTTCCAGACCATTATGCGATTTCAATTTCACAATAAACCTTTCACCTGCTTTCGCATGCAAGGAAGTTTATTGATAGAATTTATCACATATTTCACAGTTATTCAAACAAAGACTTACACTTTCCACGCATCAACATTACCCAAATCCATTTCTGATAAAATAATAGCAAAAAAGCATTGATCTTTTTCCAAAATTGTTTTTTGGACGTCAAAATAACTAATTTTCACTATGCACTTTCTTCTAGCACCTTGCAATGTTTGCCCCCTGGCGATCCCAGAGTATTTTGCACATAACAATGGATCCTATTACTGGCAAATCATTCACTGCCCCATGATTACTACCGAATTAGGTAGACTGTTTTTTCGGAGACGCACGAAACAGTTGCCGTTGGCGACAAAGACTTGTGTTTTGGGTCACGTGGGTTACAGCTGTCAAAATGAAAAGGTAAACGCACGTGAGCACATTCCTTTGCTCGTTGTAGAACATCTTGATACTCGCTCGCGCTTCAACCAGTTCCACTACTTCCTTAAACTGCCCTCCAAAATAACCCGATGCAGGATACCCTCCTTCAGCTATAATCCAATCGACTATGCTGCCTTGTGGGCTGTCGTCTATACTTTTTCCACGGATAAAAGACCTTCCCTTGCTTTTAACGGAAAAGCCCGCCATCTCTCTTGCCTCAGGAATGTGAAGGAATGTGATCATGTGCACATACCTATGTGGCGTTAGTTGTAAATCATGTGGGTTTGATTCAAAGATGAGTCTCGCCAACCGAACGGCAACTGTTTCGTGCGTCTCTGAAAAAGCAGTCTACCTAATTCGGTAGTATTTCAAGTATTCAGTGTGTAGGTGCATGTTCCTTTCCTTGTTGAAGAAATCAAACTTAATAATAATGTAATATGAAACTTTTAGGGGATCTTTAAAGCATTAGAGTTTGCTTTTTAACCATTCCAGTTCAACAAGAAGTTATTTTGGGAGGCAACCTGTGCTTGTTTATTTATTCCACATTTGCTTAAAAATATTAATTTATGCAAAAACCACAAAACACTGAGTAGTCAATTCATTAATTTAAACTAATTGTGCATTTCCCAGTTTCTTTTTAGCTGATTGGGATTTGATTTTACCTTTTAGTAGACAACATGTACTTTACAGCATAACCTTAGCAAGCAAGAGGGCTTAGACAGAGCACGAGTTTCACTGCAATATAAAATTTGAAGCATGAGTTTCCCTGCAATATAAAATCCGAAGCATGAGTTTCCCTGCAATATAAAATCTGAAGCATGAGTTTCCCTGCAATATAAAATCTGAAGCATGAGTTTCCCTGCAATATAAAATCTGAAGCATGAGTTTCCCTGCAATATAAAATCCGAAGCATGAGTTTCCCTGCAATATAAAATCTGAAGCATGAGTTTCCCTGCAATATAAAATCTGAAGCACGAGTTTCCCTGCAATATAAAATCCGAAGCATGAGTTTCACTACAATATAAAATCTGAATCATGAGTTTCCCTGCAATATAAAATCTGAAGCATGAGTTTCACTGCAATATAAAATCTGAAGCATGAGTTTCACTGCAATATAAAATCTGAATCATGAGTTTCCCTGCAATATAAAATCTGAAGCATGAGTTTCACTACAATATAAAATCCGAAGCATGAGTTTCCCTGCAATATAAAATCTGAAGCATGAGTTTCCCTGCAATATAAAATCTGAAGCATGAGTTTCCCTGCAATATAAAATCCGAAGCATGAGTTTCACTGCAATATAATATCCGAAGCATGAGTTTCACTGCAATATAAAATCTGAAGCATGAGTTTCACTGCAATATAAAATCTGAAGCATGAGTTTCACTGCAAATATAAAATCTGAAGCATGAGTTTCCCTGCAATATAAAATCTGAAGCATGAGTTTCACTGCAATATAAAATCTGAAGCATGAGTTTCACTGCAATATAAAATCTGAAGCATGAGTTTCACTGCAATATAAAATCTGAAGCATGAGTTTCACTGCAAATATAAAATCTGAAGCATGAGTTTCCCTGCAATATAAAATCTGAAGCATGAGTTTCACTGCAATATAAAATCCGAAGCATGAGTTTCACTGCAATATAAAATCTGAAGCATGAGTTTCACTGCAATATAAAATCCGAAGCATGAGTTTCACTACAATATAAAATCTGAAGCATGAGTTTCACTGCAATATAAAATCCGAAGCATGAGTTTCACTACAATATAAAATCTGAAGCATGAGTTTCACTGCAATATAAAATCTGAAGCATGAGTTTCACTGCAATATAAAATCTGAAGCACGAGTTTCCCTGCAATATAAAATCTGAAGCATGAGTTTCCCTGCAATATAAAATCTGAAGCATGAGTTTCACTGCAATATAAAATCTGAAGCATGAGTTTCCCTGCAATATAAAATCTGAAGCATGAGTTTCCCTGCAATATAAAATCTGAAGCATGAGTTTCACTGCAATATAAAATCTGAAGCACGAGTTTCCCTGCAATATAAAATCTGAAGCATGAGTTTCACTGCAATATAAAATCTGAAGCATGAGTTTCCCTGCAATATAAAATCTGAAGCATGAGTTTCCCTGCAATATAAAATCTGAAGCATGAGTTTCACTGCAATATAAAATCTGAAGCATGAGTTTCCCTGCAATATAAAATCTGAAGCATGAGTTTCCCTGCAATATAAAATCTGAAGCATGAGTTTCACTGCAATATAAAATCTGAAGCACGAGTTTCCCTGCAATATAAAATCTGAAGCATGAGTTTCACTGCAATATAAAATCTGAATCGTGAGTTTCCCTGCAATATAAAATCTGAAGCACGAGTTTCACTACAATATAAAATCTGAATCATGAGTTTCCCTGCAATATAAAATCTGAAGCATGAGTTTCCCTGCAATATAAAATTGGAAGCATGAGTTAGAATTAGCAGTCAGCTACGATACCCCTATTTGCATTCTGCGAACACGCACAACAACCACTCACATTTTACAAGTTTGCAAGCATAAATTTCACTTTTACTTGTGTCTAATTATACAAAACTTGAAATTACAGTACATCTACTGTAACAAAATGAAATGCCTGCCATGTTATGCTGCCTTCTTACTCTTATGCTCTGAGGTGCATGGGAAAAGAAATTTACTTGATTTTTCTAGCCAGTGGAAAATTGACCTTATTATGTGTACATGTGTGAAACTAAAGTAAATTTGTTTTATTTGCATGTTCTGTTGTTCAGTGATGTTACAGTGCATCTTTTGCTTATGACTTTTCTTTTTTGACAGTATCCAAAAATGTATGATGAAAACAAGCCCATTTTCAACTGCATTCAAAGAGCACATTTAAACACGTAAGTGGAGCAAGCTTATTACCTGTAGTCTGGCACTCAAGGGAAATAGTGTGAGTGAATCTCAGGGAAGGCGTAGACCCTCGACACAGAGAGAGGTGTTAGAGTCATCAGGCAAAATTTCATCATTCAGTGATGAGTTCTCATTCACATTTTAAAGATACATGTAGCAAAGGTTTGGAAAACAATGTTGAGACTGTTTGTTACAGCAAACCTTCACTACATGTACATGTCGATGCCAGTAAATCTATAGGTCGGAGAGCACAATAGTCACTACCTGGTTTAATTCGGTATCCTTGGTTGTTGAAAGGATGGATAACGCTTTCCACCAGATAATCCACTGGATAGTGATTTACATGTTTCTAGTGAGTTATCCATCTTTTAAACAGCCAGGGCCTGCCTTCAGGTTATTGGGTACGCTGTGAAATAATGTATAGCCAGTTGGATGGTATCCAGCTTGGTAGTATTTTAACCTCCACTCACTGATTGGTATCGTTGGAAAGGTGCTGGCTGGTGTCACCATAGGAGAAAAAAGTATGACCACTTTGATCTTAAAAACAATCTGTGTGCACTTTGTTCAGTTTTTTGCATCAGCCATTTATATTTTTCCTTCTTTTGCTATCTAGGCTTGAAATTTATCCTCAGTTTTTGTTCCTTCTACTTCTTGGAGGTCTGGAACATCCTGTAAGTACAACAAAATTCATTTGTAATGTGCTGTTCCAGAAAATATCTGTTGTGGTTTAAATTTTTCTTTGGTTTAAAAGTTTTCAAAACAATTTGATTTTTAGTTTTCATTGTCTTGTATTGATTATCATAATCTGAAACAAAGGAAAATAAAAATCAAACTGGTTTGAAAAATTACCAAGGTAAAATTTTAACCCCAACATATCCATACCCACCCCGTGGAAGGTCAGTGGAAATTCCAAGGGGGTGGGGGGTCTCAAAAGCCAAAATTTTAAAAGGAAAGTATAGGGCTTAACTAGAAATTCCAGATGAGTGGGGGGATTCAAACCAAAAAACCCTCCATGGGAGGGATATGGATATTTACTGGAGCAACACAATTATGATGTGTGAAAAGTACAGTAGAAACAGTCACCTATCACAAGGAGGTACAGTGTACAGAGGATGAACTTGGTGGGATGATCCCCTAGCTATTTGTGTTAACACAAATGGATAAAATTAATATTGGGACACAAATAATGCTTCTTTGCACACCCACCTTGGGACCCAGATGTTCGGAAGAGTGCCGAGGGTAGAGAAGGCAACAGATGAAATGTCCCACTTATAATACTGTAAAATTCTGAAAATAAGGTAAAGTCTGGATTTGAGCCAAGTGGTCCACTTGGCCAGAGCTCATCCTAGGTTTCTGAATCCACTCAAGAAGCTGTGATTGCTTCTAGTTACAGCTCTTAAGAATGATATTGGTTTAAGTCCCAATTTTAGGGCTTTGTATTTCATGTTGTTAGAGAATGTTCAGAGCGACTTCAAGGCTGCTGCCTAAGGAAATTTCTAAGCAGCCCTTCGGGCTCCCAACATCAAAAGTTAGGAGCCCAAGCCATTACTTTAGGAGCCCAGCCTAAAAGTTGCCATGGTCAATCCTTGGGGGAGGGGGGTGGGGTAGAAGAAAAATCTAGGGGAGGGGCCTGGGGAGCAGCCCCCCCCCTCCCATCCCTTTCCACATGCACACACATTTTGTTTTGTCAGTAGAGCCTAGGTGAACAGAAAACTCCTTCGGGCAAGATTTATTTCTGAGAGCTTCTGAGGGTAACCTCCCTCAAATAGTTGTGTCAGAAATTCTAGCTTTCTTAACTTGAAAGTTTATTTAGCCGAGCCCCTCCTTCGATAAAACCCTTTTTACACTGAGTGGGTGACATGAACAGGAGTGTGTATATTAGAAAGTTTCTGTAGGCTTTAAATGAGTTTGAAAATCCAACCAGTATATTGTGCTGTGATGAATGTTAAAAATGTGTAAATCAAAAAAGTTTCGAAGCAAAATCAATGAAGCATGAAGCAGCAAAATTATTATTTCACTTTGCACAGCAAGCTCACTAAAGAACTTGAATTATTGTTAGTAATTAAGGTTTAACAGAACCAAGATTACAATTTAGCAGGTCTATTTGAAGGTTAAGGCAAAGGTAATAAAAAGTCAGAACACCTGTGTAAACACTTTAATTAAATTATGATCTTATCTACCTTTCATAATCAGTTGTCAAAAATAGACCAGAAAAATTAAGTTGTGAAAGTTTCTAGGTTTATCAAATGAGTTGCTTATACAATAGATTTTAGTAGTTTTAAAAACAATTCATGTTATTCAAACTGTTATCAGCAAAGTTTTCGAGCACATTATTATTTTCAAGAGTAATGTTCTCCTTGTCACAGTTCAATGACCGAGATAAAACACGAAACAGTTCGAATGAACAAACAAACAAACTTGATCCACAAAAAGCGGTAGCTGATAAGAATGTCACACAAAAGGCACATATTTTCTGTTGTTATGAAATTAAGCACTCTCAAAAGTGAAAAAAATAAAAGTTTGAGTTAAATAATAAGCTTAATTACAGTAATTAGTAAGTGTAACATCACAACATTCTGCACATTATTTTAGGCTTGTTGAAAAGGTTTTTGTATCAAGCTTTTGCAGATTAAAATTGTCATTATCAGACCTGATGCATTGATGGCCAGGAGATTGATTTCACTTTTTTATCCATAAATGTTTTCTTCAAATTCACTTTAAGGACGGTGCCTACTAATAGCGAGGTATTTCTGCCCGGCCGATGACTATGCAAGGGAAGTAGATGTTACCAAGGGCTACTAAAATCCAAAAAGAAAATTAGGGGTAGCCACGCAAATTTTCGAGATAATTAGGTTTGAAATCTTGAAAAAAGTGCTGACGTGGCATTTTCAAAGAAAGTAAAAGGAAATAAAATTTCCTTACAAATTAGCTTTGAATTTAGTTTTTCATGAACAAAATCAACACTAAATATAACGATCTTAAAAATAACTAACAAATACTATCTTTGAAACTGCGTGAACCACGTTTTTATTGACAAAACGATTGCACTTGAGCCATTTTTGACTCTATCAGCTCTCTCTTGCAAGGCCAGAAAAACAGCCTAAACAATTTTTGCACTGAACGAAAAATTAATCATGTGTTCTATAGACTTACCACTTCCATTTTATAAAATAAAAAGTATGGGTCACCACGCGTTTTTAAAAGTTATACGAGTTGTATGAATCGCTTTTGAGGTCAGTTACACTTTTCCTATCCCCTCCCTAGCGAGTTAAATATTTGCTTCTCGCGCAATTTTTCACGCGTGCACCACGCCATATGTAGTTAGCAGTTTGCTGATTACGTTTGAGCGATTAGCGATGTGTTTCAGACTGTTAAATGTGAGCCATTTTTATCGATAAGCGTTTAGGGCTTACTGATATGTTACTCTTTCGCTGTTCCTGGTTAAGTACGTCCATTAACTGGATTTCGTTGCAACCGAAATTTTCTTGCATTTTAGTCGCGCGCTTGGTCGCGAAGTTGAGTTAGTCATTTTGAGCGAGCAAATTCCCTTAGCGCGTGCGTCTAGTGCGATCGATGCCTTGCGTGATGCGCAGAAGATGTGCGCAGTAACAAAAGTAGGCACCGTCCTTAAAACTCCTCCAAAACATCAACGTAGCAAACGAAATGTGAAGCAGCCCATAATATCATTCATTCTGCATTCCATATTTGGGAGTCAGTCCCAGTCCTAAACAGTCGAAAATAAATGGTTTTCCAAGTTATCGAATTTTGCAAAGGCACGTTACGTATTTATACGCTAAAATTATCTCGATTGTGGACAGTTTTAGCATTTCCGTTTTGAAATGAAGCACTTATTGTTTTGAACAGGATATATCTTACGCCAGTGGAACAAAGTTACAAGGAAATTGAAGTCATTAGATGAGAATGGAAAATCGATGCTTAGGCGCCCATGCGGGTTCCTTGAACAAAAATTTAGTCGCCCGCACTCGTAACTTAGGCGCCCCAGGCGACCGGGCGACCGTTAGGCAGCAGCCTTGGACTTTAAGACATGTTTTGGGCTTCAAATCTTTATGTTTAGGGAGTTTTACAGTGTATTTGTATGTGTTGTGGTTTAAATTTATCCTTGGTTTAAAATTTTTCAAACCAGTTTGAGTTTTACTTTCCTTTGTTTCAGATTACATGTACATGTATGATAATCAATACAATATAAGACAGTGAAAACTAGAAATCAAACTGGTTTGAAAAATTTTAAGCCAAAGAAAAATGTAATTTAACTACAACATATGCAGCAAAAAGTTTTAGTCGCAGTAGCTCGTCCAAATATCAACCCAAAGATATTTGAAACAAAAATTTCAATCTGAACATAACCCCTCCCCCCTCTCCCTGAAAACAGACCTACATGAAAGGGACGTTGACTTTTTTGAATTTTTATGGTATATTTCCTCCCGTTATGACAGATGGGTTCACATAGCCTCAAGTCCAGTGACAGTGCCTGTTACATGCACATCTGTCGATAATGATACCATAACTTTGGTTTCATATAATTTCCCTGTTTAGGTTGTAAGCTCTGTAGCAGGAGGGTTGTGGATTGTATCCCGCTTGTTCTATGCTCATGGATATTACACAGGCGGTAAGTAATGTAAAATGATGTTTAGTGTGTACAGTTGAACCTCGCTAGTTCAAACTTGGTTATCTCGTACTCCTTGCTACTTCAGACTCAAATCCATTTTCCTTTTCTTTCTTTTTCATTCATTCCTGGCGTGCCCAATCGATGATAATCGATCATCGGAAATCAATCGATAATAATCGATAAAAATCAATCGATTAATATCGATTGGCTCACCAATCGATGAAAATCAATACTCACAATCTCAAGTCCTCTTAATTGTATCGATTTTTATCGATTTTATCGATTATTAATAAATGAACCATTTATGAATTCCTACAACATTTTGTAAGCCCCTAGTGTAAGCGGATACGCTACGCATCCGTCCGCGTGGACTCAAGCTAGTCTTGCCGAAGTCTTCCAGTCTTGCGAGTCATCGAAATCCCGCGAAATGAACGTACCACTAGTAGAGGCTGTTGTGAAGGGCTACCACGGGTGCCCTTTTACAGGCTAGTAAGGATGGGTGAAGCATTTTCCCTCGAGAAAGAAATTGGCAGTTGAGGAGAGGCATTTCGAGTAGTAAACTGCGAAAAGGCGAACTGATTTTCTGTGTTAGAGTTAGTCTATACGTGAAAAAACGGGAAATGTGGCCGGATCTCTTGTTACTTGAAGGAGTCGGTACTTAATGCGTAGAGCAAACGTATCTTAAATCATTATTAAATGATTATCATTGATAATCGATATAATCGATATAAATTGATGAAAATAAATGAAAATTGATCAAAATCAATGAAAATCGATACTCACAACTCTTTCGATCTTTGATTTTCATCGATTTCTGATATCAATCGATTAATTACTATCGATTATTATCGATTACAATCGATTTTATCGATTATCGAATTTCATCGATTGGGCACGCCGGGAGTCATTGACTGTCAACTACAGTAAAACCTCGATTATCCGGACTCTTGGGGACCGGGCTAAATAGTCCGGATAATCGAGAGTCCGGATAATCGAAAATATGAATATTAATGAGCCAGACGATGTTATGCCTGGTTACTAAGCTACGAACATTCCACGAACACATGTTCTTGTCATCACGCAAAAATCTATGGAAAAACTGTGTTAAATGAAGAAATGCATAACAACAAAAAACTAAAAAACATCAATCGTATGTCAAAGTTGGTGGAAACGATGTTCGTCTTGATTTCATCATGGTAATTATAAACATTCATAATTCGTCATAATTCATTAGTCCGGATAATGGAGAAATCCAGATAACCAAGGTCCGGATAATCTAGGCTCTACTGTACATGTATCTCAAATTCGCAGCTTTCTCAAACTACTTTTCATTTCACTTGAGTGTTTTAGAAAGCAAGGTTTAACTGTTGATGCATGTATTTCCTGGGCCCTATTGTGTGATCTGTTGTACAACAGTATGAATTTGGTAATTACATGTATGTAATGATGACTTGGCTTCAACCTCAGTAGCAGTGATTTGTAGATTAGAGGAAGGTCTGTGGCAACAATAAACAAGCCACACACTGCTCCTTTCTGCCATTACAAAATCACACATAAACAGCAGTGGTCACAAACTTGACAACCTTGCTAATTTCCTCATGTTCTTTTCCTTTCTGGCATTCATTGATTTCATCAGGGCTTGAACATTTTTCAGGGAACTGGTACAATGTTGCCATTGTAGTTTAAAATGAAAATTGATTTGTCTTTCCCTTTCCATGATCTATGATCCTTATTAAACAAAGAAAACATACAAATCAAGCTCGTTTAAACTCATTTTGACCTGAAATTCATTTCAAACTACATTCACAGCTCAGGGCTACATGTAGCTTCCGTGCTGTGCTTCTAGCCAATACAGCTATTTTGAGAAATGGTTGTTGGAGAAAAGCACCAAAGTGCACATGAAAGACCAAAAGGTGGTCTGGGTATTCACCTGAATTTTGCACATTGGGCTACAGAAAATGTACTAGTTATATTTTTGCATGTGAAGAATTTGATTTTCCTCTCAGGAGGCCTATATCAGTAGCTTTACTTTTACTGTTGCATGTCTTTGAGTTGGGAAAATTCTCCTTAAATTCAGGGGGCTAAACGTACCTTGTTTCCACATGTCTGAAGAGAAAAAACGTCAAATTCGTGTTTATTATGTCCTTATATCTCACGAGTATTCAACATGTGCAGTAGCTCAATACTTCTGCCCATACTGCCTTTTGGTCTTGTCGCGTGCACTATACTTGTGTGTTTTTCTCCGACAATGTTTCTTGAAATAGCTGTATTTACAAACTAGTACATGTAGTTCAAGACTGACTGTGCATGATTTAAAGCAAAATTAGTAATGGCTTCATTAGTTGGAGCACTGCACTGTTGTTTAGCAAGCCCCTCTTCTCATTTGCAGCCTGAATTTGTAGTCGTCCCCTTACCCTACATGTAGGTTAATATTATGGTTTAAGGGTGAAGGGAAAAGAATGACACTTTATGCTACCTTCCACCATGTGCATAATACCTTAACTTGTGATTGACTGTTTAACTTGATCCCTGGTCAACCAGTTCCATGTTTTTGAAGTTTGTTGGTGTTGATTCAAAATCATTATTTTATATCCTTGCCATTGTTTATCATCCCCATTTCCCAATGGCTTCATGCCTACAAATGCAAGTCATTGCTGTTTTTGTAATTTGGGTAAAAATCGATGACCTTGCTCCTTTAACTGTGAATTACGGTAGTGCTGATGAAAATATTGGATATTGATATCTGCACAATACACTGTACAAGCTTATGATCATAGCTGATTAGTTTATACCACACAAGTGAGTAGTGCTTTCCGCACGCACTGATTGGTTAACTCGGAGGTGATTAGTAAAGTACTATTCACCTCCGAGCAGCCAAAGAGAAACAAAATGGCTTGTGTGGTATATACTAAAACAATTATTCACCTCAATGTTGGTGAAAGCAGTGGATATTCACCGAGCCACGAAGCTGCGAGGAAAAAATCCACCACTATTCACCTCCACATTATTGCTTATTACTAAATATTTGTTATTTCAGATCCTAAGAAGCGCATGAGAGGTACTTTTGGCTACCTTGGCCTCCTTACTCTGCTGGGGTGCACTGTGAAGCTGGGGCTCCGTTTGGCGGGTCTGGTCAACATGTAAACAAAAGAGATTAACATCTGGCAATAAAATTAGTGACAATAGCTGAATCTAATGATGTTTTTTCTTTTTTTATTTTGCTTTGAGCTTTTCTGATCTTCATGTAAATTAAACTGACTTTTTTATGAGTTTGAGTCAAAGTTACAATGAAGAGCTACTGGTTTTAGCCTGAAAAGCAGTCCAGTTAAAGTCAGGCATTCTGGTCAACCAATTAGCACTCCAGGTAGCCTGATTAGCACTTACGTAAACTTAAATATAGTTCCAATTAGCCTTACTAAGCTTTTATTTTTTGGTAAGGATGACACTATAATTATATTTTGTTTACACCACATATATACTGGTACGTAGTTTAAAAATTATGTTATGATTGTTCCTTAAAATCCTGATGCTATGAATGTAAATTTTTCTCCAGGGTGTAACAATAATTATGGTTTTAAAAATTGAACTTGAAATTCTAACTCAAACTCGAAATCTTGAATTTTTTTTATTTTCTTGTCCTTGATCAACATCAAAATAATTCTTTCGTGTTTTTTTTTTTGTAGTTAGCTAAAATAAAAATGGCAAACGTTTTTGTATGTAGTCTGTGTCCATTGTAGGCAGTCTTATATGTATCATTAAAAACAAAGATGAGAGATTCTAACTGTTGTCAAAGTATTAAGGATGTTCAGTGCCAAACACACTAAATGCTCAGGCAAACAGAAAGGCATCCATTCTCCGTTCGCTTGTCCCTTTGCTTGACCTCTAAGATGAAGACTACTGTATCGATTTTTTTGTTCTTCTTCTTCTTACCGGTACAAGGTGCCGCATGTGGAAGAAGTAAGGAAATCTTCAAAATATTTTTCCAGATTATGAAAATTACCCTGGGAGTATGGTCAACCCAATGATTTGTGCTCAAGTCTATTAAAGAAAACTAACCAGCAGTTCTAGCGGTGTGATTTTGCAAAGCGCATAAAAAAAAGAAAATAATTAAGAATCCAGACAGAAGGCTCAGCCCCAGACCACCTTATTCCAACACGGGCGATAGATGTGAAGAGGGGGTTTCTTTGGCGAGTGACATGGCAGCGACATTGTGTTTTGTGTTACTTTCACGACGATTCTCTCCACCTAGGAGTATATGGGGGAATTGTTAGGGCAACGTGATGGATTGGCACTTTTGCCTCTTCGAGGTCGCGGCAGCCGCTTGAACCCGCTAAATAGGTGATGGTTTATATTTGTACATGTACATCGTGAAATAACATTGGCATATAAATTCATGTACAGAATCCAGGCTTTAAAGCTTTTCGCGCCAAATAACTGACAAGATTGTGAAATTGAAAGCTCGCCAACTCGCGGGAAAACACGGCTCCTTTTCACAAGGATTTAGTCTACCATTGTCCAATTAGACAGTAACACCTATCAAGTTCGTCAGTCTGATGTGTAAATAACAGGCATTTAAGTCGTGGTGACCCGTGCACAATGCTTTGTTTGGATTTTGTTTTACACAAAAGAAAACCGACCGTAAAAGAGCTATTGTAAGCTAGCGCGTAAAATGAATCGCATTTGCCTCAACGTTCAGTAATTTGCAGGTGGAGAACAGTTCAACCGCGTTTTTGCTTGTTAAAACCATTGTATCCCAGTAGCACGAGCCTAAATAAAATAAAACACTTTCTTAACCGGTGACAGGTGTCTAAAGCCACGTGGTTTTCGCTTAAGAAAACCACGTGCAGTGAGGTCTTGGAGAAAGGCTACTATCACCCGCGGAAAACTTGACAAACTACATAAGTGCTCCACCGTCCTTGCATCGCGTAAAATGGGCACTAATGAAGGCGACCTACTCAGTAACGTTCATTTTACTGTAAAAGGACTTCAAAGTGTTGTTAGGAAAAAAATATTTGCATTTTCCATTGTACAAACATGGCTGTCATTGTACAAACTGAGTTTTATTTGCATTTAGCTGAAAAATAGCTTAACGCGAGTAAATACTAAGCCACTTGGTGAAAGTTGAAGAATCAAGAAGCAATGTCGTAACAACACCAAAACCACGTGTAACTTTCTTATGTTCTTAGATGAAAATCGTAATAAAACTGGTGATGGGTTGTACCACGTGAAATTTGCATGAAATGTATTGTTTTTTCTTATTGTATATTTAACTGAGAAAATTTACTTAACAATTAGAGAATACATCGTGAGCTTGTAGTTGGATAGCTGGCGAGAAACAGTAGCTAGCTGCCCAAGCAAACAATCAACGACGATGAAAACTAAAAACGAGTTTAACACAACTCAGTGGCTAATCTCTAAATCATGGAACGTCGACGAAACGGAATGGATTGACGGTTTTCTTTAAAGAAATTTTAAAATGAAAGGCTGATCGAACATCTGTAAAAATGTATATTTTGCATAGTTTACAAAGTCATTAGTTTTGTTTAATCCTTTCAATAGGCAATGTTTGAAAAACTTCCTGAAGATGCCTTCTACTGATGCATGGAGACAATACAAACCTATGGCAAGCCAATCAGGTTTCATGTTTGTTAATAGTCACTAAGTTCTTTTGCCGAACAAGCCGAGTTCAATTGTCTTGTCTACAAACTAAAGCTTGGGAACAAATGGGGACATGTATTGTGATATAAAAGCTTATAGGCTTAACCGACATCAATAGAAATTAGTACCACAGGTAAGCCGTGAAAAAGATAAAAACCCTTTTTTTATTCAAACCTTCGAAGCGACGCTTCAGTGATAGTTTTAGTGACAAGACAGTCGAACCACATGTGAAGTGGACACCTGTCACACGCGGACGCAGAAAGGAGAGGGAAGACTGGGGTAAACTAGAAAGAAAGCACTAATAAGGGACGGACAGGGGACGGACCATAAGAAAAGTGATGGGGCGAAGGGGATTTTTAGCTTGCAAGAATTTTTTGGGGGGCCTATTGACTGTACAAGACTTTTTTTTTTTTACTGCAGCCATTTTTTCTTGCATTATTTTTCCCCATTCCCCCCCCCCCCCCCCCCATCACTTTTCTAATGTTCCATACCTAAACGAAGGGGGATGGTGACAGTTTGTAGGTGCGAGGTTAAGTCGAAATGGCGGGAAAAGTGTCCTCGCTACCCTTTGGTCTCGGAAGATGGCCTGCTCCAACCCAGCATTCATTTGTTACAAAATATGATTGGAAGAAACAAGTTAACGAACACCACCCCCCCCCCCCCCCCCCCCCGTCCTCCTCTCCCCTCCACATTTAACTGAATTGGTTGTCATTTTGTTAGAACGGCCAAAGTATGACAGGCTCCAGGGTTTCGGTGATTCCAAGTGAAGGCAGAATAAGTGGAATGGATGAGTGTGTTGCTTGGTCATCCCCAGGATGGTGGAGCCTTTGTTGACTTCAGCTATCTGGGCGTTCTGAACTTAGCTGGGTGGTGAAGGTAAAGTCTGCATACGAGCCTAGTGGCCCATCAGGCTGGAGCTTATCCCTGTTTACGTAGCATGAAGCGACTAGGAGTATTTCTACTCCCCCCTGGATGTCTAACGCAGCCGTGTGGTAAAATAGTCAGTTTATTTGCTTCGAGAAGTCTATATGCAAATTGTTTTCCAAAGGAAATATCAGCGCAATAGTACTTCAAATAAATTTACCAATATTAAGCGCATTGTGGGATTAATCGAATACTTGCGGGTAATAGCTATAAAATATGTTTTTCTAACTTGATTTACAGTTTCACGACCGCAAGCGCGATCGATATCATTGGCTCCTGAGAGGAAACCTACATTGTCAAAATCGTTACGTTATTGTTTATTAAAAAGCAGTCACTGGTCGAATTAAATAATTAGAGATCCTTAATTCGCTCACATCCAATAGAATGATTGCACAGGCGAAGCAAACTGTTTGAGCTCATTTGAGATCTCATTGAATATCGCCAATTGCAGCTATTGGGCAAATCTGGCCTATCTAATTTCTTGCGGTTACCCCGCTTTTCAAGTTTCTAGTTCACTCATTACAATATCTTGTATTCGATTTAAATATTTAACAGCCTCATCTATCGAAAGTTTCAAAGTAATTAGGTACATTCCCAAAAGGTTTCTTCAAGGAAAAGGCTTTTTCAATAGGAAGATGTCTGGGAGCTTGTTGTTCCAAATGGCGTTTTGCGCCATATTTTCTGTCACAGGTGAGAATTCGGGTTAAATCTAGAAAAAAAATTGTAGTTAGTGAGTAACTAACGAGTTTTAATCAGATCAAGAAACTCGGTGCCTGCAAACATAGTTAACAGTTTTGCAATGAATAATATATCACTTAACAGGACTAGAATTAAGAGTTTTACTTGCAACTTACTTTGTAGTAAGGTAGATCTATCGAAAAATGCTTAAACTACAGGCAGTAACTGATCATGACTCATGATAAAAGTGCATAGAGGTTTTGAGAAAATAGCGTTAGAAGAGGACATCATTTTATAAAATAATGTTTTGTGCAAGAAGCTTCGACCAACATCGGTCTGATGGAGCGTAAAGTTATAACGGTGGGAATAGAGGTCCAAAATCTTCTTTGCAGTAAATAGCACGCCTTTGCATTTTCAAAACATTTCGGAGCACTAGTTTGTTGGCCTTTATAATAACATACTGAGCTTGATAGATTTAACACTTGTAAAAAGTTACCAGCAATTTCGGTAAATTAAATTATGCGATAATGACTTGCTATCTCACAGTATCGTTTTAACCATTTCTTTTCCGTAGTTTCTCGTGAAGTTTTTTTTCTGTTTCTTTTGAAGCAAAATTACTGCAATTACGACAACGATATCCCTTGTTTTCAATTAACATTTTAATATTCTAGCAAAACTTAAATAAATGAATCATTAGTATATAATGTATTTCAGATTGTGATCTGTCCTTAGGAATTGTTTGATACATTTCATTTTCAGTTTTGAGTTGTTTATTTTTTCTGAAAATATCAGTTTGCTTTTCATGTCAATTAAAATACCCTTTTCTCTTGTTTTCTGAAAATTAAACTTCCCGAATGGACAGCTTCTCCACAAATCACCACAAACAAGGATGTCCTAGAAATATATGTAAATAATTAATTCAGAGCTGAATCGTTTTATAAATACGGTTTATTGTGTAGAGTCTTTCGTCGGCGTTCTATTAAAGACTGGTTGAGATATGACTGAAAAGTAAAATAATTATGCTTATTATTAAACAACTACGTTTCGTGGAGTATAAATAACACGCGAAACAAGTACAAATGTTTCACGATACTTGTACCCCACAAGACCAGTTTATCAGGTTTCATAGTCCTTTTGACCGCGCGAATGATTCAAAAAGGTGGAGTCAGCATTTGGGACCGAAAACAATGATTTTAGTGTGTAGAATCGCAATAAATGTTTACTTCTCTTTTGTATTTTAAAATAGAATACTGCAAGACTCGCACACGTATATAGCGATACTACACGCTAAAATGTCTAATAAGATACATGTATATTTATTTTGCTAAATGTCTGAATAAATTTGAAATTTCATCATATTTTTATCTCTTGTAGCCAGTGACGTTCCTAAACTTGAGATGATTACGTCATTTGTGAACGTGACGGATGTTCTGAGGCATGGGTAAGAACTCATTTGTAAAAAAAATAAAAAATTAAGAGTTTCGTCACGGGGATTTTGCAGATTTCTGGTCTAAACTGTTCTGAAATTAGTAGAAGACAACTTAACCCATGAAAAACACTACCTTTGATCATCTTAAATAGGATATAACCTTAATTTACAGAGAGAAATCAAACCAATGCTATAATTATCGATTTCTTTCGAAGACGCGGGAAAACACTTGAAAAGTTTAGCCTTCATTTTTTAAGTGGTAATCCATTTCTATCCTAGCCATAAGCGTCCAAAGACGCTTTTTATCAGTTTCAGTGCTCCAATATAGCATTCTTTAATAAAAATTATTTTAGGTTTCCTTTGACTCAGATATATACCGTAAAATTCCGGTTATAAGCCCTGGGCTTATACAACTTCGTAGGGGTTTTGGGTGGGCTTATAAGCGGATGGGCTTATATCCGGGGGGGGGGGGGGGGCTTATAAGCGGAATAAAAAAATGTTTCGAAACGAGTCACGGCTGTTGATCGAAATAGGTTTTTGAGTTAAAAAGTTAAAATAAAGCAACATTTAGCCCTGTCCAGTACTGTCATCCAGGAGAGGGGGGCTTATATCCGGGGGCGGGGGGGAGGGGGCTTATAACCGGATGTATTATTTTGTTTCCAGTTAGATGGGCCTTTAAGCGGGGGGGGGGGGGGGGGGGGGGGCTTATAACCGGAATTTTACGGTATTTTGGCTGTTCAAAATTCTGTTAAAATCCATGACAAAGTCCCTTTAAAGGAAGACACTCCAGTCGCTGAACCCCGCCCCCCCCTTCTCTTCTGTGCCCATTTTTGGTTCGAACTCTATATAGGGCGCGAAAGGGAGAATTCAGGGACTGGACTATGGGAGATCAGACTCGACACGAAATTTTGAGGAGAGCTGGGTTCAAATGCAGCTCTCGACTGACAACCAAGTCCTATGGGCTTACATCGAATTTGAAACTGCTTAAATTTTCATCAAGTTGACCATAAGATTTTTAATCATATGCATCATCATATGATGCAAATCATGTGCCTGAGGGTAAGAAGACCCATAGTTAATAAAGGGAAATGGTTATGAAGCCTGGCAAATTAGGTTTCAGTTTGTAATAGGCTTTTGCTCGCTGTTTTAGGGGTTGACCGTGCACAAAACCTGACAAAATACAATTGGTGGTTACGTGTGTTCATGCAACTAGCCAATAGAAACATTCCAATTACGTAATTCATGCATAGTGTATGAGCGCAAAACAAAAGATGTGCACGGTCATGGACCTTTCAACCTTCATCTTAGCTTCTTTGTTTGCTCCTTTGATGTTTGCCGGGCTTCCTAACCATTTCCCTCTATTAACTATGGTAAAATCGGCTAGTCTAAAAATTCGAGTAACAGTGAGAAAATCACGTTTAAAGGCCAGATAATAAAATGTTGATTATTATGGTTAGTTTGGAATAGTTACTCGATATCTTAACACCAGTCGAAAGTCTTGCCGATTTTAGCCTGCTTGTCTTCTAAAAAATAACCCGCTCAATTTTTATCGATAATACTATCACAAGGAGAAACGGACATGGCGGATGTCGCGAATAAGGCCTACTCAAAAGGCACTACTCTTGAATTACAATGAATAAAATTATTATCATTTGTTTTGTTACTATAGCGACCATTTTGGATACGTCACCACCCTTAAACACGCAGATGATTCCCAGGCCTCCGCTATGGGTGTACACGTGACTTGGATGTTAGCACCCTTCATCAAGTTTAGTAATTTGGTGACATATCCCCGCGGTCCCAGTCCTCCGCGTGTAGTGCAAAAGGATGACAGCGTCACTCTCAAGGTATTATAGACTCCTACCAAGTTCATATGATTTTTTTTTTCGTTCGTTAAAATATAAATGTTGGGAGGCACAATGGGTTAGTGGTTAACGTGTACTGGACTCCGGATTGTGCGGTTTGAGCTTAAGCTCGGATTCGTCATGTTGTGTTCTTAGGCAGGACACTTGAATCTCACACTCCCTCTAGCGACAAATTGATGGCCTAGCAAGCTATCCAGCGAAGTAGAAATACCCTTAGATGCGCAATTGGCTTGAGCACAAACTTCTTATTAAGTTAATGGTGGCTAGACATTCAAATTAAAAAATGGGCTCGTAATTCATGAATATTTGGGTTCACTTGGAGGGTTGTTAGCTGGGTTTTCAGCTGGTTTGCACGTCAAGATTGTGTAAAACTACTCCAAGCCAAGCCAAACCTTCCCTCCGGACACCAATATGATCATGAAGAGTTTCATCGTTAAAATTTCACAATTAGTACTTTCAATCTAAAATGACCATCATTAGATTTGTCACGGTACGCCAAACAACATTAGACAAGAACTATTTTGCACCCTTTAGGGGTGAAAATGACCTGCAGCCACGCCCACAAAACGATCTTGGTACCTTTTAAAGGGGTTCAGAACATCCCATGATTATCCGTCACCTTTAAAATTGAAACCTCTCGGGCCGAACCCAGATCTCGTTCCCAGAGCCACCCGTCCCTCTTAGCCGGCGGGGCCTTTGCATGAGGAAAAGGTAGCTCTGGGACACATGATTTGTTTTGACACGGTTGAATCAAATCATGCGTTCTGCAAAGGTCCCGCCGGCCAGAAGTGACAGGCGGTACTGGGAACGAGACTGGCTCAACCCAACCCAACCTGAAATGATTCCCCATGATGCAAAACAAGACAAAACATTTCTGTTGATTCTGTTTTATTTCACAAGATTGACGAGGCCGTCTGGGGAGCCGAGAGTACGATTTCCTTCAAAGTTCAATTTGATCCAGATAAGAGCTTAAAGCCTAAGCATTACGACATAGTTACTCCTGTTCAACTCTTCTACTATGACGAGTACACGGAGGATGCTGACGGGGTGGTCCTCAGCAAGGGAACGTTGTACACTCACCCCCTTGGTAAAGTTTCTTTCGGCATCGAATTACCAGGTAAGCGGGCTGTTGTAATGCGTGTCAGGTTTGGGAAACGCGAGCGAGCTTCGAACTTGTTGTAGAGAGTAGAATTTGGTCGATTTCTCTTTTGTTCCTGTGTTTGGTTCTGGCTCTCTCGTTCTATCGATTGTAACTTCATAATGAGACAGTTTGATTTTCTGCAAAATGGTCTTTGAAAATCGTACAAATTTTAAATAATACAAAAATAATAATTTTGGCATTTTTATTGGCTAAAAGCATGCTAATTCATCTCAGTCAATATGCTTTCAAAGATAAGACTTTGAATCGATTTTGCAACGCCATCTCGGAATCAGAGTCGTTTGTAGATTTGGGGTTCATATGATACGTATATTATCAAATAAAACATCTTTAAATGTTATAACCATTAATGGGACCCTTCTTACAATAGGATTCAATTCAGTAACTGGTTTTCACTTGTTTCTGCCTGATGATCTCTACTTTTAAATGTCAGGTTGTTCAGAGCCTTTGGGAATGAAAAGTGGAAAGATCAAAGATTATCAAATCTCAGCTTCTTCGAGTTATGATGAGGCTCAGCCTTCACGCGCACGAGAAAGTAAGTACGTTAATGTGCAAGTTAGGTACGAATGCAAAAAAAGAACCATCGTAGACTACAACCAGTCGGAAAGTCGCGAATCTTGCCCCCAGATCCTGCCAAGTCAAATGTTTCCATACCCACTCCCAAATCCCTCCCAAACCGATCTTTCTATAGGCTCGATAACCAACCGCTGTTGCAAACTCTAGAGAGCGGCAGAAGTCGAGCCTAAGTGCCCTAAGTTTTCTATTAATCTTACCGTAACCTATGTCATATCCCTGATACGATATTTGATCATGTTAAGCCAAATGACTCAAGTGAAAAGTTTAAAATAGGAATACATTTCCACTGTAGGTTTTTGAAAGGGTACCATTTTTTTATCCAAGGAATACATAACCCAATTTCAGCTGGAAAAATCCTCATCGATGCTGCACATACATGTACATACCTGCATACTTTTGATAACCTCTAAAACAACTGCGGGTGTTTTTCTATTAAATTCAAGGGTCCCTGCACGTAACAGTTACCAGTACGCGTCAAATTTTTTGCTCGATGTAAAAATAAATCCTGTCCATCGACAACCTCGTTCCCAGGGCTTTTCCCTTTTTAGTGGGAACGAGGTTGGTCCATCGATCGACTCAAGGTGCATCCACATTGGGCGAATTGGTTAAGTCCATAAGGGCATCACCACACCAGCTGTACATGAGCTCATATACCACTGCCTGCTAGCCAATCAAAACTCAGGAATTGCAATTTACCATTGCTAGTTTTTAATAAATGGAGGATATTACATGGCCACGAGGGGATACGAATTTTATCTTCGAGTGCTGATAGTATCTCTTACGATTGAAGATACCATATATATCAGCTAGCAATGTTCTATTTATTATGTAGATCATACTGATGAAATGTCCAAATTGAACACGACTTTTTTATTCATTTTCGAAACAGCGAAAAAGTGGTCACCTTTCGCCAAAATTGTCTGTCATGTTCTGAAATTAGATGTGAAGTTATTAAAGAGAAATCAAGACAATGTTTATGTTTTCTGTCCAAAAAAGTGCAAGAGAACTTCGAAAATTTTATATTTAAAAGCATCGTCCGCGCGCCAGAACGCGAAGCTCTAATATTATTGGCTAATCATGTTAGTAACGATGACGACACCACCTTAGTTATTCTCACCGTATGTAAACTTTCCCAAGAGGTTGTAAGGTATTTATTTTCTCACTGCTAACTTCACAGCCGAAGATGCTTGGTGCGCAAGAGCCAACACTGACGAGGAGAAAAGGAATCAGTACATTCAAGTGGATTTCTTGCTGAAAACTTGCGTGACACGAGTGGGTACCATGCGGCGTAGAAGTAAGGACCACTGGGTCACAGAATACTACCTGCAGTACAGTGACGATGACGTCACTTGGATTGATTATCTGGAAAATGGTCACGTCAAGGTGAGCGGTAATCACTTTCTATCGGGGCTGAAAGTCTGTTCCTATAGGGAGAATGATTACTGGGAGGCGTTGTGCATTAATTGGACTCCGGGTGGAGTGGTCCCAACTCGAGTCCTGTGTAGGGCCATTGAGGTGTTCTCGGGGAGGGTACGTTACTCTCACAATGCCTCTCTCAGTCCAAGAATGCAGAAAAGAATCGGCAAGTAGCACATAACCTGACAAAGTGCTGGGGTTAACTTGCGATGGAATAGCATTCCATCCAGGCCCCAGTTGTTCAAAGGGTGGATAGCGCTATCCACCGGATAAATCACTATCCAGTGGATAAATGTTGACAATACAAACTGCACTAACCGCTGGATAGTGATTTATCCAGTGGATAACGTTATCCATCCTTTGAACAACAGGGGCCAGGAGGAGATACTACTAGTCGCTTTACGAGTTCAGGTGACTAGATTGATCCTAAGGGAACGAATTCAAGGAGTGGCATATTAGGCGAGATTGGGTGATATGAAACTAGGCTGATATGCCACCAAAGTGTACTAATTTGGTTACCTATTTACTGGCTGACAAATTTGGCCAAAATTATATTCCGGCGATATCAGGTCAGTGACTTGATATCGCAGCAAATCAGGCCTGTGTACAGCCGTCCCGCTCCCCTCAGGGGAGGGGAGCGGGACGGCTGTACACAGGCTAGACACTAGACAGAAGATTGGCTGATTGCGAATTTGGGTACGATAATTGAGTGTAAGTATATCGTATTTTCTCAATTAAACGCCGGACCCCGATTAAACGCCTGCCTCGTATAAACGCCGGGTCAAAACGGTTGTCTTTAAAATAAACGCCGGGGGCGTTTAATCGAGGCCCGGCGTTTATTTGCGTTCGAACCAAAAAGTTGATTTTTCCCATATAAGTAGTAGCACTACTGTGGCATACCAGTACGCTATGGTATTTTGTTGAATCTTAACAAACGTTCAAAGGAAAAGCCATGAACATGTTTTTGTTGTCATGAGGTCTCATTACTGATGACGCACTTTCCTTCGTGTGTTATAGTGCTCACTGTCACTAAAGTCGCATGGATCCCTGCAGCATTTTATTTGTTTATAAGTTGTTTTAGTCTTGTCACGAGTTGTCCTTTCTGAAAGGATATTGTACAGTGAATAGTAATGCGTGCAGGCAATACAGTGTACGGACTTCAAGGCCGCCTTGTTCCAAGTTGCTAGCTCGGTAGGATTCCTGTCTCACTTTAGCCTTCCTGTTTAACAAAGAAGCAAACACTGGAAGACCCCTGGAAGAGAGCTCGATTGGGATGTGTACGACATTTATCTTCTCGTTTATCTTCATTTATCTTTTGGTAATAATCATCCTCAGAGACTCAGAAAATTGCATTTCATAAATAAACGCCGGGCCCCGTTTAAACGCCGGCTTCAAATTAACGCCGGGTCCACAGGCCAATTTTGAAATAAACGCCGGGGGCGTTTAATTGAGAAAATACGGTAATCTACTTTACAGGTTTGGTAATACACTAATTGTAATGTATATTGCTCTACAATCCTTAAAATGCCCTATACAGCTATAGGCTGATTTCATTAGTCGCTCTGTAAAAAACTTTCAGTTTCTTTAATGTCAAGACCCAGAGTCGTAGGTGAAGGTTTTTGGGTGTGGAGCTCCGCTAGGGTTTATCTAACAAGACTCCCTGTTCTCCTTTATATGAAGATGTTCAAGGGTCCGCAATCTGTCGATGACACTGAAATGATCGTCCATCGTCTACGTCATCCAATCGAAGCAAACAGCATTCGTCTGCATCCATGGGCGTCTGAACAGCTGGTATGCCTGCGGTTTGAGCTGTATGGCTGTGACATACACGGTTCACCAGGTATGATATAGATCTGTGAGATCAGTATTGGGAAAATAGTGGTCCGGCACATTCAGTGGGTTTTTTTTAAGTCTTCGGACCGAGTGGAAGGAAATGCACTTTCCTAAGAATTGAAACTGTATGTAAGATTAAAGCGAGTTTGTACTTTAAAATGATAGAAAAAGTTTGCTGTTGTACAATGTTTCTAAAAAGCAAATCGGCAAAACTAGTTTGTGAGGAGTCCATCTGCTCGAGTTACAAGTAACAACTTTGTCGCTTACGACTTTATAGCGCGCGATATAACATCGTATGAGGCTACTTGGACCATAATCGAAGGATACGTTTTTAAGACGGATTCCGCTGGAATTTCGAGCAATAAGTTAAAAAATTATTTACCAAAAATCTACTCAAAGAACGATAACGTTTTGTATACTATGCGAAACATCTCACTGTAATTCATTTAAATTCTAAAGCATTCTCGAAAAACCTAATGTCAAACCTTGTAAAAATGCTTAAAATGCATGTTTTTTGCTTTGGACTGATGTGACATGATGTGAAACGTCCGTTTTAGCTAAAATATGGACAACTTCAAATTCATTTTCCTCTCGCGGGGTCAGCTGGGGGCTAAAGTTTCGATAAGTTCTTCTTAACTGTATTCAAACTGTTAACATGCTGCGATTTGTTTGGGTATCTTTATTTTTGCCTTTATTGCTCGACTGTTCAGCGGAAACCGTCTTAAGCATTTAAAACGCCTACGACAGTTTTCATGTCATACGCGACAATTGCAATTAACACAAAACAATTTGTGTCGTACATGCAACCATGTTGTAGAATGTAAATCGACCCTTATCCGTCAATAGTTCAAAATTCAGATCACTCACGGAACTTTTCAGAATGCTCCTTTTCATCATGGGTTATATTTTTTTTCAGCCAGCTGCATATCTCCCCTGGGCCTTGAATCCGGGGAAATTACAGACGAGGCCCTGTCACACAGTCTTCCTGCTTCGGAAGCTTCCAAACCTTACTACATTCGGCTCAACTCGGTGGTGTCAATATTTCCGTACGGTTGGTATTCCCGTCTCGGTCAAAACCCACCTGATTATCTACAGATTGACTTTGGCACTCTGCGAAAAGTGACCAGACTATCCACAATGGGAGGGTATGGTCTATTCAGCAAGTACTATGTTGCAACATACAGCCTCGCCTACAGCAAGGATTCCTTGACTTGGGTGCAGTATCGAGAAAATGGACAAGTTAAGGTAAGTGGTTTGAAAATAACTTGCACATTTGAACCTTGATGCACTGTTTTAAGTGGCATAATTATCAGAGAACCGATGCCAACAGCAACCTGCTTCCTACCAGGGTCCAAAAGGGGCTTAGGGCCTTAGGGCCCAAAAAACAGTCCGGGTTCCCTATCCGATGCCATCAACTACCTACTACTTTCAACGACTGACTCCTAGCAGCCAGGCTACTGAAGGTGATGTTAGTCGATGGTGTTCAGTAATCTCATTATTAATATCACCATTCCTTGTTACTTGTCTAATCTTAGTCCAGTTTTCTGGCCCTCTTTCTATCACAAAACGCCAGCATTGGGTAACAGAGTGATAGAGAGGGCGACAACTGGAGTATGGTCTGATTCTTTAGGATATTAGAGGACCGAAAAGCAAACAAGAATCGCTGTACCCAGTCCTCGCCAAACTTGCTGAGCCGTTTGTAGCACGCTATCTACGAATTATCCCAAGCGATAAAGACAGCCAGTTTAAAGTTATGAGAGCAGAAATTTACGGATGTTTTGCTGAGGAGTATCCTCCTTATGGTGGTATGTAAACGTGTACTTACTTATTACATTTGTAGACATAGTATTTTGAGAGATAGCCACCTCGGTATAAAACTTACGTATTGACTTGGAGTGGGAGATACAGTGGCCTAAATGGTTAGCGTACTGGACTCTAGATCGAACGGTCCGGGTCCGAGCCCAGGCTGAGGTCACTGTGTTGTATTATTACTATCACAGTGCCCCTCTCCACCCAGGTGTAAAATTGTATGCCGGCGAATTTACTGCTTGGGGCTAACCCTGCGATGGACTAGCATCCCATCCAGGGAGGAGTACATAAGCTAGTCCCTTCAAACTGGAGAAAGGTGTCGGCCTGATGGGCCACTAGGCTAGAACTTAGACTTTACCCTATCGAGTCAAAATAAACAATCTCAAATATTTTCATGTGGCATTCTAACAGCATCGTTTTAGAAAGACCTAGAAACGCTATCGGACTTTAGTGAGCCTGTGGAGTGAGTCAAAATATAATGAACGGCGTATTGCCACCCACTGGGGTGTTTATAATCCAACGTTTAGCTTTCTTGAGGTGTATCGTCCATCTTATGGAAAATTAAACTCTCAATTTTAGCAGTTTCTACTAATTATAATATGCAGCCGACACGAAGCGCGGGAAAATGTGTATGAGCGAGTCACTATTATTTTTTGTATTGCTTTTGATTGGTTGGGAAAGTGGTGCGAGTTTTTGAACCAATCACAGAAGGTTGTGAAGGAAAGCCAAAGCAATTCTGGACTATTTTCGGCAATCAATCAAAAGTTGCTTTAAAACTAACTCAGTAAATCAGTCAATCTTGCGTGAGCAGTTTTAGGAATGTATGTTGATTCTGTGTACATACCTTACGTTATTTTGCCCTTCAGGTGTTCCACATGTTCCACATGTGTATGAGCGAGTCACTATTATTTTTTGTATTGCTTTTGATTGGTTGGGAAAGTGGTGCGAGTTTTTGAACCAATCACAGAAGGTTGTGAAGGAAAGCCAAAGCAATTCTGGACTATTTTCGGCAATCAATCAAAAGTTGCTTTAAAACTAACTCAGTAAATCAGTCAATCTTGCGTGAGCAGTTTTAGGAATGTATGTTGATTCTGTGTACATACCTTACGTTATTTTGCCCTTCAGGTGTTCCTGAGTACGCCAGGCGTTCTTTCCTTTTGGATCCTGTCACTGACTGGTTTTACGCTTGCATGTACACCGCTGAAACGTGAGTTTTATGATTCATCCATGGGGGAAGGGTGTGGTGGGGGCGTGGGAGGGCGGGGCGGGGCAGGGCGGCTCTTCTCTAGCAAAGTGTATGGACACTGTCTTTTAGCCATTTAAACTGGCCTATCAAAATATCTTGGACAGACCTACGGAACAGTTGATTCATGGAGTTATTAAAGTAAAACGCTTAGAAAGTAAACCCAATATCCGTTCTCTAGGCTGTCTAGGGATGTGAAAAAGGTACCATTTTCTATGATAAAAGTTATGCGAAGGGTTACTTTTCTGTCAAAAATGGTATATAATTAAAGAGGGTAAGGGTTTGAGCCTCGGGGCGGAGCTTCCCCTTATAAAACCCGGGCCTTACTAGCTTATGACTGTCATGCACCAAAACCAAAGTATTTACAACTGGCCAATCACAAAAAAGGAAGATAACGCATTCAACCAATCAGACTGAGAAAAATATGCAGCTGATGCCAAGGGCGGGAAAACGCTCGACACGGTCACAACTTCCTTTGATTTTGCTTTTGATTAACATTAAAAGGAATATATGGTAATCGAGATAGAACAGTTAATATTACGAATGTGGTGAAAAAGGGCTAATACATTATGAACTGAACTTGATTACATTTTATTATCATAGAATCGAAAGCAGCTGCTTTTCAACTGCAGATGGCGTGGAATGGACTGGTATGTTCCTTTTGATTGTTGAATCTTTGTGTTTATTTCTTTGCAAATCACTGCATATTAAAATCGTGATAATTTCTTGATGAGTAAAAATTTGCAAATAAAAATCGGCGGGCAATGCGTGCAGATGTCTATGTGTGGCTTTGAAGCTACAATCTTGAACAAAGCTGTTGAAACATGTAGCAAATTTCCACTTATGTAGCCAACGGAGTTCAGTTTTGCAATCCCCCCTCCCCCCCCCCCCCCCACCCCATTTCAATGTTGTTAATGCTTTAGTGTTTTTAAAACAAAGCCTGTCGAACCGCAAACCCCAAGATATAACATTGATTAGGGGGGGGGGGGGGGGGGAGGAGGGGGAGGGGGATAAGATATTTTAACCCGCTTCCAAGTCGGGACGTTTGTGAAAAATGCGTGAAATTCGTATGTTTCAACTAGTTTTGTCCAAGATTGTAACAAATTATAATGGACGTCAAAACCGTCGGCGCAAGCTTAATTCCATTTCTTGCCCTCTTCTAGCCATCAAAGCTTCAATAATCAGTGTAGCAGCCTCTAACCCCACTCTGAAGGAAATTTACGGTTTGGATAGACAAATGAACTTCCATCGCAGTCGAGACTCCGGTGAATCTTGGCGACAAATCACGGATGGTTATCTGAACGTGGTACAAAAGGAAACCAAGTTGATTCAGGCCACCGCTCTCCCCGAAAACCTTGTGTCCGGGTTGCCCACCGCTAACCTGACCACGGTCGCTAATTCCACTGGAACGACTTGGGGAGGTGAATGTACTAAGGTGTTACTATGCAATAAAATGAACGGATTCTGACTTGACTGACACGAGACATTCGATGAAAAAAGTTTATTCAGAATGAGTCAGTCAGTAATGGAGAAAGACTGAAAGGACTAGAAACAACCTGTTTATCCGATTTCCCGGATTACCAGTTTAACGCGTTAGTTCGTCTTACTCGACGTAGTGGAGACGGATAATAATCAAGAGTTCGATATTTATGCTATTGATTGCTTATTTTAATGGCCAGAAAAGGTTACTGTTGGAGAATCAATATTGAAGAGACGTTTATTGATTTTGCTTTTTTTAATTTCTTAGTCTCCGGGAGAGGAATTCACGTGATGACTGCTGGAAGTAATGTATGGAGCCTGGTGGGCTCATGGAAATGTTGCGGGCAGTAAAAGCCAAACAGAGCCCAAGTTTCATTGAACGTTGTACATTCATATTAAACGTTCAGTGATTCAGTTCTCGACGCATGTAATCTTCTTTGGGCAAGAATCCACAATGTATCTTTGTTGCATCAAGAAGTCAAATATCTCAAATAACTTGTTATTTATTTATTATTAACTCGTGTAAAGTATACACCAGTGCACAGAAAGTTATGGCTTCGCCTCCAGTCGGAGATTTATAATCTATTTCTAGCCCTCTACACAGGCAATTCCCCTGCTGCTTGAAGACCGTGAATGAACAAAAGGGAAGTGAACGAGAAAGACTAGGAACGAAAGGCACGTCAGAAGCCTGAGGACGTACTTTCGTTCACAGTCTTCCCTAAGCAGTTGGGCTGTCTGTGGAGCGGAGGAAGTTGATCTGTTTCTATGTCGCACGCTCGAGCTCGTGACAAAATTAACACAGTTTCTTACTTCAGTAAGACCAAGCTTTAAATTCACCATCTTTATATTTATATGTATTGAATGAATTTCGTGGGAAAAATGTAAAATACCACTTCTGAAGTAAACGACTGAAGAAGACTAAAGAAGTCAATATCAAGCGAAAATTGAAATCACGTGCTACACAATAACATATTTAACAACTCGCATTCCAAGCAGTCCATGGCGGACGCTTAACTTTAAAATCTTTAATAGAATAAGATCCAACAACGGATTTGTTTTCTTTGTTGCAGAGTATGTTTTTTACTCCAAGAACTTTGCTCGGCACTCTATTAATAGCTTGCTGCTTGGAATCTAACAAGCCACATTGACTATTTAACTTAGGTCGTCTCAAAAGGTCACTACCTGCATTTCATTAACTAGATAACTATTAGTAGTCAAAACCCTGATGAGCTTATTACCGCAGGTATTTAATTTATATAAATAAAGAATAATACATGGGCGCGCGGAGATATTAAATTTATTTTCTAGTGTTCAACTCGATATCTCACGAGTGTGCGCAGCGAACGAGTGAGATATCAATATTGAACACGAGAAGATCAATTTCATATCTCCAAGCTCCCATGTATTATTCTATTTATTATATAAATTTAGCTCAATTCTTTCAAAAGGTGAATATTCCAAAGGTCATATCAGGACACATGAGTTTGATACGACATTTCTCAGTGGCCAAAATCCCTATAACACACTGTAGTTTATATAATAAGTGCATTTCTTGCATGGAAGTTTCATTTGACAACTAGAATAAAATTGGTTGCATGAGTAATCAAGTTTAACCTAGCATGGCTGTAAATATGTTACTTGTTATACACCTTAAACTGTGACAAACTTTTCATCATTTCACGTAACGATGCTTGATTGAATATTTGTTATAGCATGTCAACGAGGGCTTAAAAGGGACACTGTCACGGGCATTTCGGCTTTTTTAATAAAATGGCACCAAAATTACGACTAAGTACTTTCAACCATGCAGGAAATGATCTTAGAACGTAAAGGGAAGGACATCTAGCAAATTGTTTAAAGTAGAGGGTGACCGTAAATAGTTCTCATCAATTTTTCCAAACCACAAGGACAGACCTAGAAAACGTCAAGCTGACTTTTTCAAGTTAAGATCAAAGGCTCCCGATGGTATCACAGTGATATCACTCTATATTTATCTTCAGTGCACTGGTATAATAATCTTAAGAAAACTTGACCACTGTTAATAGGTTTCCAATGGTGTAAACATTTTTTTGGGCTGTTGAATTTTTGAAGTTATGCTCATGACAGTGTACCTTTAATTATTGGTGCTTTTTTTTTTTAAAAAAAAGCGTGACTTGCGGTCGTTTGACTGCTAAAGGGTTGAAAAATAAAACAAAATAGCAAAATTGCTTCGTAGTTCTCTCGCTGTAGTCAAATAATGACATTGCAAATCATCACTCCACCACCACTACGAACGAAGAGCATTTTGCATTCTGACCAGAAGCGGGAAAAGATCTTCGTTTGTACGGGAACGCTTGCTACGCAGAGACCATTCTCCGTGTATTTGACGTTAAATAAATTATCTTTACTTTACCTTACCTTACCTTACCTTACCTTACCTTACCTTACCTTACCTTACCTTACCTCACCTCACCTCATCTCACCTCACCTCACCTCACCTCACCTCACCTCACCTCACCTCACCTCACCTCACCTCACCTCACCTCACCTCACCTCACCTCACCTCACCTCACCTCACCTCACCTCACCACTACCAGCACCACCAGCACTACTGCCACCACCACTTCTATCACCGGCACTACCACACCATCAGCACCACTACCACTACCACCACCACCACACCACTACCACTTCTGCCACCACCAACATCACTATATAGTTCGATAGGAATGTTAGCCGATCTAAAGAAGCTGTACTGTAACTTTGACACTTGCACACAAAAGACACGTGATCACACCCCTTCTAATGCGCAGAGAGTTTCCTTGCCCCCCTCTTTTCCAGGAATATTACCTGTCGAACATTTGAACAATAAAAACTGCTTAATGATCTATACTCCCAACTCCGTCTCGCTGGGCAACCTACGAAAAGCCTGTGGAGGAGGCGGCTTCTTTCGTTTTTACTTACTTACTAGTAATGCATAGCCTAAAACAGCAGCATGAAGAAAAATAATCAATTCAAGTTTTTTACCGAGGCAAGTGCGTAGTTTCGCCTATTGCTACGTACGCCCTGTATTCACAGTTCATGTAATATTCATCATCCCGCGTGATGACTCTCTAGCGTCATAAAGACATAACAGTTAATGTAAGGAATGTAAGGTGCGTTATTTCGCGAAGACATCTAGGAACTACCCCTCCCCTCTCCCAATCTCCCCCCCCCCCCGCTCCACCGCGCCACTCTTGTTAGCTCTTGTGCTCCTTGTCATTCTGCTCGGGGAAAGATGCGGAAACAGGCATCACATAACTTGCAAATCTACGAACTTCACAAGACGTGACAATACATAAGAGAAACTTACCGTCAACCGTCCAGAATAAGCCGTTAAACGTCTCCGATCAGATATTTTTTTAAGGAAATCAATATTGACATGACAACGATAAACAGAAAACTTCGAAATCAGTAAAACGTGAATTTTGTACGATCCAAATTTCAGATATCTTAAATTATTATTCAACAAGCTCGCGCGATGCCCATATATGGTCAGAAAGCCATTGTTATCCGTCATCCATACATAACAGATACCCCGCGATATACGTAGGTTGCCAAGATTCGTCCGAAATCTTGCAAAGCGCTGCACAACCACAGTTTTTCTCGCTACAAAAAGCGTTTCGTTGACAATTTGTTGAACAATAAAACAATTATCCTGCTCAATCTTGCGATATTCCGCGCGATTTCGCAGGATAATTGTTAATTATCATTTAACGAATTCACGTGATGCCCATATATGGTCAGAAAGTCATTGTTACCCGTCATCCGTACATAACAGATATCTGCGATATACGTAGGTTGCCAAGATTCGTCAACAATCTTGCAAAACGCTGCACAATCACAGTTTTTCTCGCTGCAAAATTCGCTTTGTTGACAACTTGTTGTTTAATAAAACGATTATCCTGCTCAATCTTGCGGAATATCGTCTGATTTTAGCCAACTCGGCCTACGGCCTCTTCGGCTAAGTATCAGGCAATATTTCGCGCGATTTTGCAGGGAAATTGTTGACTATAGTGTGTTTCAAATGAAATATACAAGAACGAATTTATATCAGTATATTTCATTTCGAATAAATCCTATCCCTTAATGTAAAACAGGATCTCGTTTATTGCTGGAGCATCAAACCGGTAGCATGGGGATCATGAGTTCAAATCGCCTTCAAACCCTGAATTTTTCTATGCGCTTCTTTGCAATTGCTTAAACGAGCTCTGTCACGAGGATTTCGCAGATTTTTGGTCTTAGCTGTTCTGAAAGTAGTGGTCGGGTGTATATTTCCCCGGGAAATTTTGAAGAATCAAGTTGTTGAAGTCCACTTTTCCTGTATTCTGAGAGTCATTTTTTTTTCTGGGAGTCATTTTAACCCTCCCTCTCAAATGAAGCGGACCCATCGCACCCCTCCCCCCCCCCCTGCCGACAGCCCTGAACTGCCGAATGTTTGGAGATTTCTGTCTCTTCATTCGGCTCGATTTGGCTGGTAATCGAGCCAATCTCTTCATCACACTTGCCACACGTGGCATTTTCTGACGTTGATGAAGGGACAGAAGTCTCTAAGCATTCGTGAATATTTTTAGCACATAAATAGCATTTTTATTTCAATTTTTCTCTTTCCTACACGCACTACACAGTTCTTTCCCCATTGTTAAATAATTCCATTGTGCTTTCCATCTCTTTTTTAACAATGTAGTGTTAATGTATTTTATTCCTGGAATTGTTTAGATTGCTTTTCTCTTTAGGGAGAACACACTTTCAGATCTCGAACTGTTTTCTAAACGCTGTTTTAAAACTTCAAACACGATGTTTTTATGCAGGAAATTAACTAGTCTGTCGTTTTCTGCGTTTTTTTTATGTCTTCTACCGATAACGTTATCTTACGAGCACCATAAATATTTATAATACTCATTCGCGACTTCCGATTGGCTATTGAAGGTGTGGTTAAGTAAAATTGCATCGACTGAAAATTTTGATTGCTTATTTATTAATCAACTGAAAACGATTATCACCTTTAATTGGTGTTTCTGCTAAAAAAAATGTGTCGCTTGGGTATTTTTTTTATTTGTTTTTTGTTTTTCTTCAAAAATTAGGTCAACTGCATGAGTATTTTAATTTAGCATTTCCGGCATTTTTACCATTTTCTCTGGAAATGTTGAATTCAGTCATGACCTACCTTACAGGTTCATCAAACCGTTCAATAACGGCAATATTTACCCCTGAATAAGAAGGCGGTATGTGCAATAGAAATACCAGTAAGGGGGAAGTACAGACACAATAAATATTTCACGCAAAGTTGATAATGGTTTCTGACGGTATCTTCAGAAAGTGCTTTCCTAATTATCACCGTTGTTATATATTGTTTGGTGTGAAGTTGTTTGGACTATATTTTAGCGAAAACAATCTTATCTTACCTAGCAATTTCTTTCTAGTGGTATTCGACAACGGGAAGTGTTTCAGTCGCGAATGTGGTGCGAGAGAAGGGCAAGTTAGTCAAGATGACAGTGAAAGCTGTGTTGCCTGCTATCCTGTTTTTAAGACTTCTTCACTCAGGTAAAGAATGATTCAAAGCGACTATGAAGTAACGCATGTGTTCACTTTTAACACTCCTTTTTGAATTGTTTTAAATGTGCGTCTTAACGGCTAGGCCCTTGAAGAGGTTCCGCAGGATGGCGATTAAAACCAAGATAAGTTTCAAACTGGGAAAAAAGTTTTACGATGTCTTCAAATAATATGTATATTTTACAACTTTTAATGTAGAGACAACGAAAATCACTTCGAAAATTTTTCTTGCTAAGCCCATCTTTGTAACATTAGCTTCAGTGCTGTTTAATATGATTGCAAAAAAATACGCATTAGTTTCAGCCAGGACCGGAATTAGATTATTCCGTTTATCATATATCGGCCAACATCTTATAAAAAATTGGTTGTAAGCGTAGAATGTGGCTATCGAAATATTTTCATGCATGCTATTAATCTTGAAAATGCAATCACTAACTTTTCTCTTCTTCTGTTTAGAAGTTATAGACTATGCGAGCCTTGTTTCAGATTTGCTTACCTCTGTGCAGTGTCATAGAAAAGTCTCATGTTTTTATGTTCACGTTTTTACGTTCCACGGTTTTGTTTTCACGTTTTTGCACACTTAAATATGGCGTTATTGTGTATCGGCATAATCGGACTATTCGTCCAAGTTCAATATAAGTAACGTCATGGATGTAGTTTGGTGTCTGATAATTTTAAAACATGCTAACAGAACCTCTTACAAAGGAAACTTAATTTCGCGAACTGAAAAAAAAAAAAGAGGTAAACCAGTTTCGCGAGACTTAAAATTCGCGTTTTGGCACCAATTTCGTGCTGAAGTGAACTATAAATCAGACAATCGGGTAAACTCAGAATCAGCGCCAGAGATTTAAATTAAAAGCCATACCCTCCAATGGCATTGGACAGAACCTTCTAACCGAAACAAAATGAAAACAGGTATGTCCGTTTGCGACACCGCAGTGGCGGATCCAGTGGAGTGGCCGGGGCCCCGCCCCCCGTTTTTTTCGGAAATACCGCATTTTCTGTGCACTGCGGAAGATCTGCATTTGCGATATGTCTACTCTCTGTTGAATGATTCAGAGATAGCGAGGGTCCCGGCCGGTAACAGCCGATGAGCCTACTCATTCAAACTGATGCTGAGGTTGATATAAGGGTTTTGTAGCAGGGTAACGTCATTAATTATCGCGGAAACCTTTTTTTCGCGGGTCTTTTTAAAATTTTGCGATATTTTTGCAATCGCGAAGACCACGAAAATTAATTCTTTCGAAAAATAAGCACAACAAAGGTAGAGCCAAAAAGATGCTAGAAGTAAGTTTACCGGGAATGATCACGGTATTGAACTGCAATGGCTTCCTTTCTCTTTGTCTCAGTTTGTTGTGAGGGACATCAAATACAACGAAGGTCCAGCAATGTAAGTTGATTATTTACAGTTTATATGAAATACCAAATCGCAAGGTACTCGAGATTGCAGGATTGTCAATGCACCCAATGAAAGTTTATTAAGTAGTCCAATTTCCGTGCACAGGAAAAAGGCAAAGTACGAATGTTAACCGCAAGAAGGTTTTGTCATTGTAAGTGGTAGTGAGCATATCAGCTCTCAGTCCCACGTATTTACTGTCGATGTTTTCCCAGTATACGGCCCTCGCGCCCGGTTAATAAAAAGTAAATATTTTTCGTTGTAGGGTGATCCTAAACTTGAGATGACAGTCACTCATTTCCTCAACAACAGTGCCAGTATGACCATAACGCACGGGTTAGTGCAAAACAACGTTTACATAAAGCTATTTTCACTTGAGTGTCGAAAGTATTTTGCGTTTGCTTTGGTTTTTCATTACTATGCTTAGTGGTTGGTTTAAAATCTCGCGCACTTTCTCGACCAATCAGAAGTGAAACCAAACCCAATCACGATTTTCTAAACACGTTTTCCTGCGCTTCAAACCGGCTTCACGTATTTGCTTCGAGTTTTGATTGGTTCACTGGATTGCCTGTGTCGTTTGTGATTTGCCAGAGTGATTACTTTGGGTTTGGTTTTTCGACACTCATTTAAAACTGATCTGAAACGAAGTTAGTTTAATTACCTCTATGAAATCAGAAATTTGACCGAAAGGAATTGTGGAGTTAGTCAAATGTAAAGGCTTAAAAAATCACAACTAGCGGGAGTTTGCTATTTATAAGCATGAACGAGGAGTTGAACTAGAGTATGCAGAGAAACAACTCCACCTAGTGGTTAGAGCAGGACTTGGCCTGGTACCTCCGAATTTCAAGTCCGGCGCCCTACCTGCTCAGCCAGCTGCCTTAGTGTGTTGCTCTAGTACTGTTAGTGTAGTTCCTGAACATGAACAAGGTTCACGAAACGAGTCTGTTTTAATCCTATGACGTCAAACATAACAAATGTTTGATGACATCATAACATAGCTGGAAGGGAATTTTGTAAGTTTTTCTCTTTGTTTTTCTTTAGATCTGAATATGAATATGGCTTCACTGTAAAGCACTCTTCTGAATCCCAGTCAAACGCACGCGGTGTTCACGTGACTTGGATGCTGACGCCATTTATCAAAATAAACGATGTCACGTCATCCTTGATTTCAGGGTCTTTTAGAATTGATCAGAAAGATGATAGCGTCACATTCATGGTAAGTACGACAACTTTTATATCATATGCTGGGCTGGTGAACCGTCTGCATTACTAATTCCTTTTATAATAGTACATATTCCTACGGTTGTTTTAATCTGATTTTCTGTAACTTTTTCCTTTTCAGATTGATGAAATTCAATGGTCGACAGAAGCAAATTTTAACTTCAGCGTCATCTTTGACAGCGACGCCTCATTGAAGACGGGCACACACCGTATCGTGACACCAGTTAGACTGCTGTACTACAAGGAATACAGCGAAGACGGTCACGTGATAAGCAAAGGAGCTCCCTTCTCCAGTCCTCTACAGACAGTTGCTATTGAGATCGAAATACCTGGTGGGAATATTGATTTGAATATTGCTCCAATATCAGGACAATAACGTGCTTTAATTACACAAAGGGAAACAGTTAATTTTGTTTCCCGAGAAACATTAAGATTCGAGGGAAACAAAGTTAACTGGTTTCCCGAGGGACCAGTTATAACTTAAAAGTGATTTGCTATAGCACAACGACGACATTGGAAAAACGGAGATCGTCAGTCAATATTCGTGCGTAACAGTGCACATAGATTTTACAGTGTTGCCTGCTCAAAATCTTTAGCGGGAAACAGTTTTATTAGAGAGGTTAAGCATGACGTTTACGGCAAACGGCAAACGGTAAAAATAATTCTGATTTTGCTCACTTTTTCTTTAGCACTTAAATAAAGCCAGTCGAAAAATAGGAAAAAAATCCCTTAATCACAGTAAATGCAAAAAATTTCCCTAAATTGTACAAACGGCTAAAATCAGACACCAAAAGTTCGATTTTTGCCGTTTGCCGTAAACGTCATGCTTAACCTCTCTATTGTTAGATGTCGTGTGACCTCAATGTACCCAATAAGAGCGCGTGCTGTTGTCGGAAATCCTCCAGCTATATAACAATATATCATAACAGATAGCAGGAGGACTAAACTTGTGTAAAATATTTTTTTCAGGATGTTCCTCTGCCCTCGGAGTGGCTTCTGGTGAAATCAAAGATTACCAACTGACAGCTTCTTCTACATATTCAGAATCACAGCCATACCAGGCCCGACCAAGTAAGAAAAAGACGAGTAGCAATCGTTAATATTAGAATAAGCAGCTAAAAGAAGGTTTTAACCAATCTAATAAAGCACGCGGAGGACAAGGAGAAAACCAATCAGTGATGGATCCAGAGGTATTCAAAGGTGGGGGCGGAGGGACTGGAGCGAAGTGGGGGCGGGGAGGGGAGGGGAGGGCGGATTGAGTACGATGTATTTTCCCTCGCTACCGGCCAATAGCTTTCTAGCTGAAGAGCTGTGTGGTAATTTCTACTAGACTCTGATAAATTAAGTACGCTTAAATTTTGTGCGCCATATGTACGGAAGACATTATAAAAATTATATTGTTGGCTCGCGTTTTTCTCTACACTTCTTAATTTCCTCACTTTCTGGCAGAACAAGCTTAACAAGGCACCGTTAAAGCTCTATATTTGTTAAATATTACGCAAAGAATGAAATTATTAGAGACAAACTTAGAGAAGAATAACTCTAACTGATTCTAATTCACTGCTGTTCAAGGCGCAGGGAATGATGCGTGGTGTGCGTTTAATACGAACAATCAACAATATATTCAGCTGGATTTCATGAGGAAAACACGTGTTACGGGGATCATGACGTATGGCAGAAGCCAGAAAGAACATTGGGTTACGAGATATCTGCTACAGTTCAGCAATGATGAGGTCATGTGGCACAACTATATGGAAAACGGCTTTACAAAGGTAAGTTGAAGGCGTAGAAGTGAAAAAGGTTCTAACCTAGTGATGATCATTGTGTCGTATTCTTTGACAATAGGTAGTAGTATCAATGGTTACTGGAAGATTGCTATGGACAAACTAATTTTCATTTAAAGGGGCACTATCACGGCTAATCATAGAAATTTCTATTTTCTAATTTCCTCAGTATATTTCCAAATGCCACCAAATACATGAATAAATTTGATAAATAGATCCCACAAAACAGGATAGAACAGTTATTTTGAGGAAGAAGTACAGGATTGCAAGGATGGAAGTGGATTGCGATTGATTTTTGGACAGGATGTCCAGAATTCAAAGCTGCCATTCTGGTGAAATTTTGAACATTTTGTTAGTCACTGTTTCCTCTTAGTTGATATTTCTTTGCATTTACCACTGTAAGCCTTTTTTTCTTCCTATTGCAAGACAATTAAGTACAATTTATAGCAAGCTACAGCCCATTCTTATAAAATATGATATTTCAGCCGTGATAGTGCCCCTTTAATATCCTCTTTAACTATTAATTGCTAGGTCCGGCTGAAAGTTTATAGTACCTTCCACTGTAAACTTAATTGCTTAAAGACCTCTGTGAGGAGGAACTCTCGAGAAGAGAAAATGGGAGAATAATGCTAAAACATATTGCTCTCACTTAGGGTGCTCAGGAAAGAACGCCAATATTTTTAGCCGTCGAAGTTTTGTTTAGGGTTGAACACGAAGGAAAAAAAACACCGTCAAACTGTGTTCATAAGGCGACAAGGTGTAAATATTCGTCTCTATGGGAGCTTGAGCCACGCACAGATCGGACGCCTTTGGGGGTTTAATTCAAATTTTACGACAAGGATCCCCGTTCTTTTCATACGGGAGTCCAAACTCCACCCGACCCCCGACCCCCCGGGGTACGAATGGCATACAGCTTACGAGTATAACACTCCCTTAATGTTTTGAGACCTGGTCAAACTTAAAGGGATTCCAAGTTCCTGATTTTGTTTCCACGTAGGAATTTTCTGGCAACTCTGACAAGTCCACTCCAGTTTTCTACTATCTGAGTAATGAAATCGAGGCCTACAGCATTCGTGTGAGACCACTGGCCTGGGAGAAACTAATTTGTATGCGGTTTGAAGTGTTTGGCTGTTCTTTTGAAGGCTCTCCTGGTAAGTTCAACATAATACACTTTAATATGCATCGCTTGAGGATCAAAAACAATTCATTTCTTGTGCATTTTCCTTATAAATATTGCTGGGTTTGAAGTACCTTTACCATGTTCGTTCTTAATCGTGTCGCTTTCAGCTATAGTATGTGTGGAGAGAAAATATAGTTTTTGAGGTTGCCAGTCCTTAAAAGGGGTATTTTTTACCTCTTTTGGTGTTATAATTCCGATGTGATCCCTAGACCGGGCTCCTTTAAGTTGTTGTGCGTAAAATTCCAGCTAAACGAAATCAATATGGTGTATTAAACGTGAACTGAAATAAAAAAAGCCAAAAAAAGCAAAACGATTTTATCAGAATATTGGTTATATTTTGTGTCTTTTTGTGTTTGTCTTTGGCCTCATAGAAGGATATCCACTTTCATGTGTGATTATTCAATGGAATGAAAATCATCGAGCAAACGCTTTTCTTAGTTTTTCGCAAAATGAAAATTAGAAGATTTCATTCTATCTATATCTATCTATATCTATATCATGGGGGGTCTTGCAAAGGGAGGCATGCTCCCATCACTGCAAGACATAAAATAATAATAATAATAATAATAATAATAATAATAATAATAATAATAATAATAATAATAATAATAATAAAGTTGGGTGGGGGGGGGGGGGGAGGAAAAAGACCGTAAAAACAATAAAATATGTACATAATTTAAAAAGATTACTAAGAATTACTAAGAAAAGTTAATTATGATTAAAGAATTAGAACCTAATTAAAATGTCAATCATTCTAATCTAAGCGCGTTCTTAAATAAATGACTTTTTTCAACATCTAAAACATTCATTCGCGAGAGCGAAACATTAGTTTAATTTTCCAGTTATCACCCGTACTCAAGGTTGCCATATTTTAACATATAGGCCTTGATATTCTATTACGACTAAGATGTACACGAGTACGAGACTTTAAAAAAATAGCGTAATGGCTGACGCAAATTCTTTATAAAAAGAAACCAGGTATATTATACTTTAACTATTACAAAAAGCATAACTATTCCCAAGCAAACCAACCACTACAGTTACACTGCTAAATTTAAGTGAATGAACCTTTCCAGAATATATATTTATTCTCGTGTTTCTACCCACATTGCAGTCAAACTTCATGGCCGTACCCTTATTCGGAGCCATAAGATCTCTATAAACAGGCATAGCCATTCTTTTTTTCAGTAAACTGCATCTACCCTCTCGGTCTGGAGTCTGGATATATCCCGGATGAAGCTCTCAGTCACAGTGTAGAGCCATCGTCGCAGACCGTGTCTAATCCCTCGGATATCCGCCTTAACAAGAAAGTTCCTGAATTTCCCAACGGCTGGCAAGCTGCACTGGGGGAATTAGATTATCTACAGGTAACTCTTATGCGTCCCATGGTGCGATGAGGACAGACGATGAGATGCAATGATTAATGAGAGAGTTTGAACAATAACAAACGAAGCAAAATCAAAGAGCCCT
This sequence comes from Meandrina meandrites, assembly GCA_963693305.1. Classification (NCBI taxonomy): domain Eukaryota; kingdom Metazoa; phylum Cnidaria; class Anthozoa; order Scleractinia; family Meandrinidae; genus Meandrina; species Meandrina meandrites. The sequence goes on from OY855906.1 coordinate 11,104,076, forward strand.
TTGAACTATCTCGTGTAACCGTGCTACTTTCTCTGTTGACAATGAGAGGATTTCGTGTTACAAAGAGACAGAATTAGAAATGCAGTAAAAATCATGTCATCAATCTCCGTACTTATAAAGGCTTAAATTTTCTCGTCTCCTATAGGTCGACTTTGGTTCCTTAAGGAAGGTTACAAGAGTGGCAACTCAGGGATCTTATGGTTCATCATTTCCATTTTACGTGGAGAGTTTTCAGTTTAAGTACAGTAACAACAGTGTTGATTGGAAAGAGTATAGCGAAAATGGAATTGCTAAGGTAAGACCGAGCATGGGCTTGTTACCAGACTGATTGAAAGACTGGGTTAAGCCATAAGCCTGTTTACATCTAGTTATATATTCATCTCACGAGTGACTTGTCGAGGCTATACAAAGTAAAATAAGGTCTTATATAAGAGGGACATTCACGGTATACTGCGAGAGGCACTTCATAAACCTTTGCCTCTATCCGTGTTTCTTCTATGGCGTCCAAAATATGGAACTGAGGAGAAAAGAAGAAAGAAAACTGCAAAGATCGCCAATAGACGCACTGATAGTTTGAAGTAACACTTTAAGAACCGTTTTCAGACTTGACAAGGATAATTTCGCAAGTTTAGCTCGTGGCTGTAGACTTTGCGACAAATAGCTAGCTGTAGCTAACAGTCCAAACAAGACTTTTGTACATTATGCTTTTATTTCCTAACTCTGCTAAATTGTATGCTTCAATTCCTTGCTAAAGTAGTACTCGCTTTACTTTTAAAAGTAAAATACTCCAACCAATGCTCTTTTACTTTGTTTATTTGTTCATCCAAAATTTTCTAACACAGTACCCAACAGAGTGCAAGAACATATCCAAAGTAAAACCGCCAACTAGTCGAGCTTCTTAGGATAATGTTGCTTCGGCACTTTGCTTCTGTTTCAGGAGCTCAACGGTCCAAAGGATACACATGAAGCTAAGTACTCGATTGTGGTGAAACTCCTTGAGCCAATCACAGCACGATATGTACGTTTTATTCCAACTACCGCTCCAGGCCTTAAAGTGATGCGAGCCGAGCTATATGGCTGCATGGCAGAACCTATGCCTCCGTATGACGGTAAGTTAATTCTTTTATCAGTTTCCTCATTCCCGTTAGGGTGAGTATCATCATTGTAATGATCCCGTGATCAGCGGTACCATCAACCTCATCATAGTCACCATCAACATCAAAAATCATCGTCATCGTCATCATCACCGTCCTCATCATCATCGTCATCATCATCATCATCGTCATCATCATTACCATCACCATTATCATCTTCTCGTCCTCATTATTCAATTATGGAAAATGTGTTCAAAACATTGTAGCAAGTACCAACGCTTGCCAGTGGCACCGTTCAATTCAATCTGAGAGATCGATTTCTTTAGAATAATAGTTACACATCTTTTTTATGGGCAGGTGTCCCAGAATACTCTAGAAGATCAGTGCTCTTGGACCCAGACGCCGGATGGTTTTATGTGTGTATGTACAGCGAACACAGGTAATTATGACGAACATGTTTTAAAGACCCTCGGTGAGCAAAGTAGATAACCTCTGGTGGAGGCATTTAGTGTTGATTATATGAATTAAAACTCAACTCTTCTTCTTACGTTGCTAGACACGAGGGCAGCTGTTTCTCTTCCATTGACGGTCAGGATTGGAGAGGTAATGGAAAATAAAGAAATTTATCTTTTAAAATGTAATTCGCAATACTGCTTTTTAGTTATTTTAATTTACTGCAACTTAACTCCCTAAAAACGGATACGTCTTTAGACGGACAGTTGGAGCCAGTCACGACGGTGTCTGTCTTAGAGAGCGAGAGAGAGAGAGAGAGTTGACTGTATTGAAAAAAGTGAATCGAAGTACTGTAAAATTCTGATAATAAGCCTAATTCCCTGAAAATAACCGATCGGGTAAATACGTCCCCCCGTATCCCAAACGCAAGAAAAACTTCTAATAACACTCCCCCCCCCCCCCCCCCCCTCAATATAAGCCTTTGGGCTAATATTAAGATTACGTAAGTTTCCTGCTGGAGTGTTTATTTGTATTTTATGTCGTTACAGTATGCTTATCGATTGTGGGAACTTGTTTGGTGCTTCATGTTAATATATGTTTAGAGAGTCGCGGTATTCTTGTATGCACCTAATGTTTTTCGACGCAACATCATATCAGTTTCCAACTGATTATGCCCAAACATGTTTCAAATACAAACTCAGTTCCGAATACCGGTTAATAAGCCTCCCCTGGTGTACTGTGTTTATCTTCTCTAGATATCGAAGAGTTCATCATTAGTATCATTGCACTGGACCCCAGAAATGGTACGCTCTTTGCAGTGGACAGTAAAATGAACTATCACCGGAGTACCAGCCATGGGGTGTCTTGGAAGATCATTTCCTCCAAGTACTTTAATCACGTCAAGAACGAGACTTCCCTGGTAATGAGCAAAGGCATCCCAGAGAACATGGTGTCTACTGAGCCAGACTCCTTCTGGTCAGCGGTCACTTTAAGCGGGAAAAAGTGGGCAGGTGAGTATGGTGGAGACTGACCAATTGTTTTGGCTTTGCAAAACAAAACTCCTCCGGGGGCTAAAAAAGAAAAGGTTCAGTAGGCCTAATTCTGAGTCTAACAAAATGTGGCTGATAGATGGCCGATAACATGAAATGAAAATGCAATTAATCGGCCACATTCTGTATCAAAATTGCAGAATGCTTATTCTGTATTACAATTACAGAATGGCTGTTTTCTGTATTGGAAATTACAGCGCCTCTGATGTGGCTTAAATAGCACCTTTTCATTGGATCAATTCCTTTTGAATTATTCATGAAATTTTAATTCGTAATGTAACTATGAGTAGTAATTTAATATTTACACCATCAACATTTATTTATTTTGTTCTGCATTCGCATTCCATCAGCTTACAATCTTTGTGTTGTTTCTCCTCCTGTAAAGGATAAAATAATTTAAATTTACTTTGAACTTAAGAAACGAAGAATGCACAGGAACACCAGCACGCTTTGTTATACTTTAGCTGCAACCTGAATCACAATGTTAATATTTTTGTGTGTTTTGTTTTCAAATTTCAGTTTCTGCGTCTGGCATCCACATGATGGCCGCTGACCAAATTGACTGGATTATGGTAGCCTCATGGAAATGCTGCGGAAACTAACAAGTCGCATGCTTTGTTGTATTAAACCTTGATTAATAATCGTGGGTCTCATTTATTGGGAAGCACACTTCTTTAAAATGCAGTGAATCCCTTTTGATATGATCCTTATGGGGGAAGGGGGACTGTCGTATGAAAGGCACGGGGATGATATCCGTGTGAAAATTTGAATTAAATCCCTAAAAGAGACCAATCTGAGGGTAGCTCACGTCACGTGACCATTTTTCATGTCTGATCGGTCATGAGACGACCAAAACAGCAACCCTAAACGAAACCGGACGGCTAAAAATAATGGCGTTCTGCACTGAACGCCCGAAGTCAGATCAAAATCCGTGATTTACACTTCTAAAGAGGTCAATGTGCATCCCCTCCCTTTCATATTGGATTCCCCCCTCCCCTCCCCCACCAAGGAGACGATCACCACTGACTCACCAAAAGATGGCGTGAATGCATTTGGGGGTTTCTTGAATGATAGAAATGACTGCCTAGCTGGGTTTTTCATTTGAACCGCTATAATGACGGTGTATGTAGTGGCTACTAAATGACAAATTCCCAGGATAACTTTCCCGCTCTGGCGCTCGAGTCCATATCGTAAGTTGGGAGGGATTGTGGATGCATTCAATCAAACATCTCGGAAACTTCGGTTGGGAAATAAAGTAGACAGGATTGAAATATTAGGTAAGAAATACAGATTTGGGAAAATTCAGGAATGCTGACCCTTCTGTTTGAAGAAAGTCTATAACTGATTTCTAACACTTCTGGTTTCTATTAAAGTTTCTAAAAAAAATATTTGTAAACTAGTCACCGCTTTTGTTCTTATATCGTTTAACACTGTGATTGTGAGATTGCTGTAATTCCTGAAAATAATGACGGCACGGCACATGTAAGTTACAATTTCAGTGAAAGTGAAAAATTCTGTTCTATTCCGGTAGTCAAACTTCGAACGGGAATTTTTGGTCCAATGAATGGTGCCCAGGAGGTAAATTTGTAATACAGGTACCTTTTGTACATAATGTCAAGGAATCATTAAAATGTGTGGAACAAACGCTTGCGACAAAATGATTAAATTAAAGTAGCAAGTTCGAGAGGGGGGGGGGGGGGGGGTACCCACCGACAATTTAAGTACCATACTAATCAACTTTGCCTATTGTTTGAATTTTTTAAGACAATGAACTTTTTTGTCGTCTGTAATTTAACTCGGCTTAAATCGGATTCAATGAGCAAATTGTCGGTGATGACCTTTTTGTTTTCAACGGTAGCCTACTTGGGAAATCATACACAGACCAACAGGGGGTGAGTTAGTCAATAAGAGTTGGATATTATCGTGAAACGTGCCTCGCTGCAAGCAACAATCATGGACAAAAGTAGTTGAAACAAACGAATATCACACATTTTTCGCGACTGTCTTGTCTTACAAGCGGGTGAAGAATATTTAATCCCCCTCTCCCCCCGCTCAATGTTGTTTCCTGGGGTTTGCAATTCACCCGAGTTTTTTTGACCACATAGCAACATTGACAACATTGAAATGGGGGAGGGGGGTGTTAAGGTACCCTGAATAAGTGGAAATTTAGTAAAGTGTCTCAAGAGTTTTGTCCATGATTGAAGGTTAAGTTGTGTTTACGCGGCTGAACATTGATAAGAAGTATGCTGAAGCAAAAAAAGGTTAACACTTTAAAATAAAAGCTTTTACAACAGGCGCTGTTTTGCCTTGTTTGTAACCACAGCTACCTTTGCATTGAGTGGGCGTACGTTTTCGGGCGGAAGTTGTGTTTATATTCAAATATTGTATGGCGATCAACTGAAGAGGTCTTAGACAAAACAGTTTTGTTACTCGCGTATGTAAATTAGTGTGTCGAAAGTAAATGCAAGTTAGGTTTTTCCGAATTAAGATTATGTTTAGTAATACTTTCTTGGCTTTGACGAGCAGAATCTCTCAGAACTGATTATTCTCCTTGCGGTAATACTCTGGCAGTCCAGAGGGAAATGCATTTATAATGCTTTGTAGTCTAAACATCAAAATGCCAATTCTCGTTACTAGCTAACTTATTCTTCTTTCATGTCTGCTCTGAGAAGTATATCAAGAAAATATCTGCAACTCATCGCACGCCCACCTGCTTGACAATTTACTGATATTCTAAAGGGAGAAGTAGTTCCGGCTCCATTTTGTGAAATTATAGGTTTAAAAGAAAATAAGGAGCCAAAAGGTACGAAAAAGGTACTTTTCATAAAAAAAAAATCAGCACCCTTCGATCTATCTCGATCAATCCGGTTTTCCATCGAACAAGCTCATTCCTCTTTTCACCTGTCTTCCTTGGTTTGCTTGCGTCCAATCGCTAACACAAAATCGTGAAAGCTTCTGCATTATTGATGTATTTATCAAAGCTTGTTTCTCTCAAACCCAACACGATGCTTCGATAAAAAGATCTCACAATAATAATGTTATTATTGAATGTTGACCCAGGATTTTATAATCAAGCATTTCTTTTTCAAAACTTCATCAGCATTGACGCTAAGTCACCTTGACGAAATTTCCCTCGAAATTTCCTTCGCCGGCTAATTTTGGCTAATTTTCATTTGTGCAAATGGATGAAAATACATTTCCGCCGGTGTTGAAAAGCCTTATAAACTCCATTAACGCTGAAGGCCACCTTCAAAGCTGGCAACTAAACACGACTCTGGAAAAGTATTCCTTAACACTTGAATGGGCGAGAGCAGCTTTCTGCAACAACGACGATCATACAGCACTTAAATCAGATTCAAGGCCAGATGATTTAGTACAAAAACCTGACCGGATCATAGAGTTACCGAATGCAGAGTATTACAAGGATGTAAGCAATGAAGCCAGCATGCGAGGAAACAATGTAAAAACATTAAAGCGTTGCGATTTTCAAACAAGATGTGTCCAAAATCCAAGAGCAGAGGACAGCATCGAAGAAGAGATCTCTCTAAACGCTCACAGCGAAATCGAAGTACCCGAAGCCGTGATGACCGAAAACGAAGTCGAATACAAAACGCAAATTTCTGCTCAAGGAAGACGTAAACTCAGTCCGTTGAACGAGACTCAACTTTGCGAACGAAACGTTAAGTGCAAAACTCGATTTACTTCACCACCAAGGAAAGATAATCGGCAGCACACGGCTACTCTTTCAGGTACATTAACGAACAATGATAAAGATACAGAAACTCACAGCATGCACTTTTCAAAGCAGGATGATGTCAAGAAAAAAGCAAATTGTTCGTGCGGGAAGACTTTCATCTCTCGCAGTTTATCCATAAGTCATCTATTATCAACTTGCCCTGTAAGCCTTTGCTTCAGAGTTGAACTTGAATACAACGTACAGCGAGTGATTGACAGTTGGCATGGCGACGAGAAAGTCATTGGGAAGGCCTGGTGGCAAAGGTACAAGAATAACGGTTTCGCAGAAAGTGAAACGGAATTAAAAGACGAAAAGTCTAAACAGCTTGGAGCGCTTGTGAGTCGATTTATTGAAAGAGCCATTACACAAACGCTTAGAGATAAGAAAGGAAATTTGTTTGTGCTGATGGCGGGACTAAACGACCTTGAAGACTAACTTGCGAGTTGTAAAAGGTCATTTTCCGAAGCAGAAGCCAAGTTTCATTCAGAGGTATTTTTGTGTAAAATTTTCAGACGTGTTTTGTAAGTAAACACAAATTATTTTTTATTTACTCTTTTTTGCATTGGCAAAGTTTTACATGTCGACAAAAAACAAGGCACGCATAAAATTACTTTCGACTTCAGCAAACTTCTCATTACAAAACTACACACGAAATGTACATAGTTTGTCATCAAATAAAATCCTTACAAGAAAACATTAATCTTATCATTACGTTTCATCCGCTTTCTTTTTTTATTGTAAAAATACTGCTGTATCCGGCTTGGTGTGCACAATTTAAAAATTTTATAGCCAAAGAAAATATCAGGTTAGCCTAGTGTGCAAGGTACCGTACCAAATGGTACCAAAACTGTCAGGCCGGTTACTTAATTAACGCATGTTACTAATGGCGTGTATTATAGTGAAGTAAAACTTTTAAAGCCCAGACCCCAGTTGTTCAAAGGGTGGATAACGCTATCCACCGGATAAATCACTATCCAGTGGATAAGTGTTGGCAAAAGGTACTACACTATCCACTGGATAGTGACCTATCCGGTGGATGGCGTTATGCACCCTTTGAACAACTGGGGCCAGCACTACACTTTCATGGTGACTCATAACTCTTGACGCTTAACTTAGGAGTATTCCTACTTCCCCTGGATGCACGGTGGTAAAGGCGGGCCTATTTTTCCTCAAATCAATCACTATTTTTCCTCACCCAATCACGTATGCATTTTATGGCATTTCACGAATTATGCGTTATCGCAAACTACTTGACTTAAGTGTACGTTCCATTTTCTCTGATTTTTCTTAGCAGTAAGGTATTTTCCTAGGTTGACTAAACAACGCTAGAACGGCCGATTGCAACAAGTTAATTGATATCAGAACCGCTATTAGATTCTCGATTTTCTCGAACGTTTATACATGATTCACTAATCACAGTCCTCGAAGTAAGAAGATTACGCGTCACGCTAGGCACCAATTCACGGATCACGGCTACATTTAAGCTCATTTCACGTGTCACGAGCTTATTTTTGCCCAAATCACGCGTCACGCATAACCCCTTCACCACCCTGTGGATGGGATGGTTACTACCCAGCATTCTGTCAGGTTGCCTCAACAACACGCCGGTACCCATTTCTACACCTGGGTGGCGAAAAACTCTGCCCAGAGCTAAATCACAGACCGCTACATCAAGAGTCCAGCGCACTAACCGTTAGGCCATCGCATCTTCCTAAAAAATTGTACACTATGGTTCATTATGCCTTGGTCCACACATTCTGATACAACACCATCCAACATTGCTTGGCGAAATTGTCGCAACCGTTTCACAGCCCTGCTGTTGTGCGGAAGTTTGATCCAAGTCAAACTTGCTTCCATGATTGTGTTCCAACATTTGAAGAACCGTGTGGAGCAGTTTCACATATTGTCCAACATGTTATACTCATCTGGCTTCAGCATGTCGCAATGTGTCAACAATGTTGGAAGATGCTAGATTTCAAACGTTGGATCATCACTGCCATAGACCGGGTCACTGGGCATTGTACATGGCACACCTCTTTTAAACAGTTCATATTCATTCAAATGTGAAAGCTGCCTCATTAAGGCCATAACCCTGCATTTTAATCCAACTTTCAAAGTGGAGTTCAAACGTCAGGGAACTGATTCTTGATAGGTCTAACACCAGCTCCTCCAGCTTTTCACGGGACGGATGGAAGACTATGCCATCTTTACTGTAGTACTTCTCAAGTCTCTTCTTGTTTTGTCTTAAGAGCCTTTCCAGCCACTGGTGCAAGGTACCTTGTCCGATGTTAAGACATTCGCAAACGAACGCTTGGAATTTTTGTGGTTCACCGAGAGAGGCGTACCTGGTGTTAACCCAGTCGACGGTTCGGCGCACGAGACTCGAAACGTCCTTGAACTCTTCAACCACATTCCACACTGTGTACTTAACAAGAAACCTTTTGCGAACTCCAACTGACAAGATATTCCAAAGAGCGCTGCACAGAGACTTACAAATACTTTCTGTAATGTTTTCATGCTCTCTATTAACAAGGGCCTCCTCTGCCGATCCACCGAATTCAATCATGTGTTGGAAAATTCGTTGAATGCCTGCGTGGAGAACTTCTTGATTTGACGATTCTGCCCTCGAACTAGGCACAGGTGCGTGAATTGCAGGGAGTTTGGACTGGACTGGACTGAGATCAGGCGTTACAGGTCGATCTTTAGACGCCACATCATTGGACGAGTCTTCTGCCACAGCAAAAGTGTCATTGTCATGTACACTTTGATTCTTGATAACCTCGGGTTTGTTAATGACGTGTGCATTTTCCAATACAGTCCACAGCTTTTCGTCTTTATGAAACAAAGCTTCAAGACCTCCTGATAATTGGATTTTGACATCAGAGGATAGGGGATCACGGCCGCTATGTGTTTCTCCCCGTTCTACCACAAACCACAACCCATTTTCGCACCGTAAGTGCCATCCAGAGAGACAAATTCTTGAGAATGTATTGGCTTCACCCACTTCTTCTTCATTAACTCTGTGGCCTGAACAAACTTTTAACACCAGCTCTAGTACACGAGGGGAGCCAACAGTAGTGAAATCACACTGGTGAATATCTACAGGAACGCAAGAATCACGACCATCAGTCCACTGATCGGGAAACGTCTCGTGGATCTCTGTGGTCTCTTCTTGGCCTGCAGTTGCTGATTTGCCAGTATATTTTGCCTTGTCAGACGGGGTTTCATCTGGAGCTGATGACGAGACGACGTCATTCGATGAACCCTCAACACATTCAGTTTGGGCAGGAATTTCCCCGTTTTCTTCGGCATGGTAGTTTTCGTTAGACCCTTGTTCAGTGAGTTCATGTATAATGGATGTTTCGTGATGTTTGATGCTGCGATTCACGATTTTAGCATCTGCCAAATGAGGTTCATCTTTTGCGTCCTTGTCGCCACTAATCGATGCTGCTACAGCCTTACCATTTCTATCATCCGTTGACGCCGGGTTCCCTCTGCCCTTTGTTTCACTGCCATGAGACAAAGATTTGTCCCTGTGGAAGTCGATGCTTCCTAAAGTCGTGCCTTCTTTTACCTGGCTAGGGGAACGACCATTTTCGACAGAGCATTGTGTAAGTGTGATTGATTCCTTTGCTTGGTCATTTGGCACATGTTCAGACATGACCAAGGAATTAGTGTTGATGGAACTGTGCTTATCAAAGTTCACTTCATTTTCTTGTATCGATCCGCTTTCACTAAAGCTCGTAGCAATCTCAAGAGACCCATCAGTTAATTCATCTTCGCCTTCTACCTGTAAGCTAGTATCAGTCCCTTCATTAGAAACAAGCCGCTCATCTATGCTGTTGTCTTCTACTTGAGAAATGCTGGAACTCCCAACAGACGGTCTTGGCTCGGTCGAGCCACCTTCTTCATCTACTGATGCACTATCGATGTGCTCAACGAAGTCAGTAAAGACAGGAGGTCGGTTTGAATCACGAGGAACACCATAATGTTCGAAGTGAAATACCAGACCATCTGGTGGAGAAAACCCGTCTTCACTGATCGTGTTGCTTAAATGGAAACGACCAGGTTGTTTGCACTTTTCCTTCTCTACTATTTTCAGTGCTCTTTGATTCTTCCTGATCTGCTGGTTCTTTTTAAGCTGCAACGAAAACGAAAAAAAAAAATTTTTAGAATTTATAGAGTAATGTTATTATTTCCACTTATATAATGTTGTTGTATTCGGTTTAAGAATGATAGCAAAATTATCGAACACTTCGTACTTGGTTTACGTTCGGCCTAGGCTTAGGTCAGATCTCCCCTACCACCGAGGAACTCTTGTTCGTCATTAATTCTAACTAACATGAAACAGGAATAACTAGAAAATGTAATTTCACCACCCTTTCTATGCGCCAATACATACATTCAAACAAAATAAATAATAAGGGCATCTACATTCAGGAATTTATTAATAAACTACCTCTTAATTATAAACTCGAAAATATCAGTCGATAAGATTATCATTTAAATGAAAAGTCTCCTCCTCTCTACCTTATTGAAATTACAACAACAATAACAGGTGTTAAGTAGTAATAGATGATGCAACAACTAAATAAGAATTGTTTGAGTAGTAAGTGTTTAATGACGAAAGTAATTGTGTTGCTGATGTAAGTGAACTGTATTGCAATTATATGTAAGTAACATCTCCTCCCCCGAACATAATTTGTAAGTTATACATATAAATACCTAAATTTTGTATGCTGTAGTTACAATTTTAATAAAAACTAACTTATTATTATTATTGCACACCTCGTCCATGCAAGGTATGCAATAATTTTTTCGTATTACCTTTTTTCTTTGAATGTCCAAGCTCTGTGATTTGGTAGGAGATGAAACAGTCAGTGCTTTGTTTTTTAGAATCAATCTTCCTAAAATATTCGAGAAAAGAAAACTTATCAGTTCACAACAACACCTGGGGAGATTCGGTCGCATAGCTGGGGTGGGAATGAACTGCATCAGCCGCTTAAATTCCTCCAGAACTTTGCCTATCCTAGAGGGCAATGTAAGCCACACAAGTTTAAGAAATGTAATTAAGATCTTTTTTTGTGTGTGGGATTTAAAATCAAGAGCAGCCGTAAGGAAGCGTCTTTACTGCTCCATACTTACTGAGCCACGAGACTAGAACATCCACCTTACAAACAACTACCCCCTGTATCGCTGTACAAAGTATTCATTATTTATAGTGTATCAGTTCTATCCTACTACCACTGATATCTTCAGCGGAGCTACAAAAGTATATGCAGTATATTTGTAGTCCCGTTACCCGATTTATCGAGTTTGCCTCGAGTCAATGTAAAATAATAATAATAAAAAAAGCTGAAGAATGAAGATGATCTTTTTCAACCGAATAACACGAGCATGGGACAAAGAAAAATTCTGAGTCCCCGACGGGAATCGAACCCATGGCCTCCCAGATACCGGTTGGGCGCTCTTACCAACTGAACTATGAGAGACTCGTGGTGAGCTTGGCCATTTACTAGGTTGATATGTGACACGCGTCCTGCATACTGCTAGGATCAGCAATGTCGAAATCATCAAGTGTGTACTGCTATCCGTGGATAAAAAATTCCACTTATCGCAGGTGGCCCTCTAAACGTGCTCCGAGTATTAATTTTGCCCACTTATCAAAGAATTCCAGAAATCAGTCAGGGAAGCAAATTCAGTTTCGGCGGCAAATCCTGGAGGATGCCCTGGACGAGTTCCCATTTTGATTTGTCTTTAATCGAAAAAGTGCGAATACTTGCGGGTACTTTTCGTGTCAGTATACATGTAGTGCCACGTGGGAACGTTTAGTCTTTAGCCGATTAGAATCACCTTGACAAACATGGCGGGCGAGAAAGGTGGTCGAGGGTAAAGTAAAATATGAGTTCAGTATTGCGACAAAAATTTGCATAAAATAGTACACTGTACCTTGAAATGAGTGCTTTAATGGTTCTTCTTCTGGAGTGAATGGAAATGCTGAAAATACAAATGAAGTCGGGAGGTGAAATATAAAGAGCTAACGATTAACAATATCAAACAAAACAAAAATATAACATCGATAAAACAACTACAACAAATATGTATTTAAGTCACGTGTCAGCCTTGTCCAGCTTTGAACGTCCGTTTTTATTTCATCAGTTTGTTACTGTTATAAACCAATATTCTGAGGTTTCACCTGATTAGAAAATATCTTCACCCAGTAGTTAAATGTACCACTTACATGTTCCCTTCTCATTAACCAGAAACAAACCGAAATTACTGAAACCAAGAGAGGAAAGCTTGTCAGCAAAAATGGGAAGATATGGAACCTGTGAAGTATTTAAAGAAAGGTTGTTAGTTCTCAATTCCTTGAAATGATTTAGAGGCACCTTTTGCAGTTTAAACACCGTGAACTCATAACTAAACGGTAAAACCGGTTTGACAGTCAGCGTCTTCCAAATAGTTGTCTCTATTTTTTTTACTGTTGTTGCGTCTTTTGTATTAATTACGATCTCCAAATACGGCGTCAAGTTTCCAATGAAACCGCGGCCTTCGATACCCGCAGATTTATAGCTTCTCGAAGCTTCTTTCTATCGCTAATTTTGGAGGGGTCCCTACATTCGAGTAGCTTAAACGTGTACCATATTTGGGCAGACCAATCTTTCAATATATAGAAGGAAGAAAAGGATAATTCAGTTGTTATAAAGAATTTATGCGAAATCAAACAGAGTAATGCACTGCCTTTCTGATAACGTTCATCTGAAACTAACATCAGGCCATTTTAGTTCACCTGAGTTGTTGTAACTGTTATTTTCATTATTTCTCGTAACAAGTCAGATGACGTTGGACGGTCGTTTCTTTCGGAAATTTATAGTATAAAACAATGTCAAAAAAATTAATTTAATTTAAAGGGGCAGTATCACGGGGATTGTGATGCATCTGTGGTCATAACGGAGCTATAATTATGCCTAAGTAGCTTCGCTCATTCACAAGATGCGCCTAGAACACCAACGTGAAAATATTAATTGAATTAATTAAAGGAGAGCAAAGTGTAATTAGTCCTAAGCGATTTATCCAAGACACATGGGCAGAGTTTGAAAACGTCTGCCAGACTTTTTCAATTTTTGACTGAAATCTCATGCCTGTGTAACTCCTGATAATACCTCTTTTGGTACTTTAGTGGACTAATATACTCATTGTTAACAAAGCTAGGCCATTACTTAAGGTTTTCAATGAATGCAAATATTTCTTTTGCCTTTCGACTTTTCGAAGTGATGCTCACGATACTACCTCTTTAATATGTAACTCTTAGTCTTACGACAAAACAAAGATGATTTCTCGGAGCATTATTTTACGTTTTCACACAAATTGAACCAAACATTATTCCTGTTTAATCGAAAGATATCTTTTTCAAGTTCTTCTCATTGTTGTCCAATGTTGACCATCCGGAATACTTCACAAAGAAACGCGTCACTTGATTGTACAATGAGTCTCAGTGGTCGACTACCTCAGGTATTATTTTGTCTGGAATTAGTTGCAGAAATTATCAAGGGGATCCTAATTACTTTCGTCCTATGCTCCAACAGGAACAATGAAAATGATGACGACAAGCTGCTTTCAAGGACAACTTACCTCCTTTGCTTTCAGGGACACCAAACACGGAAGAACTTGAAATGTACCATCGTCAAAGTGAATAATCAGTAGCTAGGTGCCAATTAAAACATAGAACACATGAATTGTGTCAAATCTTCTATTCATTCTTTTATCAGAGTTCCTTTTTACTGTTCTCTAACTCGGGGAAGGGGTGCTTCCTTATAAGCTAGATACTGTGCGGCGCCAAAGGGTAGGTTTTCGAGCCATTATGGTCTGAAGATAATAAGGCATCGAGTTTGACAATTTTGTTCCGGGTATGGTTTGTTCACTGCGGTCAGCAGTTAGGTATTATTCTAACTGGCCAATTATGCTAATTATAAACAAATAATGTAAACAGAAACAAAAATCCTTAAAATTTACCTTGTAGTTGTGCACTAAAAGATAAAAGTGTTTCCCATGTTTGGAAACATCCAATGCACTTTCATTGTCCAATTTGTGTCCTGAAATAAAAGGTAACACACCATCAGCAAATTGTACTACATGTCACTGCAGAAGGAAATGGTTGAAGTGACGTTTTTTTGCAAGGAGGACATGCATACAGCCTTTCCAATAAACACTGCTTGATGAAAGCTTTCAGTCTACGTGACAGGTCTGGGGTATTCATTAAAAGTTTGTACAACGATGTCAAGAAAATCTATAAGTTTGTACCAATTTTGAATGGAAAGTACTTGTTTTTCCTCTCAAGAGACTATTCTCTGTATCTTTTCTTTCACTTCTACGTACACACGGCTTTGAGTTTGAAAAATTATTGGAAAATTCAGTGTCCATAAAAGCACCTTATTTGCACATCAGATCTGAAGAAACAAAGGTATGAAATTACGTTTAAAGTATAAGTATCTGATTGGCTGCAAAGCAATGAAGCAAAGGGCTAGCTATAGGTTGCTATACGAGCTGGTTGCATTAATTGTCCATGATGCAGATTTATTGGTGGTAGCCTACATGTAGCCTACTCCACCCCTGCCCCTCCCCCCCCAAAAAAAAAACACCCCTGACGAAAAATGGGTTCTTACCTCCCGTTTTTACGACTATTGTGCATGATGCAAAATAGGAGTTTAGATGGGGCTTTTTCCGTTCCTGTTAAGTTCCTGTTACAGTGCAACTACTCGAATCGGGGCACCCTGAACAAAATTACGCAATCACAGTGTTAATTGAAAACAAAGGATAGGGGCATTTTTAGGGTGAGGGTTGATTGCGTCCTGGAACGTCATTGGTCCGTTGCTAAAAAATATCCCTATACTTTGTTTTCAATTAACACTGTGATTGGTTAATCTTGTTCAGGGTGCCCCGGTTCGAGAAGTCGCAATGTAAGTCCATTCCTCTCAAACTTTTGATTCCATTCCTGTTAAACTATTAATTTATGCATTAAATTTGTATTAAACGTGTCTTCCCTTGCCTTCTCTGCTACGTATCGTTTTGCACTGAAGCCGCACTATTGTGTTCTGTTTATATATTTGGGGATAGTACAGAGGCATATGTTTGCTCTAGATTTGATCAATAATCCAGATTAATTATATGTTTTACCATTCGTTCGTAGTCTTCGTAAATGGGGTTGACAACTTCAGTTACTACAAAGTCTGCATTTTGACTGTACGTTTCGAAAAGCGTCGTCTCACATCTTCGCCAAAATGTTGATTATTGATTCACAGTTAACACTCAAGCACTTTTTTGTTGACTGTGTTAACTGGCGAACAACCGGGGATCTTCATCTTTCCTTTGTCCTTGACCCAGATGGGGGAAATTTGCCGAGAACAACAAGGGATAGCAGAACTTGAAATGCTGTGTCCTAACAGTACATATTATACAGGTTTATACTTGCGCAAACCTTGCGCCTATAGAAGATCAAAAACACCCACATCACCAAACTGAAGTTGAACTTACCTCACCTGTAGCCGTATTAATTTCATTGTCACGCAATTCATCGCAAAAACATCACCACCGGAGTCAGGGCAGTGATTTGAGTGTGATTTTAAGAGGTTTAAAGAAGGGACAGAAGAAAGAAATTTCTTTTTTGGAACAAAACCGAACTATTTTCATCTTTTCTGCTTATACTGATGCATGTACTTATTTCATGCAAAATAGTCGTAGCCTCAAAGAGGCTTTGATTCCTAACGGGGTGGGTATGACACAGCGGCACACTGCCATGGTAGTTGCCTTGTCAACCAGCTTACATAAAATGATAGTTATGTAATGGGTATAAGGGATTATCAGTGTTGGATCCTCTGGTAATCTGTTTTCGAAAAGCATTCTTCACCATCCTGACATAAAATACTCTCAAAATAGATATATGCCAATTAAAACAATTACCGATTCCATTGGCAGTTACTGTCCACACCTCCATTGAGGATTGTTGAAGCTTACAGATGGGACAAGCAGCGCATCTGGTATTCTGTAACTTTGTAGCCAGGGCAGAAAGCAGCTCCTCCATGTCAAAGACACATGGAAGGAGCACTTTACGAGTCACTCCATCCCATGTGGTGATGGACACTTGAACTGGTTCACTGTAAAAGGAAGAATTTTTAAAGACAGACAAATGTCTTTTTGTTTCTCTAATTTAACTTTGAAAAGATTAAAAAAAAATGCAATAATTAAGTTTACATCTTACAAGTTTTCACTTGAGCTGCTGGAAATGCTGTTATCCTAGGAAACGACATGAGACCATCGTAAATTAACTATAATCAGAATCTCAAGCATGACAAAAATTGGATTTACTTCCATAGGGCTTACATGTAAGCTTAACTCCTTTACCCCAGTGGCAGAAATGTGCCAGCCCATGTGAGGTACACCTGTATAAAAGTGTCGGGGGGGGGGGGGGGGGGGGGAGGGATAATGTCTGGAAATTGGAAAGGAACCTTTTTAAGCCCTTTACCATAATCTGTTTTAGTATGTATGGCTCAAATTAATCATTGCACCCCCCCCCCCCCCCCTAATTATAAATGTATTAATTTTCAAACAAAACATTAATAACTGATACTTTCACAGCCCTAGAGCTAAATTGAAGAAAACTGTTATTATGTTGGTTGTTTTAGATTTAATTGAACACCCTCGATAACCACACATTTTAATCCCTAAAAGTTAAGACAGTCACCCCAGGATCCCCCTGTTGAGATCATTACTTCAAGATCAGAGCACTTACTACATGTAAGTTGTCTGCTTCATTATCAACTGGCACAGGCAGTTTGAACTCTTGTCGTTTACGATGATGTATCCAGAATTCCTTTGCTTCTCTTAAACCATTTACCCACTGTTCCATTTCTTGCCTGGACTGTTAAATGTAATATGCAAATTTGGTTAATAATCTCTACTTTTACGTCAGGGCCACATTCAACTTTGTCCATAATTTCTAAGTTATTAACCATCACATGCTACCTCGCCTTATCTCATATCACATCAAAATGATGTTAATGTCACAGTAGGACTGACTGTATAGTGATCAGTAACTTCTGGATTAAAAGATGAGATGGTACAATTAGCAGCGAAACTAAATACTAAATGTAAATCAGGTTACTGGATTTTGATATGTGTAGGTGACATGAAAGAGGACTTATTAAAAATGCTCCTTCCTTTGAATGGGAGCTTAAGCCACTGCAGGATTTCCCAGCATTATGTCCAGTTGCCCTAACAGTTTGTTGGTGTATTAATTATGTGTGGAGAGAGCCACTTTTTGCCCAAGAACTGTCAGCATAACAACGTAACCCTGCAGAGCTAGAATGTGGGTCACTCGATCTATCCCAAGTCCAATGCATGGGGGTTATGCAACAACCATTTGGCCACTGCACCTTCACAACTGCATGGCTGTTAAGGTGATTCCACTGAATTGCATTGCGCATCCTTGCTGCGCATGAGTTTTCGCGTCATTTAGCGTGTGCACGAGCGCGCGCGCACACACAACATTATGGCTTTTCTTTCAGGTTAAGCTCAGAAGAGAAATAAATGGTCATTTTCTTCTAAACGAGCACGGTGACCCCCATTTTTTAATGCATAAATTTAAAATACATCCGGTTGACTACAATATATTGCAATTTGAAGAAAAGTTAAATACTCTACTTTGAGATATTTTTATTTGAATGCTTTAAAAAGTACGTTTTGAGCTAGTGCTGCTTACGCACGCACGAAGCAAAATCCTTAATTTCTTTCATAATCTCAATTCCAGTTTAATTAAAATAGCTTATTATGTAAGATTAAAGTCTATTTCGTTGAACTGCTTCAATATTTTAACGCTACAAATGATTTTTTTCTAGAAATGATAGTTCCCTTTTCGGATTATGAGGGTTTCTAGTATGAACCTCGTTGGTCATATGTTTACTATAATAGCCATCCAGATTGCACAAAAACGAGCACGGTGACCCCCATTTTTTATTGCATTTTTGTAACGCTCATAACATGGTCAGGTTATGAACTGGACAAAGTCTTAGAAAATTCTAAAGACTCCTTCTATTTCAGTGGAATCACCTTAATTACCTTGGCAGAAAATGTGTACTCTGTAGCCTTTTTATCATTAAGTGTGAGCTTGAAGCTGCAGTTCTTGTGGGATGATTGTTTGTTGGACATCAGCATTTCTGTACTTGTAATGCCACGTACCTAAAAAAAGTGACATTTTATCATCATACAATGCCTCATAACCTGCCGGGTGTGTATAATATTAGTAGGGAGGAGCTCTTCCGTGATGGGGTGACTCAGGACTCAAATATAGCAAAGCTCTGAGCAAGGACGATGAGGCCCAACAACAAACCTCAACCCACATATGATGCTGGATTCACAATTTGAACTCAAGCTGCATTGGTGGGAGGTGAGTGCTCCCACCACTGCACCATACCTGGTCTTCTCCCCCAAGTGCTGTCCTGTTGTCCAGGACAATTAGATTTTCCTGCCTGGAAAGTAACTTTTCATGCTCGCTTGCCTGATGGCCAAGGGCACAGGCAAGTTATCTGCTGACTAAATCATACTAAAACGAAAACTAAGACAAGTGTGGAACTATGAGAAGCAAAATTTGAGAGCAGTGCAGTAAGATGTCTGAAGGGTAAGCTTTCGCATTGTTTAGATTATGATAATGAATATGAGACAATGAAAAATCAAAATCAAACTGGCTTGAAAAAGTTTGAACCAAAGATAAATTTAAACCAAAACAAATAGATTAACATTTTATTTAGGCTATTGGTGGTTTACACTGTCACGCAATAAAAACATAAAATCGAAACCATTCAACGACAGAAGCTATGAATTTCAGATATTACAGAAGATAAATAGATAAACAATTTGTCGAAGTCTCAGGTCTGTGCGGTGCATCGTTTGCGAGATATTTGCTGAAACTTTCCGCGCAAATTTATAAAGCTCAGTATGGAGACGCCGTATTTGTGTCTTTCCGAGGGGCACAAATATGGCCGCCGTGATGTCAGAGCAACCATCTGGAACTTAATTTTGCTATAAATAGCGACTATTTTTGGCTCATGATCTATTATACTTTTACATAAACAGCACTTAGTACGTTGAGAATGTTCAATCTGCAAAAATGGAATGGAAAGGCCTTCTTTGAATCAAAACAACTTTGTCACGGCACTCAGCTTGATATCAAAATGCTCTGTTTTTAAAACGAAGGGCACAACCAAGCTGGAAATTTGCAAAAAGATATATTTTTAGTTTATCTTACACCTAGTGACATCAAAAGTTTAGCAGGCCTATTGAATTTTGATTTCAGAATTTTATGACGTAACATGAAAACCAAGAATAAATTTAAATTATCAATAATTTTTACACCTTACCCAGTGCCATTGTCCTTACTGTCATTTATTTTTTGGTGGATGTTGTGGGGGCTAGCCACCCAAACCACCCCTCTGGATATATTCCTGATATTTTAACAATAAAAGAGACACCTTCTCTTCTTATTAATCGCGCGGCCATGGGCCGAGCGCGGTTCTTGCTCTGCACGGGATTTATTAGTCGTCGTAGTAGTAGTATTTTTTTTGTCGGTGACCAGACCCAAACCTCCACTCGGCCAAATCGTGATCGTGAGTTTGAATCACGCAACCTGTGATGTTTATTCGCCAAAAGCTGTTGAAACATGAACGTACGGAAAATGTTGCGGATATTGTTTTCTTTATTGTGTATAAAGTATATTTTCTTTTGGTTTTATCGAAGCGTTCGATTCAAAGCGAATGTTGAATACACTGAAAAAGGTATTACGTAAGCCATGGAATGCGCTGATGTTGCAGGTTTCACTTTCGTTACGTGACAAATAACATTGTGTTTCATTTGCATGTTTATGTCGGCAGAAGCGACGTTCATTAGTTTAATTTGTTTCCTCTTCTGCGAGTATTTCTTGTGGGTTTAGGCAATCGAAGTGAATTCTTTGGCTATTTCCTTGAAGTGAGTACAAATATTTGAAAGGAAATGAAATGTTTGCTTAAGTAAACAATTGAGCGTACCCGAACCTGCAGGGGTTACGTCATTAGAAGGGAAAAAACCCCAAGCTAAAGATAGCTGGGGATAACGTAAACCTCGGATTGTGTGACTAACGTGACTACTTTGCTTGTCCTTTACTCATAATGCACACAGATTAAATTTAACAGTGACTTTTGAGAAAGAAAGCTGCCAAAAATATAAGCGCGGTTTTAAGTTGCTATAGCAACTTCTTGTATTACAAGCTGCTATATACAGCACTAACACACACCCATGTCACTTCTACATAATTATCCATTACACCATGCAGTCTGATGACAATGACTTCTGGAAGTTAATTCATATAGTCACTGTGTAAATTGACTTGGGATAATGTTAATACAAGTTAAGTCTCTGGCCACTAATTTGCCAGGTATCTGCACGTCACAGTACAACTGCCTATAAGGGATGGTCCATCAAATTTTTTGAGGGGGGCAGGGCGGGGACCACCCTCACTCAAAAGCATAATGGTCCCGAATAACAATAAATTTGATGTTAAAACCCCCCACCCACCACAAACAAAAGTCCAACCCCTAAGTTTCCATCTTTTAACTCCTCCCCCTTTGACCTGAAGATATCCGCATAGATCTGTGGCTGACTACCTACAACCACCTTAATGCTTAAGGAGTTTGTAAAGAACTATTAATAACAACTTGAAAACTGTGTAATTTTTAACTTCCCACAAAAAGACACACCTCTTCCAGATGTATTTTAATATCTTCTTTAGATCTCTGTCCTCTGTGATAACTGTCCCTGCTTTCATATTGATATATTACTGTTTCCAGCAGCTGTCAATTAAAAGAAATTTATTTGATAAATCTGATCATTGAGAAAAACTGTGAACTGAGTTCCCATACTTACAGGTATAGAGCAAGAATGAATGAATGAATGAATGAATGGTCTTGGTTTAACTTAAGAAGAATCCAGATTTCTTGAACCCTTCAGTAATAAAAATAGGGCTAGTGTATAGCTAAAGCTGCTCTCATCAAGAAATTTTATGAGTGAGGTTTTCTATCACATAATCAGTTTTAAAGTTACAGTGTGTAAATATGATGTCCCATGGCCACCCACCTGGTGTAGACCAAAACTACATAACCCATGCCCTTTCAAGATCTAAAAAACTGATGACCCAACCCCTTTCTGCTAAGGCCCACCCAACACCCCCCACCCCCCACTTATTGTCCATTCCCTCGGGTGCAGTTTACATGGAACCATTTAGAACTGGTTCATATCAGTTCCAAATGGTTTCATGTAAACAAAAGCCATCCATTCTGGTTCAAATATTCAGAATACCCTGCGAGCAGAGTCTTCTTCGATAAGAAGACTCTGCTCGCAGGGTAATTCAGAATGGTTCCAGTCTGGTGCCATGTAAGCATAGCCTAACAGAATACAATAGGGCTTGGCCATTAATATGAACTTTTCAGCTCAACTGTTCCTTCAGATAATAATAATAATAACTTTATTTATCCTGGTAAAAAACCGGTCAGTCGATCCAGATATAGATTGACTGGTATTAATCGGTGACCAGTATAAAAAGCATAAAAAAAAGTCAATAAAGAATTACAGGAATAGAATTTACAAATTACAAATCTAAAAAAGTATAAATTATATACAAAAAATTTAAAATTACATTGTACAAGTGAGTACAAGATGCTCAGGAACTGGTGTTTAAACTTAAGATGCTCGTGTCACATAGCACAAAAATAAACAGAGTGAAAAAGCAATACTTTGACAGCCACCACCACCAACAAAACTGCAGTAGTTGAAACTAACGCGAAATAAATTCTGTCCACATGTTTTAAAAATATCAAAATTTGGTTTCAGTTTCCAATGTACCTACAGCAGTTGTTATGATTGAGTCAAGTTTTGGCCATCGACTTTGAGTTATTTGCAATTAAATTCATAAAAAATCTCACGTTATTAGAAGTATGGTAATTTATCAGTTCAACTACTACAATATCATAACAAACATCATTTGATACTCCGCCGGAAACAGCCAATCAAACATCAAAAATATACAACGCACTTCAGCTCTTACCACAAAGAAAGCTCGCTTTTGTCTTCCGAACTTTGAGGGTCTGTGAAAAACCAAATTCCCTTCTAGATGAGGAGGTGGACGAATCTACATCATGAAAAAGGCAACCATAAGATAACAAAGAATAAAGGTTTAAGTTATCAGGGGGAACGAGAAAAACTACCAGTGGAACTTGATGTACTTCCGCTCCAGAAGCCATGTTTTGGAAACCTCTCTAGCCTCACTATGATGCAGACAATTTACAAGACGAGGGCGGGAGGGACGGTGGCTGAAAAGGAATTAATGTCTAGTGCCAATCCCCCTCGACAAGTACTGCTTCAAGATGGCGGCTCTTGCGATGGCTTGTTCGAAAATGTGTACTGCGAGATCGATTGGAGCAAGATTTGTTCTTTCTAGCGTTAGAAGTAATCAAGGTATCGTGTAGATGTTTTCTTGTTATATATGCGTCTATATATTTACGATTTATGCTTTGTATAAGTTCCCGGAAAGTGCCTGCACCCTAGTGCTGTCGAAAACGTGACGATAATATTATACATAAACTTAAATAAGCTTACTACAGCCACAGATTTCAAATTCGGGGCCCTCCAGACTAAATATTATGTGAATTATTTACTGGACGACAATAGATCAATTCAATTAGGCCTACCCAGGTAGACTGTCACTCATAGAAAATGAGGAAAAGGGAAAAGGTACACGTTTGGTGAATATTCTTTTAAGGGTCACAGGGGATCTATCAACAGGACAGGAAAAGGGTGTTGTGAGACACGTGTTTTGAACAAAAATGAGTGGGCTGCAGCACAAATCAAATGCTGTGATCTGGGAATTGTTGGCCCAGTGTGACACTGAGGATCATGCTGCATGATTTGTGAAATGTCAAACAAATAAAGCCAAAAGCTGATCTGGTGCCCATCTCCACACTCATTTTTAAAAGGACTTCCCTAGCACTGGGCATTTGCCTGGTATAGTTAACTAGGCCAGCTTTTGACAACTAAATGCCACACAAGTTACAATAAATGATCTGACAGGCACTGGTCATTTTCTGTTGATAAGTGATTCATGGGGACACAGTTTTACCAGACCAGTTCCAAATGATCAGAGTCATTCTGGCTTCTGATTGGTGCCACAAAACCTTTGGTTTTTTGTGGCCAATCAGAAAGCAGCAAGACTGGGAGTCATTTTGTGTGTTCTTACATGGATGGATGCAACAAGTCCAGTTTTTTTTGTCTTTTGCTGAAGGTTTCCTCAAGGAGAAAAGTTCCAATTACAGTACAAAATGCTGGGCAAATCGTTCAGCATATCCGCAAAAAATCCAGTGTATTTCCAGTGAGATTTTTTGTGGATATGCTGAACGATTTGCCCAGCATTTTGCATTTTGTGCTGTGATTGGAACTTTTCTCTTGTAGCAAACCTTAAGTGAACCACCCAAACAAACATAACAAGCAACTGGACTTGCTGCATCCATCCTTGCAAGAACACACAAAACTACTCCTGGTCTTGCTGCTCTCTGATTGGGCTAAAAAAAAACATTTTCTGGCACCAATCAGAAGCCAGAATGACTCCGACCATTTGGAACTGGTCTGGTAAAACTGTGTGCCCAGGGGCTTGACTTTCCTCATCAAATTTTTTTGCCTGCTTATTTAACTTTCCCTAGCTCCCACAAACTGCCCCTGGATCTTCAAGGATGGGATCGATATGACTGAGGATGAGATTATGATTGATTATGAACCACAAACTTCAAAGATTCACTGTCTGTGATATCTTCTTTGACCAGTAGACCCAGATGCGCTCCAAAAAGTGTGAAGGGGGCAAGGTGCAAATAGGGGAGGAGTCGGGGTAAAGTTTTTCTCCACCTATCTTGGGGCATTACAGTGTAAATATCTCTTTGTCATTTCATATAATGAATTTCCCTTGTGGTCTCGGCCACTTGACCATCTAAGACGTAGACTGAGCTTAATGGATAACCTGGATCATTATGAGTGAAGGAAGTCCGTAAACTGATTACTCACCCACAATGGTTCAAGGTTGACTGTTAATACTCTTCATCATATTGTCTTAGTGCTGTCAGTTCGGCTGTTAAGCTCAAAGCAGCAGGAGTCAAGGAAAGTGGACAAATCATTGCTTTCTCAATTGAGAAAGGAGACAGGATTTGGTTTTGCCAAGTGCATGGAGAGCCTGCAGCTCTTCAATAATGATTACAACGAAGCTATCACATGGCTAAAGGCCGAGGCAGAGAAACAAGGCTGGGAAAAGGCTACTAAGCTGCAAGGGAGGACTGCATCAGAAGGACTTATTGGAGTCTTGGTGGACGGCAACTTTGGTGCTATGGTTGAGGTTGGTTAATATTTTAAATATGGTTCAAGGTTGACTGTTAATAATCTTCATCATATTTTCTTAGTGCTGTCAGTTCGGCTTTTAAGCTCAAAGCAGCAGGAGTCAAGGAAAGTGGACATATCATTGCTTTCTCAAGTTGAAAATGAAAAGTACGATTAAGTTCGGTGCACTGAAGGGTGGGAAAGGAGGGCAGAGGATTGATTGCAAAACAATTTTCATCTAATTAACCAAAAATAGTAACTTGAGTTATGTTATTTCTGGCATTGCAGGTTAACTGTGAAACAGATTTTGTAGCCAGGAATGAACTTTTTGTAGATCTGGTGTCCAAAGTAACAAATGCAGCAATGGTGAAACGGAAGAAGATTGTTGATCAAAACCAAAAGGTCAACGCGCTTGCTGGCGAGATTGAACATCTAAGGGAGGTCATACCAGAGCATAAACTGAAAAATCAGCAAATCCAGAGCAGTGATGGAGAGACTGTAGCTGATACAGTGGCCTGGACAATCGGCAAATTAGGAGAAAACATCAAAATAAGTAAAGCCATTACGATGACAACAGAAGCAAGTAATGTTATTGGCAGCTATGTTCACGGCCCTTTTGTGACGTCATTAGGAGGTTGTTCTCTGGGGAGGTATGGGGGAATGGTTGCCGTAAAGGCGAGGCAAGGAGATGCTGACATGGATTCCGTGCAGCGTTTGGCCAATAGATTGGCACAGCATGTGGTGGGGATGAATCCGTCGGTTATCGAAGAAGATGGTAGTGAAAATGAGGCAGTACAAGACGGAGAAGCGAGCAATGTGTTGCTGGAGCAGGAATACTTGCTTGATGACAGTGTAATAGTAAAGGACTTGTTAAATAGAGAGGCAGTGGAAGTTGTTGATTTTGTTCGGTATGAGTGTGGTGCATAGTGGTTATTCCTTGGATTTGGTTGTCATGAGCTGAGCTTACTAAGCTTTTCGAAGGGCTTTGTTGTCACAAAAAGTATCGGAAATAAATAAATTGCTGTTTTGTTGTTCCTATCAACACGCTTGAAGAAAATAAATAAAGCAAAAACAATGTAATATACCAGCTGTCTCGACGTTTTTTTTTTCGGGGGGGGGGGGAGGTGGGGGTATTGATGTTTTGGGTGTTAGTCTTCTTGTAGGGTAATCCGTATCATATGATACATCTGCTAACACTCAAAACCTCAGCTGCTAAAAGCTACAATGGTGGTCTACTGCCCTTATCGATTCTTTTGCGTTTGAGTAGCTATCATAAGGATAACGTAATGTGCTTGTGCGATTGGATGTGTTCGGTCTATATAGTGAAAGCTGTTAAACCGGCCGCGAAGATATGCTTCTGAATGTTGCGTTTGTACCAGTTTAATAGAGACGATATGAAACCTCAAGATTATGCTGCAAGCTGATAGAGGAATGAAAGAATATGCATAATAAAACAGATGTGCAACTTGCGTTGTTTCGCGGTTGCTGATGATTAATTATTATGGCGCCCATGCAACTTGCTGTTTCCTCTCGTCGCTGCGTGGTTGGAACACAGCATTCCTGTACCCTTTTTGGGTCCATTCATACTAACCGGTCTCCAAGAAAGACTTAATAGTATAAATTATTTGAAGAGGGCCAGAGTTTTCGGCAACGCACTGAAAATCTAACGGTTTGCTCTTTCACATACTCTCTGTTAGCATGGTAACTTTCCAGGCTGTCCAAAACTGGGTTGGCCTGTTTCCCTATACAAAAATGAAGGTAGAGGCTGTTAGTTATCGTTTTACCCTTTACTGATGTATTACGATTGCGTTTTTAGAACAATTTATTCGAGATTTATGTTAAGAAGTTGAATTCCATTGCCGGCATAATTATTGGCCTTATTTTGCGCCGCAGTCCTGCTCTGCCAAATCACGCATGCGCTGTATGACACTTTGGGCTGAGCCATCCGCAGTGAAGAAATCTTTGCTCGGATCGCTGACAAGTGACTTGAGTTCTTCTTCGTTAATTTTCGGTCCGCCCCCGATGGTAATCACGTGTGTGCCGTTTATCCTTGGATCCTGTAGGTTGAGATGATAATATGGAATGAAAGGACGAGAGTAAGGGCCAGTAATACAACAGCAATAAAATTCCCCATTTCATTTCTTAAGGGAGGAATACATTAATATTTGAACTGCTTGTTGATTTATGTGATTTGCAGACCACCCGTGTTGGCGTGTGATCCTCCACCCCTTCTTTCTCCCCCCCCCCCCCCCCCCCCACACACACACACACACACGCTCCACTGGAAAAAATAAATAGGCCAAAAAATACCCTCTTTTTGTAATAAAATTTAGGAGGCGCGATAGCAAAATGGTTACCGCGCTGAACTCCAGATCGCCGTGCCCGGATTTGAGCCCTGGCCAGGGTCATTTTGTTGTGTTCTTGGGCAAGACAATCTCACAGTGCCTCACTCCACCCAGGACTAGCATTCCATCTAGGGGGGGGGGAGGGGGGGGGGGTAGAAATACTCCTAGTCGCTTCATGCGACTAGGGCTATCCTCAAACCGGGATAAGCTCCAGCTTAATGGGTTACTAGGCTCGAACCCAGACCTTTTTGTTTGCCATGTAACAAGGATTATGAGAACCGATTGCTTTTGAAGGATAAACTTACTGAGTAGTAACTCATAAAGTCTCCATCTGAAAGCACAACCAGGAACTTTGGTACGTCTAATCTAGCACCACTCTCCTGTCGAAACAGCTCCTCTACTGCCAGCTCTAGACCCTCATCAATTCCTAAAACAGCGAAAATAAGGTAAAACAATGCTGGTGCATGCAATCGAACCCCTTCTTGCGGACTCTTCTATAATGCGGATACCTTTATATTATGTTCAATGGTCATAGAAAAATTAGAATTCAAATAAACTCTACCTCTATAATACGGACACCTGTATGATGTTGACACTCAGCTCTTCCCATTTGGTGCCGTTTTTAAACAGGTTCTGCTGTACTGGGAATTAGAAGGAAGGGGTCGGTTCATCTTGTTCATTCAACTGAACTGTTCGTTCAAATTTCAAAACTGTTATCCTATAGAATTTGTTTTAAAATTTTTGACCAAAAGATCTTCAGTTAATTGTTCTGACATGCAGTTTTCAGGGAGATCGCAAAGTGCAAGTCGAGCAAGAAAAGCAATGCAAACAGTTACTGAAAATGTGAAATTGTCCGGAAGCAGAAATTTTTGCCTTGGGCGAGCCGGACATAATCTCCCGAGAGGGGGAAACTCACTCATTTTGCCTAAACGGGTATGTGCCGCCCAACAGCGCATGGTTTTCGCGAACTTGAGTCTTAAATTGGGTATACAATTTTACTATTGAAAAGGGCCGGCAGGCAAATTTTCCTTAAGTCCCCCCCCCCCCCGGCCATAACCTCCAGCTGCCTTAAATCCAGCTAGACAGCTACTTATCAGCGTACAGAATTTTTTCAATATAATTTATTTCATTTATTTTGTATCGCTTTCTTGAAAGACTCCTCGCATATTAGATTCGCAAACTCCCACGGACGCTCGTGCGCCCACTCCCTTTCCATCGTTCACCTTCTTTAGAATAATAAAGTGAGCTATTATCAGGGTCTCAGCTAGACTTCGAGCAGCCCCTATTTTTTCGCAGTCCGTCGAGCGTGAAGCAAAAAAAAAGAGCGCGCTAAAATTGGGGACAAGGCGAGCGGAAGCGAAGCGTGTTTGCGTTTGCGTTATCGCCTCGTCCCCAATTTTTGCGCGCTCTTTCTTTTCGCTTCATGCTCGACGGACTGCGAAAAAATAGGGGCTGCTCGTAGTTTAGGTCTCAGCTTCCTCGTATCTTCAAGGATTCAGTTGAAAGGAAAGTAATTAGCTGAACTAAAACAACCCAAAGTGATAAATACCCGTAGCTCCTTCGCTGTAAACGAGTTCGTCAATGGCAGACTCCATTTCATTCGAGGAAAAGTATGTTGTGAGGTTAAAAACCACAACGGGTTTCATGGTAAACTGTACAAGACACACATGTGTCTTCTCGGGTCCCACGGACATGTTGCGTATCATGTCAACAGCAAAACTTTTTATCGACCAGAAGCCCGCTACTTCCATGCTAGTCGAGCCGTCGAGGAGTATTGCCACGTCCAGTGACGTCACACATGAGCCTGAAGTGAGACATCAATACAGAGTGACGAAACATTTAATTTGTTAATAAGAAATAAAAACGTTACTCTGTTTAAAAAAAAACGTATCAAAAGTGGAATTTAATTCCAAACGTTTCGGCTGAAACAATAGCCTTCATTTCAGTTTAAATCTTCGTCCTGGTGGATTTTTTGATCCGCGCACTTAGAAGATTTCTCATTCCGATTAATCACAAAAAGAATTCCTGCAGGTTAGGTAAAAGCTGTATTGTACTTTCAGTTACCATATATGCGCGGTATACTGATAAAAGAGCCGGAATGTTACACGGCTGCCCGAAGATATGGATTTTATCTTTGAATAGTAAGAAAAATATTTTCCGAATGAACATAGTGTAAGTTTCTTAATGACTAGGTGCAAGAGCGGGAAATGACGTCATACAGTAGTAAAGATATCGCCACAGGGATTTGGTATGAATTTTTCGAGTGGCCTCTTTTGCAGTAAAGCACTCGTGTTAGCCTGTGTACAGCCGCTCGTGTCTCTCTAATAAATATGGCCACATTTGAATGTGTCTAGAGCTTTTACACAGTTCTCGAACCAAGATGGACTACCAGAAAAGCAATAAACTCAAGTGGTGGCGTTAAGTACCTCTGCCACTAATTTATCTATTAAATCACAGTCGATGATAGAAAGTTTCGAGTTATCGAGGGTAAAATTAGTAAAAAAAATCAGAGGCTTGAGGGAAATCGAAAAACATTCGACTTGCATGTGGTAGGTTAGAGGTTTGAGTTATCGGAATTCAAACTGGAATTTTGACGTTAGATATTTATGCATCAGTCAATTCCAGCAGTGCCCATCCCCCCCCCCGGGCAACCCCGGGGCATTTCCTAATGTTGCCCGTCCCGGGGGTGGGGCATTTGCGTACCTCGGGTTGACCCACGGGCATTTGACACGTGGTTTCGAAATCGTGGAGTGAGTCGCGTATTCGTGATGGAGGCGTTTATAGGCCAAGACGTGGACTACGTTGCAGATTAGCTAGTCCATGAAGGACTAGAGAAGCTCGTGGATGTTCATGGATGTTTTTAAAGGTATATTTTCTCAATTTTAGATATTTCTTCATTGTCAAGAAGCAACAACTTGTGTTATATTCTTATATCACCTATCGAGAGATTGAAAACAATCAACCCGGGAGCGGGGCATTTGCCCGGTTCCCTCATCCCCACCCCGGGGAATTTACCAAAGAAATGCTAATGCCCGGGGGTCAGCCCGGGGGGGGGGGGGGGGATGGGCACTGCTGGAATTGACTGATGCATTACTGCTAAACTCAACGGAGACACGCATAGACTGACTTACCTTCTGCACAAGTGACCGCAAAAACGGATATCATGAAAACAACTGCTCCGAAGTTCATCTTTATTCTAGAAGACTGAATGACACACGTATGAACAAAATTAACAGACATATATACCTCTTGGCGTACATGTTCACATTTTGCTTTAATAACAATGTTAACAGCTTTTGAGATTACTGAAAGATTTCTTTTAAGAACTTGTTGCCCTTCGAGCAAAAACTTTCGGCACTATAAGCCGGGGCCAAACGAGGAGGAGAGTTGATAAGAGTTCAAACTCTCGCTCTCGTTTGGCCTGTAACTCATGCGCTCTCATCGACTTTGAACGTGCTCAAAATTTTCATGGTAGTCGATCAGAGTTTTCTCTCGTTTGTAGTCGGACTCTCGACGACTCTCGTTCTCGTTTGGCCAGAGTTGATGGTAGTCGGCGAGAGTTGACAAAAACTCTCATGAGAGTCAATTCTCATCCTCGATTGGCCCGAGCTCAGTTAAGGGTACTAAACCAAACCAAATTTAATGCTGTTGATTGAAAAATGGCAAATTATTGTAAGCGAATCACAAGTCCTTTGCATATATGTTTCACACAACCGAGAGCGTCCGTTATAGCGCCTGAAGTGGATGCTGCTCTCAGAAGCTTCAGTGTAATGTATTTAACAAAAATAACAAAAACAAGTCACTGTCATACCTTGATTGATGAATTTTTGCGTTGGTATATTCTCCGTGATTCTGTGATTGCAGATGAGTTTTGGAAGGTCATTTATACAACTGCCACTAAGGCAACTTCAAAGGGTTTCATTTTACCTCATTTCATAATTTTAATTTAGGAATCGATCCTTTTAGCAAAAAGCCTTTTATTATCTTAGATTATACACTGCTAAGAAAATTAACATATTGCGTTGTAACATTGCTGCTCGTAAAAAGTATTTGTATTTGTTTGGTTTCAATAACTAGGAAAACATTTTCTTTGAAAAACATACCAAACAAAATAGCTACCTCCATTCGGCTGAAGTTAACCTTTGCCGGGTCAATCTGTTTGCTTTCGTCCCAGCTTCTCTCTTTTTAAAACATTCGACTTGAAGATGTAGGCGCATTAAACAGATAGTGGAAAACAGATTTGCTGGAAACGCATCTATTGAAATTAACCAGTGGAAATCGCTAATTGTTTCTCGCAAAAAGAGTGAATTAAACATTCCGCACAGAATCGACAACTGTTTCTCGGTAACCCGATCACGGCCCTAAGTCCACAAGTGCACGTTAGTGTTCAACTAGGCGTTTTCAAATTAATTCTTTGAAAGGCACATGTCAGGAGCACACGTAGAATTATTTCTGTGTTCACGGTTAGCTTTCTCCGAACATTCACATGAACTGTAACAAGACCGTGTTCAAGATCATAAAGAAACCGACTCTCCGGACAAAAAACCATAGTCATTTGAGCTATAATTTGTCACGAAGACGAAATATACGCTTTTATCGACTTGCAAGTTTTTGAACGAGTTGTTCGTTCTCTACAATTCTCTCAACCTTTTACTTTTATTATAACAAATCACCTTGAAAAAATGGTTTTCCGATCCTGGAAGGGCGATATTTTGCGATGCAAATTTTACGATTTTGCATAAATTATTTTTTTGAATTTGTCACAAATGTTCGCGATTTCGTGATGAAGATCGATTAAAATCAAATATTTCAAGAGAGAAAAGCGGCTTGAAAATAGCGGGGAGGGATGCTCTCTGAATTTCCCGTTTCTCGAGCATGAAGCGAAAAAAAAGCCCGCGTGAAAATTGGGGACGAGGCGAGGCAAGGCGACTGCGAAAATAAATTCGGCACAACAAGAGCACGCCGTTTCAAACCAAGCCAGGCCTGCCGTGCTAAGTAGTCGTGCCGAACTTAATTCAGCCTGAAAGTGATAAATGATCATCGAAGTGAATTTACAATTTAAGCAATTGGAATAAAGAAGCCTGAAAAAGATTCAGGGCTTCAGCCTGCCGAACTGAAGGGTTTCAAACTTGCCTAGTTCCTGTACCGCTTTTTCCTAGGCGTTCGCGATATACGCTTTTACTGATGATCGATTTGCTAGTTTTTAATGAGTTGTTTTGAATTTCCCGTTTCCCGTACCTTTTATCAAATTCTGCCCCTTCCTTGTGCCGTTGTTTGTTGCAAAAAATATATAACTTACTAACAATATATTATTAATATATTACTTGACTCGAGAACAAGACAATAACTGAGTAAATTCAAGACTCGTTTTGAAAAGTAGATATTGAACATACTTCTCCATTAAGAACAATAAAAAATAGCGTGTATTGGAGTATTCTAAACTAACATATGCACAACAGAAATCTGTGAATACTGACATAAGATGCACTTGAGTCCAGGGTTGGGCATTAGCGCTCGCCCACTCGCCCAGGCGAGTGTCAAAACTGTCGGGCGAGTACAAATCATTAATCACTCGCCCGGTTTGGCGAGTACGATATTTAGCTCCAGAATATATAATTCCAAATAAGCGTAACCAGAAGTCTATAACTAGAAGTCTACATCCCTGGTAATAGGCTTTGAGATATGTCTTTCGCGTGTACCTCGTGCTCCTCGCGTGTAGGCTATTTTTAGAACAGCTTTGCCGCGAACAAGTAGCCAATCACATTGAAGTATTTTTTAATTCGCGCCTTTGATTGGTTGAACAAATTTTTGAAGAAAAGCAGAACTGCAGAGGACAAGTGAACTCGAGCGAACGGCATTACGAAATTTCTGTTTGTTGGTCATCGTAATTTCCGTTTTGTGAGGATTAAATCTTCTGGACAAGAATCATCAGGCCATCTTTCATCGATGACGATAGCATCGAAGTTGTAAAAATTCGGAGCATCCAAATATAAAGCGAGAGGACCTCAGTGTTTTGGAGTCAGAATACGAAATGGCAGCGGGCAAGATAGACTAATTCCGAGTCAAATTCAAAATGCGAAGACACTAAAGATTAATGGTACTCTCAAGATGAAGACAGGCATTAAGAGAGCAAGTGCATTTTGGCACAGGTTCGTTGCTATTTTGAAAAACAAAACCGTGGTCCCTGAAGCGCTCAACATCGAGCGCGGAATGAACGGAATGAAGTTTGATTCGTTTGAGAACAACATTCAGAGAAAACGACAAGTTTGGCGAGTTTCGCATGTTTTTGGAATTATAAGGACGGCATGAAAACAAAAGACTGACTAAGGTAATGTACTTGTTTTAATATGAATAGAAATACGAGTTTAATTCATCGAACAATGATGATTTCATTCACATCCGTCAAAAGTTTAATTCAAGTTGTGCTTCTCGGGCACTTCGCAGTGTGCAGCTATTGTGTTGTGTATGTTGTTCAGTATTTTAACACGAGGATATGCTGTACAAAATAAAGACACACTTAACTACTAAAAGTTTGGGGAACTTCTGTTCATAAATTCTCTCGTAAATTATAAAAAGTCGACCTGTTTGTTTTGTGAGTTTGTCTACGGAAACCCGGCGACGGGTTGCTTTTTCACTCGCCTTCAAATGCCACTGAACAGACGTTTGAAATCACTATCTACGATACTACTTCTGTCGAAATGTGAGAATTAAAGAGAATGGCCTGTCAAGTGTTTTGATTTATTTCACCTGCCACTTTCCAAAATCTTCGGCCGCAACTTAGAACTCCAATCGTGTCGAAATAGTGGGTTACGTCATTTTCTCGCGAGACATCAGTTTCTAAAAATAGCGTACACGCGAAAGACATAGCACGCGCCCCAATACCAGATGTAGACTTCTAGTTATGGACTTCTGGCGTAACTTTATGCTTTCCACTTAAAAATAATCTACACTGTCCACAGCTAATAGTTTATAATGTTTACCATTTCGAAATCTCCCACAAACCTGGCACTTTGCCGCAAATAAATTTCTGGTTCGCAAACATACAAAAATAGCTTCGGTTGGTATAATCGTTAGATGATAAAGAGACACTATATTTGAACTCACTTAGTGTTAAAAGTCGAGAATTCTTCCAGGGGTATCTAAATTATCTGCTAGCAAGAAAATACCTCTCCTGATAACAGCACGTCAACAACGGTCCGCGACTCTCGCGAATACGGAAGTGAAGAAAAAGCTAGACACCACGGGCTGCTAAACACAGATGATGAGGGATGATATCGGATTATGAGTCAGAGCCTGAGATGTCCGAAGAATATGAGCTGAAATACCTTGAAAATGAACTGGGAAACTCAACTGAAACCTTGCAAACTTCCTTAAACTAAGAAACAACATCAAACGTGATTAAAATTTAAAGTTTTATGTTCGTGAATGGGGGGGGGGGGGGGGGGTTAATACTTTCTGCGTTTGTGTGGAGCTAATAGAGTGGGCGAGTGCAGCTTGAAGATCACTCGCACAAATGGCGAGCGCTCCGAAATTTTAGTTTCCAACCCTGCTTGACTGAAATTTTTGGAAATAATTTTACTTCAATGCGTGAAAGTAAATTACCTGACAACATTTACATATATCTTGCTCCAAACGAAAACAGCTTTTTACTTCAAGGAGGAATTTTCTTGACGACCCCCAAAAAGTGGAAGCCGAATTTGATTCCACGGACGCCTTGTTTCATTGAAAATAGTCGGAATAATATCTTCGCATGCGACGAATAGTTCTTGGCCAAATAATTGTGCTTTCAGATAATATGTATCAACGGAATTTAAAACAAATGTTTCGAAACATAAATGCCGCCTACTTTGCAAATTGAAAAGAAAAATAAAATGTACTTTTTTTACGTATTCTTCCCAACTTCATGTTCTCGACGCGACTTGATGCCTCGAGACAACGGCCTGAGCATGTGTAATATGCCTCCTCTGTGAAAATTTACTTCCGGCCGCGTCTTAGAATGAGTCGCGTCCCGGATCTTCTCTAATAACTCGGTAGAGACACGGGCTTGGCACTCGTTTAGTATGCCAGCAATACAGGGAACTTATTCCTCTGCATTATCTTGCGCAACGCATGAGAAAACAAGGAAACTCCTTTGGAACTCAGCAAATCTTCTTTTATTGTAGAATAAACCTCTACGGCTACCGAAGGTAATCGTAGCTGAACGGCTGGTTTATCGAGGTAATCATTATGAGATTGAAATGAGGTATTCATTAAGGCAATCTTTGGATCACTATCTGTATTTGGGCCAAGTCCTCTATGTAAAAATCATTTAAAAAGCTACCAAAAGTGCCTTACTTATTACAGGATAACAAAAGTGGTAAATTTAACTTGAACGTGCTGCTTTTTGTACTCTTGGAAGTCTTTAAAAGTGCCGCATAATAAACAACTCTTAAATTGCCTTTTTTAGAGCCCTAAAAGTGTACTTTAAACAGCTCTTAAACTTGCCACTTTTACTTTAAACTGTTTTTAAAATTGCCACTTAAAACAGTTCTTTAAATTGCCACTTTTAAGAGTTCTTAAAAATGCACTTTAAACAGTTCTTAAAATGCCACTTTTGAGCCTACTCAAAAGTGCATTTTTAACAGTTCTTAAAAGTGCCACTTTAATTTTCGATGTAAATTTACGAC
This sequence comes from Meandrina meandrites, assembly GCA_963693305.1. Classification (NCBI taxonomy): domain Eukaryota; kingdom Metazoa; phylum Cnidaria; class Anthozoa; order Scleractinia; family Meandrinidae; genus Meandrina; species Meandrina meandrites. Next base: position 11,139,851 of record OY855906.1, read on the forward strand.
TTTCGGTCTCCTTTTTTGTGATTTTTACATTGAGGTTGGCGTCTAGATGCTAATAATGCAATCACCAAGGTGATCGATTAGCAACAGTTTGTGCGAAGGCTGCTGCGCACTTGTCTTTCACTACTGATTTCTGGTACAAAAGAGATCTATTGGACGTGAAAAAAATTACTTTTACAGGGGGAAGATTGATGTTGTTTTCAGAATATAATATTTTCAATTAAAGATCCAGATTAACTTTTGAACGTTAGTACTTTTTCTAAGTTTATCTGAGGCGAAGCTGTAGCGAGCTTAGTTACTTACAATATTCAAGATAATTATCTTTAAACCTTGGGTTGAACGTGTCAGGGATAAATCATTGACATGTTGCGTAAATTAAAAGATAAGTATTCTTTAGAATTCTGTTTGTTCAGGGACAGATGGTAACACTTTTGTTTTGACTTGAAAATCGTAAACGACTTAGTATTAAAATATGGAAGTGGGTTGGATCAGAGCTAGTGTAGTGACACGCCTTTTCTTCTCCGAAGTATCTTGTTAAGTGGTTTGTTTGAATTGACTTCATAACAATCTTTAGTTTAACTTTTTTTGTATAATCTTCTAACTAAAGTTTAATTTTATTCTTTAAAAATGTTCTCTGTAATTTTTATATTGCTCGTGTTGTTTTGTTTTGACCAGGCATTTTCGGGATCGTAGTAAGACTTGGAAAGAAAGAGATTTTGACAATGTTTACTCACGGGAAGGAACGTACTTAAAAGTAGTTTACTACGCATGTGTACCTGTTCGTAGAATGGACTGCGCAGGTCATTTCGTAAGCATAAATCAAGAATTTTGACATTTTGACAGATGATTGACATTTTCTACCTGGTCCCAATAAAAGAGCTCGAGCAAGACTTTTGAGTCAGATGTCACTAGATGTTGTGAACAGCTCGTACAGTCAAAAAGTGCAGAGCATAAGAAACTGTTGCCAACAAGAAGTCCTGTACTTAATTATAGAAGACAAAGGACCGAGCTAATTTCTCCAAATACAGTGAAGTCTTCTTCCACAGATCATTGTAAGGTAATCATCAAGGCAATCTTTAAGGTAATCACTAAGGGACCAGTCAATGCTTAGCGCCTTCGGTTGGGTGGGGGGGAGGGTGCGATGAATTTTTGCTACTACACTGTTAGGGTTATTTTTATTTATGGTGATCCCACCGCCACCTGAGAAATATAACACAAGAATAAAAGATTAGTTTGAAATGCAGAAATCCATCATGGGATCGAGTCATTAGTCTATTTGCTAAGTATGAGCAGATCCAAATGTAAGCTTATGTAACTGTATCTGTTGTAACTATTGTAAAAGTATTGTTATAATCAGTATCTTTATTCTTGTGGTTCTGAGGTATTTTCTGAGTTCGCGGTTCCTTATACTTAGGTAGGGTCTTATTCCACTCGTGACAATAACAAGGAATCATTGTTGATACGCTGCGAAATGCCAAAAATTGAGTTATGAGCAGAGATGACATATACTTTGTTTAGTTTTTAGGCGTTTCATATCTTTATTTGTGCGCACTATTGGAAAAAAAATCATTATAAGTTCACAAAATGGTCACCTACAACGCAACTCGCAAAATATCCGCGCGTATTATATGCTAAACCATCGAATAAGGTGTATCTAGCCAATGACCGTGGTCCGTGCTACCAGGGAAATACAGTATAGCAAACACCGAAAAATTCCAGTCTTTCTGCCGCCGAGCAAAACGTTTCTTGTAATCTTTTCTCTAAGAAACGTCTTCAAGTTTGTAAAATCAAAGTTTTTCCCGACATGCGTTGTCTCAGTGTCATGTTTGTCACCGCAGTATGTTTATTATTTCTACTAAAGTTAAAATGGCCGGAAAATGAGAGAATTACGATAAGGTTATAGTATTTTAACAGAAACGTCCATTTTTTTTACAAATTTTTAGTCAGTGACAACAATTTCTAGGTTTTAATGTATATATCATGCCTGATTACCACAACAGTATTTTCATATTTATCCTTGTAATCTCGTGAAAAATTTGTTGTATAAATTTTTGTAACCCAAAAAGAGCGATGAATTCTGGGATAACCCGTTGTATTCTAGGATAGCTTTGGATCGTTCCGGTCGTCCTAATCGTCTGAGGGTGCAGTGGTTTCCATCAATCGCTTGTGTCGTTCCGGTCGTCCTAATCGTCTGAGGGTGCAGTGGTTTCCATCAATCGCTTGTGTCGTTCCGGTCGTCCTAATCGTCTGAGGGTGCAGTGGTTTCCATCAAATCGCTTGTGTCGTTCCGGTCGTCCGGATAGAATTTGAAGCGATCCAGACGACCGCGATCGTCCCGGTCGTCCCGGTAATGTTTCCATTTGATCGTCCCAGTCGCTTGGATCTAATTTGAAACGACTGGGGCGACCGCGCGAGAAGACCGGGATGATTATAGAAACCAGGCCTTACAGTACAGAGGATCGAAGCCAACTGAGCCAACAAGGTTGGATCGTACCTTTGAAAACCTTAAGATCACAAAATGCGATTCCGATTTCAGATCATTTCATTAAATTTAATTTCCATTTTGGATCCAGGTCTCCAACCCAAGATGCTGATGGAAATTACACCTAATGGTCTCAGCGGCAAAATTAGCCAGTGAAAAATCGCTAATCATGATTGTTTCTCGCAAAGGAGTGAATGAATCGGCAGTTGTCGCTTGGTAACTAGATGCCCCAAGTTTACAACAGGTGTTTCTCAAATGAATTCTTTCAAAGGCACAATTGTTTCTGTGTTCAGTTACCTTCCTCGGAACATTAACATGAAGACCGCGTTTAAGAACGTAATGATATAAAAACTGCATTAAAAGAAAAACGAAAAAAAACCCTATTGTTTGTCATGAAGGCGCAATATACGCTCGTATCGATTTGCAAGTTTTTTTTAACGAAGTGTTGGTTCTCTACAATTCTCTCAACCTTTTATTTTTATTATAAGAAATAAGTTGCCCGATTCTGGAAGGGTGATATTTTTCGATACAAATTTTAATGTGCGATTTTGCGTAAATTATTTTATTGAATAGCGTGGCGCTAATAATTGCGTAGGATGACCAAAAGGGAAGATTGAAGCGGATTTTGAGATGTACTCGAAGCGTATTTTTGACTTCGGGCTGAGGTGGACTCTTTTCAAAAAAAAAAACAACTAGTGTCCAGGTCAGTACGGTCACAAAGCTGACTGCGTCCCTTTAATATTGACTGCAAACATCTTTTAATGCGAGGTAAACAATTCTCTAGTTTCCTGGACTTTGATTTATTTTTCTACTTTTCAATCAGTTTTTTAATTTTATTGCAGTGTTTGTTTGTTGTGAAATCCTTTTATCTTTTTCACATCTGAATGGCTTTTAAGACGAATATCCATTGATCATGATTAACTATTGTTGGTAAACATATCACTCCTTCTAACTGATAGCTACTGATAAACACCGCCATCTCGTAATTTTTAAAGTTAAACCAGTGAGTAGCACTTCCGCGAGCTATACAGACTATATTTCAGTTGTAAAACTCTTTTATTTTCTCCTACGCGTTTCGTGTGACTAGCGCACACTTCGCCAGAGAGTTTTAACATCACAAACAAGTATGCCTGTATATACCTTCACAGTTAACACAAACAGAATTCTACATTTCGTAAAAAGACACAACTATGGATTTGCGTATACAAACCACTTGGTTATGCGTCTAGAAAACAGGCGAAAAAATATGAATGGCGTGACATATTTTAAGCGTGACATGAGGCCCAACGTTTAAGCTGTATTTGGGTAATGTCTGAATAAAAAAGAATTGGATGAAGACCAGCTTGTATCATCAAACGCGAAGTTATGCTTTTCTGCTGTATTACTTCAGTAAGGAATGGCTCCCGGTTCCCAAAGGTAATTGTGCCAAACAAATTCAGTTATCGAATGATAAAAGAATTATTAAATTCGGTTTTCGCAAAATATCGTGATTTGTCGGTGTCTCGCTGATTAATTATTTACCTCAGCCTTCGGCTTCGGCAAATAACTGATTTGCGCACCACTGACAGATCACGCCATTTTGCTCAACCTCGTCCAATAATTGTTAAATACTTCAATACTTTTCTTCAAGTATTTATTTTCGACAGTTTCTTCATTTATTTTCACAGGAGCCTTTGATTAATTCTTGTAAAGCAACCCCCGTTGCCAGGGACGTCAACGTGTTTTGAATGGTGTGTCCCCAGGCAAAAAAAAGTCACCAATCACCAGAGACGACCCAAGTGTCATGGACACTCATTTAATTCACAACCAACAGAATGACTACATTTTCAGGGCGTCCTCCTTGCTCAAGTTGGGTTTGTAATCACGTTGTCTGATCGGGCTGTATGTTTGCCAGAGAAAGAACGTACGATAAGTTTGAGAATAAGTAGTTTTTCAATTTCGTCTTGTTGCTGTGAAAAGGGAACTGTAACTAAAACACGTCCCGAGCCTTGATTCTGCAGGTTTTCATAACTGAGATAGGACGCCATCAAAAGGTACGTAAGATTTCAGTAGTCTCGATACACATAACATAGAACGCCGCTCATGGTTTTTGAACTTTCAGTTCTGCGAAAAACTTAGCATGTTGCGGGAACATTCCCAGATATATGCTGCTCAGAAAAAGAACAGCTTCTATTTTGAAATGCGTAGTTGGTGGTGTGGCGCAGTAGTGAACGTAAATGGTCACTCTCTCATATAAAAGCTGCTCTTTGATCCTCGAGAGAACTGGGGACTGGAAACATTGCGAAACGTATTATAAATTAATGTACGATAGACACTCAGAAATCCACTTGTATGTAAATGCATGTGACAGTTTTCGATCACTGGATTGAAGAGCACCTTGTGTGATTCGCCTTTTTCAATTGACTTGTTCTTTTGAGGGATTGCGATGAATGACAATACTTTAAAAGCTGTGCATTGTTTGGAAAACTTGCAAATGGAATGATATAGTTTTTAGGTTCCAAATTCTTGATTTGTTTCAAGTTTTGCAATTTCAAATTATCAGCTATCAAATGTTCGTAGTTAAGTCGGTTGATCCAAATTCGCTTAAGGGAACGCTGAAACATAAAATTTATTCATAAAGATATATTTGGTTGTTGGTTTAGTTAGAGTCAAGGACCAGACAGGAATACTCGAAGTGATTCACGCAACCCGCGCTTTAGCGAGAAGTGAATAATCTGTGGCTGTGTCGCTCGAAGAAAGATCCCTTTTGTAAGAAATTGGAAGGCATTTTCTAAACTGTTTTTTTTCTTTTATTCGAACCGTGAACCTCTGCAAAGAAAAGAAATTGAATGGCAACCTGGCAATTGTACAGTCAAATATTTTGGCGTGGAAAGTAAAGCTTGATTACCTTGTTTCCAAAACAGAACACTCAGGAAAGAATTCTTTGATCCTATGCCGAAAATCACTAATTTTGGACCTCGCAATGTTTTGAAATGGTAAGGTCCTCAAGCTAAGTTACCATTACGTTACGTAGTTACATTCTGAGCAGGTTTTATTGAAAAACGTTGTAATGGAGTATTTAAAAACCCACAGTTTGCACAATTCTGATCGTTATAACGAATTTAATTTTCGATCCATATAAACACTGCCCCCGAGAAAAACGCCAAGGAAAAAACAGATGGGAAATTTGTATTTTAATTACTCTCAGCGCTTAAATCGCCATGTTTATACAGAACAAGAGTACTAAACATTTAGGACCAGAACTATAGATTCACTATGAAATCCTGCTTTAAACAATATGATTTCTCCAATCAGTACTACTGCCATCAGCCTTAAAACACACCAGAAATTAATCCAACGATTGCTGTTAAACACACCTCAACTTAACATATATCAATCAGAATGGAAATTAACAATGAATAAAATTGTAGTGTAAATAGGATTCTTTAAAGATGCCAAAAAATTCGTGAACGATGTCAACAAGACAGGATGCTAAATCTCTCTTATGTCACTGTTGAGTGAAGCCATGTTTTCACTTTATACCGTGATTAAATGTTGTTAATTTCATCCTTGACAAAATAAATCGTAAGGCAATTTATCACCAGTTTCTGGAATTCGAAAGGCGTTCACAAATGAATATGTTAAGTAATTATTCGTTCAGTAATTATCCATTTTCGTTTCTTTCTTTCTTTACTTACTTATTTACTTAAAAATTTCTTTTTACTGCAATATGGTGCCCCCAGCCCCTCTCTCTCTGCGGTCCCTGGTCACAGGTGAAGCAAAATATTTTCAGTCAGATTGAATTTTAGAAGGAGTTTTAAAACTCAAAGCCATGCGACAGTGAAAGTAAAGCTACAGAAGAAGGGCTCGTGAAAGGAAAAACAAATTATTCATGAGCAAAAATAAAAACTTATACATTTCCTGTAGACCAATATGCAAAATTCCATTGAATACCCAGACCGCCATTGGGTCTTGTCATGTAAGCTTCGGGCTTTGATCTGACAACGTTAATTGAAATCTCTGTATAACGAGTCTTCAAAAAGACCGTCCACCCAGTGGGTGCAACAACGGTGACAATTTTCAGGTGTGAAACACTTTATTTGTTGACTTGGTGATAAAAAAACCTAAAAGCAAACTCGAACATTTTACAAATCGAATCGTCACAGATTGAATAGATGTTAAGAGCATGCATACAAGGATACCCTGAGAGCAGAGTTCCTGTCATTCTCGTCCCCATAGCCCTTATCGCTTCTCTTAGCCGGCGAAGACTTGGCGCGAGAAACGAAGGGCTCTGGAGACATAGGGTTTTCGAATTAATTCGATTTTTCTCTTTGAAACAAAGAATACTGAACGGGAGTAAAAGACGCAATGACTTTCTCATAGATTCTTTTGGAGCATCGTGACTGCAGATATGAAGTCCGGAAGTCCTGGAATCTAGGACTGGAAATCCTGTGTCTCCAGAGCCCTTTGTTTCTCGTGCCACGGCCCTGCCGGCTAAGAGAAGCGAAAAGGGCCATGGGGACGAGAATGAGTTCCTGTACAAACTAATCCCTTATCGGCGGTACTCTCGGCCCATTTTCCCTCGATCGTGTGTATAGTGTCACCTTTCGCGCGTTTTATGCATATTGTACCATTGTGTTGTTCCAGTAAATATCCTTATTTTTTTCTCAGTTCGTGAGCGGGCGGTATTCTACAAATCCTGCAATCTGATTGGTTCCGGGAGCGGGCAGTATTCTCCCATCCGCCCGGCTAGCTCGCTGTGTTTTCATTTCGCGACGAGAGGAACGAACCCATGAAAGTTTTGCTCTCCAAAATTAATGTAATTGCTCACCAACCGTTGTAAATGTGAAAGGAAAAGTAAGCAGTTGAATTAAATGCCTTGAAGTTCTCCAAAAGGCGAGTATTGATTCTCTTTATTGACAAAATCAAGTTGTACAAGTTTTTTATGGCGGATGTTTGTCGATCGTTGTTTGTGCATTCGCACTGATTTTCACGCCATTGCACTTACCTGCAAGTCGCCGACTTACATACCCGATTGATTCTTTCAAAAGCTAACTAGTAACGGAATTAAAGGCCTTGAAGTTCTCCAATAGGCGGGTATTTTTTGTATTTATTGACAAAATCAAGTTATAGTTTGTCGATCGTTGTTTATGCATTCGCACTGATTTTCACGCCGTATTGCGGTTTACTGCAAGTCGCTGGTTTACAGACTCGATTTATCCTTTTAAACGCTTTGCCTTTCTGCTACTTTTCCCCAAATCCGAATACTGCTTATCACCATTCAAGAAAATGAGATGTTTTGATTAAAAACAGTCAAATTAATTCTCGCAAAATTGTGCCGTGTGCAGACGACCAAACTTCATTCAATTTCACTTTCGTGACTCGAGATTTTTTTATGCTGTCTTTTGCTGCTACACTGTGCTTCTTTTTATTATTAAAGTTACTTTTCTCTTTGTTTTCTGATGACCTTTTCCGTGAGTACTGTTCAGTTTAGCGAATTTATATTGTTTGGCGAAAAACAAATCATTCTTCACTTTAGCCGTAGCTTATTCAACATGCACATTGGATGCGCGCGTATAATACAGTTACATTTTGTAAGACAATCGTTTTAGATTTTTTTTAAACCAAGTAAGAAAAACCATGGAAGGTTTTTTGGTTTGAATCCTCCCACCCCTCTGGAAATTCCAGTTAAGCCCCATACTTTCCTTAAAAAAATTTTGGCTTCTGAGACCCCCACCCCCTCGGAATTTCCATTGACCTTCCATGGGGTGGGTATGGATATTTTGTGGAACCACACATTGCAAAAAAGTTTGTTGATATCCTAAGAAGCTACGCTCGTTTATGTTGTCCTCCGTCTCGCCGCGTATCCAAATCGTCAGGCACATGTCGTTTTCTTTGTTTGTCTCCTCGTATTTCCTTTGTTGTATACCGTTCTTTCTTTTCCTAGTGTAATATATTTCTTTTATTGATGTCCCAGAAACCACCGGTAATTAAGTTATGTCGTCAAGAATGAATTTACGTTAAAGTACAATATATTGTTGGTGCGTTTCCTTCGATCTTCCTAGAAAAATCCCGACTTAGTAGGACAGATCGAAGCGAATCTAATCGCAGGGTAATACAATGACTACCTTGCACATGAATTTTATTAATATTCATTTTTTAGGACTGTTTAACGTATATTTTAAAAAAGTCTCTGTTTCGTTCCTTGGCAGGACAAGAAAACCATGAAGATTGTTTTAGCTTCAGTTATTTTTGCCTTGTATACATTACAAGCGTACGGTAGGTTTATCAGTTAATCATATTGAATTATGGGAGGCGTGGTGGCCTAATGGTTAGTGCGCTGGAGTTCGGATCGGGCGGTCCGGGTTCGAGCCCTGGCCGGGGCACTGCGTTGTGTCCTTGGGCAAGATACTTTACTCTCATAGTGCCTCTCTCCACCCAGGTGTATAAATGGGTACCGGCGAATTTACTGCTGGGAGTAACCCTGCGATGGACTAGCCCTGGGGAAAAGCCCTGGGAACGAGGTTGAAATACTCCTAGTCGCTTCATCCTACGGAAACCGGGATAAGCTCCGCGGCCTGATAGGCCCTTGGCTCGTATGCAGACTTTACCTTTACCTTTTACCATATTGACTTATAACGTACCATTTTTTCCTTTTCTTTTCTTTAAAAGAAGCCAAACGTTTCAATTAATCGCGTGAACAAATTTCCAAAACTTTTAAGATACCCGTTTGAGACTTCGTTTACACTAGAGAGTATTTTCCCGGATTCATAAATGTTACCGGACTCATTAACAATTAGATTATGAGCTCGAGATTTCTATGAGGTGATAGTTGATGAGGCCGCAGGCCGAATCAACTATCACCACATAGAAATTGAGAGCGAATAATCTAATTGTTTTAGTAGAATTCTAACTGAAATAAACGCAAATAATGGTTTCTAATTATTTTTCTACGCATTATCGAACTATTAAACGCTTTAACAAAATCGCACGCATTGAATTGTCCTTGGTAAATTTGCACTTGTTTACGCGCGTGCACCCGTTTTTCAATAATTTCAAGCTTTTAAAGTCAAGAAACCGCTAATGTCCTTCTTTTAGTCTTCTCGGGAATTTTTTTATCCATTTACATCTAAACTTCCTTCCAAAACTTCGGAAAAACGATAAAAACGTCGCATTTTGTGGACGACCTTCGGCAACTGCACACTAATGGCTGATAGTGTTCAATAGCTCAGCCAATCACATTGCAGCATTTGCATTAGTGTACTAGTAGAATTCTACTAATTGTAATTAGTAGAAGAAGACTAAAAGAAGGACATTAGCGGTTTCTTGACTTTCAAAGCTTGAAATTATTGAAAAACGGGTGCACGCGCATAAACAACTGCGGCAAATTTACCAAGGACAATCCAATGCGTGCGATTTTGTTAAAGCGTTTAATAGTTCGATAATGCGTAGAAAAATAATCAGAAACCATTATTTGCGTTTATTTCAGTTAGAATTCTACTAAAACAATTAGATTATTCGCTCTCAATTTCTATGAGGTGATAGTTGATTCGGCCTGCGGCCTCATCAACTATCACCTCATAGAAATCTCGAGCTCATAATCTAACTGTTAATTAGAGTATTCGGATTCGAAGGCACTAGAGGAGTAGAGTCGGATTCCAAACCGTTTACATTATCAAGAACGGTTATCAAGCAGCTGCTCGATCAACGTACAACACGAGCAAACAGGTCAAAAACAGATCAAGATGCCACTGAAAATGTGAGCTAGGCCGATGATGAGGAGGAGCTACTGTTAGAAGTCTTTCGTTTGTACCGTTCCCAAAAGGAAGACGAAGGATTGGAGAGGGAAAGCGTTGAAAGCAAGTACTAGGATATTAGGAAAGATTTCGTTGAGATGTACCGACAAGGAAATGGAGAAAAGTCACTGCCACACGATGTGCCCTTTTCACCCGTGAGAGAATTGCAAGCAAGATTAAAACCTCTAGTACAATAAACCGTAAAGGCCCGGTAATACGGGCAATAATTTTGTTCAACTTGTCTCGCAACATTGTTGCATTGCAAGTTGAACGAGTTGTTGCCCGTATTACTACCGCGTGCTCAACTTGTCTTGCATCAAATTTCAATGTTGCAAGTTGAAAAAATTGTTGCAAAGAGTAGAACTCGGTTTTAATTTGTGCAGTGTTGCTGCAACTTGCAACACTGAAATTTGTTGCGACACAAGTTGAGCACGCGATAGTAATATGGGCAACAACTTGTTCAACTTAGCTTGCAATGCAACAATTTTACGAGACAAGTTGAACAAAAACGTTTCCCGTATTATCGGGCCTTTAATATCCAGATTCAACGAAATACCTGTTCACACAACAAAACATCGCGGATTCAACAGTATTCGGATACCAAGTATTCGGATTTAAAATCTCCGGAGACAGGACCCGGAGACGTTTTTGTTTTGGATTCACACGCCTGTGTGTGAACGGCAAAACGAATCTGGTATTAAAACATCCGACTAGTGTAAACGTAGTCTGAAATTAATTCATTAGCAGCTTTTTGCCCCAGCGCCTCAAAAACATTATAAACTTACGAATCATAACCACGAAGAAAGGGACAAAGCTTGCCCTGCAAGCGGGTAAGACTGTATTAAAAACAGTCTTCCAACTTGAACCTGAACAATCTAACAAGACATAATTATTTTAAGATCTTTTTAATATGAGTTACTGCAGCAAAGAATAAACATCACTTTTAGCTAAGAGAGTTTAACCTGAGTTTTATTTGAGATAAAAAAATTTGTTTGATATGGCACGGTCAAAATTTGTGATATATAATATAAAATATTTCGGGGCTAGTCTGACGCAGCGTTTCGTCCCGACCAAGGTACTTTTCAGAGAACTTTTCTGCTAGCAAACTCGTTGAGCATCTCGCTTAACGGCCCGTTCGCAAAGCACTCTCTCTCAACGGACTTGGCGAGAGTCCGCGTTCTGGGTGCTGACCAAAAGAAACGCGGGCTCTCGGAACGAGATTGAGTCAATATGAAATCAGCCGAACCGAAGTGATCTTGCTGTCATGTTTTAGCATCGGTAATAAGACAAACTGCCGTAATGGTACTTTAAATTCTCTTCATAGTTGATCATTCCAGTTAGCTAGTTTATTTAATTTTCCATTGATACATAGGTCAAACATGCAAACCAGGCACCGAGCTCGAGTTTGCAACATGCGATCGGCGGGCCTGGGAGAAAATCGGTTGTTTCAAAGACACTTCCCGACCACTTCCCGAAATGCTTTTGAACGACAGGGACTGTCACAGCAAGTTTCACGAGCCCGGGTACCTCCTAGACTGGCACAAATTGATGGAATCTATTCACAGGTAATCTTAGTTTTTCTTTATGACACCTGATTGAGTCAATATGAAATCAGCCGAACTGATCTTACTTTTATGTTTTAGCTTTTATGTTTTAGCATTATATTTTAGCTCACGAGAAGTAACAACAGAAGAGTCGACAGTCGGTTGTCTTGAGAAGTATCACTTCAAAGGCGTTTGATTCGACTTGGTGAGCGATTTTTCTATGGGCGAATAGTCGAAGAGCCTGGCGCAGCCGAGTTGACTATTCGCTTAGGAGTTGTCGAGGGGACGACACTCTACAGGAATACATCCAGTCTATAATTTTATTAATTCTCAACAACCAAGAATGGGTTTCACTGTCAAGAGTAACGCGCGCAAGATCATGTTCCATCAGCGATTAGTAGAATTCTACTAATATACTAATGCTAATGTTTTTGGCGTTGACTTCTCCCATCCACCAGCCCTCCTCCCTCCCGATAAACAATGATCACTCCCTAAATACATCGGTCAGTGGGTTATGCTAAAACAGTTAGACGGCTCGCTCTCGGTTGTTAAATAAAATCTCGAGCTCATAATCTAACTGTCAAACATATATCAATGAGAGAACCAATCAGATTCGCGGATTTCCAACAGAGAACACACTGAGTGTACGAGTCAGGCACAGTTCATCTGACCAGCTGGGGCATAGGCACGCAACACATACACAGTCCACATAATAATTTAAAAAGTAAAGTATACAGCAAACTTTTCTCTTTTCTTTCAGTCTGGCATGTCGATGCGCTCAGAAAGCTCGTGATAAAGGATACAAAGTATTTGGTTTGAAAAATTTTGGCGAGTGTTGGAGTGGACCCTCCGCGGAGCGCAACTATGACCGTGATGGCCGGGCTATAGCTGATAGATGCATAATGGATATTGAGGGAGCAACTGAGTGTGACAAGGCATCGGACCAGGAGTGTGTGGGAATGCGTCATGCGAATTACATCTATAAACTGGTGGAAAGTAAGTTAAATGTAGAGTTCGATACTGTCGGATTATGTATATATTTTCCTCTAGCAAAACACGACTTTGTCTGACACCAGTCCTGTCAATTTAAAGCGATCTTTGCCAGGAAATGGTTATACGTGAAAACTGAAGGAAGAAGAGTTTGATTTGTTAAATATAAGCTGTTTGGGTATGTGGCTGGCAAATTATCGTTGTTACCGTCTCTGACATTTGAAGAAGCTGCGTCACATTATTTAAATTCATTTCTCTGGTGTACATAAAAACTTTAAAGAAAACACAGGCAGACCATCCTCTTTGTTTGAGGCCGCGCGACGTGCGATACGCTATTTGATCTCATACATTCACTGTAATTTGTAACGGCTGACCTCGGTTTGATTCAACTGATCGCGAGAAATGCGCGCTCAATAAAATACTGGATTTTGCATTTTTTGATCCCAAATTGTGATCTTCTGTAAGCCAGATATATAAAGTCCACTTACCTTTTGTTGTTTGTGTGGTATTTTGTGATTAATTGATGGGGTTTTGAGTCCATTAATTCCTCGCTAACTGTCGCCGCCCCCCTACAAAACTCTCTCTTCTTCTCACGCCGTTCTTAGGGTGACGGTTAGCGAGGAATTAATGCACTCAAAATACCATCAAATCACAAAATGCCACACAAACAACAAAAGGTAAGTTGGACTTACTGTATATCTGGCTTACAGAAGATTACAATTTGGGATCAAAAGATGTAAAATGCAGTATTTTATGGAACATTTCTCGCGATCAGTTACAGTGAATGTATGGCATCAAATAGATAATCGTGACGGGTACGTCAGGTGGCCTTTAATAAACAGATAGGATGGTCTCCCTGTGTAGAAAACGTCAAAACAAAATATTTTTAAGGTAGAAAAACACTAAAGAAATTCAGTTCAATTTCAATACCTCCAAACTTCAAGGTAAATCGAAAAAGGTTCGAATTATCCGAGGTCGAGTTTTTGCAGGTAAAATAAGTAAAAAAGTGGACTGGAGGGAAATCGAAAAAGGTTCGAGCTTGCGGGTGGTTCGAGTTAGTAAGGGTTTGAGCTATCGGGGATTCAACTGTAACATAAAATTAAAAACCAAGGCTTTTTTAATTTTCTTTTGTAAAACAAACGGTTATATGACAAGATAATTGCATTACAAATACATTACAATACATGACATATATTACGTTACTTAGCTTACTTCTATATATGTTTTACACAGTTTCTCTTTCTGTCAATTCTATATAGTATTAACTTACAAAGAACGTTTAAAATTAAATTTAGGCGAGAAATAAAAGTGACAAATGGAAAAAGGAAAGAGAGAGAGAGAAAAAAAATGAAGAACTTACACATTTTTCATTTCTCTGCAGGGGACTAAGACCAAGGGCCAACAAGGCTGAGATGACTGAAGAAGATTACGACAAGTTCCATAGAATGGTCATTTTCCCGATGTGTGATGTGTTGGCAATTAAAAGTAATCGTTATTCATTAAACATGCTGTGGTCAAACGATTTTATGCATTCGTGGCGCTAGAATATATATATATATATATATATATATATATATATATATATATATATATATATATATATATATATATATATATATATATATATATATATATATATATATATATTCAGTGACCATGGTCCGTGCTACCGGGGAAACACAGTGCAGCAAACACCGAAAAATTCCAGTCTTTCTGCCGCCGAGCAAAACGTTTCTTGTTATCTTTTCTCTAAGAAACGTCTTCAAGTTTTCAAAATCAAAGTTTTTTCCAACATGCACTGCCTTGTCATGTTTGTCACCCGCAGTACGTTTATCATTTCTACTACATACATACAGCCAACAACTAAAGTTGGTACATACAGCATACAACTAAAGTTAAAATGGCCGAAAAATGAGAGAATTTACGATAAGGTTACAGTATTTTAACAGAAACGTCCATTTTTTTTTTACAAATTTCTAGTCAGTTACAACAATTTCTAGTTTTTTAAATACATATATCATGCCTGACTACCACTTCAGTATTTTCATATTTATCCTTGTAATCTCGTGAAAAATTTGCTGTATAAATTTTTGTAACCCAAAAAGAGCGATGAATTCTGGGATAACCCGTTGTATTCTAGGATAGCTTTGGATCGTTCCGGTCGTCCTAATCGTTTGAGGGTGCAGTGGCTTCCATCAATCGCTTGTGTCGTCCCGGTCGTCCGGATAGAATTTGAAGCGATCCAAACGACCGCGATCGTCCCGGCAATGTTTCCACATGATCGTCCCAGTTGCTTCAACCTCGTTGCCAGGGCTTTTCCCTTTTTTAAGGGAAAAGCCCTGGTAACGAGGTTGCAGTCGCTTGGATCAAATTTGAAACGGGCGATCGAGAGGTTGGATCGTAGATTTGAAACCCTTAAGATCACAAAATGCGATTCCGATTTCAGATCATTTAACTAAATTTTAATTTCCATTTTAGATCCAGGTCTCCAACCCCATATGCTGATGGAAATTACACCTAATGGTCTCAGCGGCAAAATTAGCCAGTGAAAAATCGCTAATCATGATTGTTTCTCGCAAAGGAGTGAATGAATCGGCAGCTGTCGCTTGGAAACTAGATGGCCCAAGTTTACAACAGGTGTTTCTCAAATGAATTCTTTCAAAGCACAATTGTTTCTGTGTTCAGTTACCTTCCTCGGAACATTAACATGAAGACCGCGTTTAAGAACGTAATGATATAAAAACTGCATTAAAAGAAAAACGAAAAAAAACCCAATTGTTTGTCATGAAGGCGCAATATACGCTCGTATCGATTTGCAAGTTTTTTTTAACGAAGTGTTGGTTCTCTACAATTCTCTCAACCTTTTATTTTTATTATAAGAAATAAGTTGCCCGATTCTGGAAGGGTGATATTTTTCGATACAAATTTTAATGTGCGATTTTGCGTAAATTATTTTATTGAATAGCGTGGCGCTAATAATTGCGTAGGATGACCAAAAGGGAAGATTGAAGCGGATTTTGAGATGTACTCGAAGCGTATTTTTGATTTCGGGCTGAGGTGGACTCTTTTCAAAAAAAAAAAACAACTAGTGTCCAGGTCAGTGCGGTCACAAAGCTGACTGCGTCCCTTTAGTATTGACTGCAAACATCTTTTAATGCGAGGTAAACAATTCTCTAGTTTCCTGGACTTTGATTTATTTTTCTACTTTTCAATCAGGTTTTTAATTTTATTGCAGTGTTTGTTTGTTGTGAAATCCTTTTATCTTTTTCACATCTGAATGGCTTTTAAGACGAATATCCATTGATCATGATTAACTATTGTTGGTAAACATATCACTCCTTCTAACTGATAGCTACTGATAAACACCGCCATCTCGTAATTTTTAAAGTTAAACCAGTGAGTAGCACTTCCGCGAGCTATACAGACTATATTTCAGTTGTAAAACTCTTTTATTTTCTCCTACGCGTTTCGTGTGACTAGCGCACACTTCGCCAGAGAGTTTTAACATCACAAACAAGTATGCCTGTATATACCTTCACAGTTAACACAAACAGAATTCTACATTTCGTAAAAAGACACAACTATGGATTTGCGTATACAAACCACTTGGTTATGCGTCTAGAAAACAGGCGAAAAAATATGAATGGCGTGACATATTTTAAGCGTGACATGAGGCCCAACGTTTAAGCTGTATTTGGGGAATGTCTGAATAAAAAAGAATTGGATGAAGACCAGCTTGTATCATCAAACGCGAAGTTATGCTTTTCTGCTGTATTACTTCAGTAAGGAATGGCTCCCGGTTCCCAAAGGTAATTGTGCCAAACAAATTCAGTTATCGAATGATAAAAGAATTATTAAATTCGGTTTTCGCAAAATATCGTGATTTGTCGGTGTCTCGCTGATTAATTATTTACCTCAGCCTTCGGCTTCGGCAAATAACTGATTTGCGCACCACTGACAGATCACGCCATTTTGCTCAACCTCGTCCAATAATTGTTAAATACTTCAATACTTTTCTTCAAGTATTTATTTTCGACAGTTTCTTCATTTATTTTCACAGGAGCCTTTTATTAATTCTTGTAAAGCAACCCCCGTTGCCAGGGACGTCAACGTGTTTTGAATGGTGTGTCCCCAGGCAAAAAAAAGTCACCAATCACCAGAGACGACCCAAGTGTCATGGACATTCATTTAATTCACAACCAATAGAATGACTACATTTTCAGGGCGTCTTCCTTGCTCAAGTTGGGTTTGTAACCACGTTGTCTGATCGGGCTGTATGTTTGCCAGAGAAAGAACGTACGATAAGTTTGAGAATAAGTAGTTTTTAAATTTCGTCTTGTTGCTGTGAAAAGGGAACTGTAACTAAAACACGTCCCGAGCCTTGATTCTGCAGGTTTTCATAACTGAGATAGGACGCTATCAAAAGGTACGTAAGATTTCAGTAGTCTCGATACACATAACATAGAACGCCGCTCATGGTTAAATTTTTGAACTTTCAGTTCTGCGAAAAACTTAGCATGTTGCGTGAACATTCCCAGATATATGCTGCTCAGAAAAAGTACAGCTTTTATTTTGAAATGCGTAGTTAGTGGTGTGGCGCAGTAGTGAACGTGCGAGTGCGCGCTTTTGGAAAAAAATCATTATGAGTTCACGAAATGGTCATCCTCGCAAACAAAAGCTGCTCTTTGATCCTCGAGAGAACTGGAGACTGGAAACATTGCGAAACGTATTATAAATTAATGTGCGATAGACACTCAGAAATCCACTTGTATGTAAATGCATGTGACCGTTTTCGATCACTGGATTGAAGAGCACCTTGTGTGATTCGCCTTTTTTAATTGACTTGTTCTTTTGAGGGATTGCGATGAATGACAATACTTTAAAAGCTGTGCATTGTTTGGAAAACACGCAAATGGAATGGTGATAGTTTTTAGGTTCCAAATTCTTGATTTGTTTCAAGTTTGCAATTTCAAATTATCAGCTATCAAATATTCGTAGTTAAGTCGGTTGATCCAAATTCGCTTAAGGGAACGCTGAAACATAAAATTTATTCATAAAGATATATTTATTAAAATACTTGTCTTTCTGTTGGTTTAGTTAGAGTCAAGGACCAGACAGGAATACTCGAAGTGATTCACGCAACCTGCGCTTTAGCGAGAAGTGAATCATCTGTGGCTGTGTCGCTCGAAGAAAGATCCCTTTTGTAAGAAATTGGAATGCATTTTCTAAACTGTTTTTTTCTTTTATTCGAACCGTGAACCTCTGCAGAGAAAAGAAATTGAATGGCAACCTGGCAATTGTACAGTCAAATATTTTGGCGTGGAAAGTAAAGCTTGCCTTGCTTCCAAAACATCAGAACACTCAACGAAAGAATTCTTTGATCCCATGCCGAAAATCACAAATTTTGGACCTCGCGATGTTTTGAAATGGAAAGGTCCTCAAGCTAAAGTTACCATTACGTTACGTAGTTACATTCTGAGCAGGTTTTATTGAAAAACGTTGTAATGGAGTATTTAAAAACCCACAATTTGCACTATTCTGATCATTATAACAAATTTAATTTTCGATCCATATAAACACTGCCCCCGAAAAAAATTTGAATTTCAATTACTCTCATCGCTTAAATCGCCATGTTTATACAGAACAAGAGTACTAAACATTTAGGACCAGAACTATAGATTCACTATGAAATCCTGCTTTAAACAATATGATTTCTCCAATCAGTACTACTGTCATCAGCCTTAAAACAAACCAGAAATTAATCCAACGATTGCTGTTAAACACACCTCAACTTAACATATCAATCAGAATGGAAATTAACAATGAATAAAATTGTAGTGTAAATAGGATTCTTTAAAGATGCCAAAAAATTCGTGAACGATGTCAACAAGACAGGATGCTAAATCTCTCTTATGTCACTGTTGAGTGAAGCCGTGTTTTCAGTTTATACCGTGATTAAATGTTGTTACTTTCATCCTTTACAAAATAAATCGTAAGGCAATTTATCACCAGTTTCTGGAATTCGAAAGGCGTTCACAAATGAATATGTTAAGTAATTATTCGTTCAGTAATTATCCATTTTCGTTTCTTTCTTTCTTTACTTACTTATTTACTTAAAAATTTCTTTTTACTGCAAATATGGTGCCCCCAGCCCCTCTCTCTCTGCGGTCCTTGGTCACAGGTGAAGCAAAATATTTTCAGTCAGATTGAATTTTAGAAGGAGTTTTAAAACTCAAAGCCATGCGACAGTGAAAGTAAAGCTACAGAAGAAGGGCTCGTGAAAGGAAAAACAAATTATTCATGAGCAAAAATACAAACTTACACATTTCCTGTAGACCAATATGCAAAATTCCATTGAATACCCAGACCGCCATTGGGTCTTGTCATGTAAGCTTCGGGCTTTGATCTGACAACGTTAATTGAAATATCTGTATAACGAGTCTTCAAAAAGACCGTCCACCCAGTGGGTGCAACAACGGTGACAATTTTCAGGTGTGAAACACTTTATTTGTTGACTTGGTGATAAAAAAACCTAAAAGCAAACTCGAACATTTTACAAATCGAATCGTCACAGATTGAATAGATGTTAAGAGCATGCATACAAGGATACCCTGAGAGCAGAGTTCCTGTCATTCTCGTCCCCATAGCCCTTATCGCTTCTCTTAGCCGGCGAAGACTTGGCGCGAGAAACGAAGGGCTCTGGGGACATAGGATTTTCGAATTAATTCGATTTTTCTCTTTGAAACAAAGAATACTGAACGGAAGTAAAAGACGCAATGACTTTCTCATAGATTCTTTTGGAGCATCGTGACTGCAGATATGAAGTCCGGAAGTCCTAGAATCTAGGACTGGAAATCCTGTGTCTCCAGAGCCCTTTGTTTCTCGTGCCACGGCCCTGCCGGCTAAGAGAAGCGAAAAGGGCCATGGGGACGAGAATGAGTTCCTGTACAAACTAATCCCTTATCGGCGGTACTCTCGGCCCATTTTCCCGCGATCGTGTGTATAGTGTCACCTTTCGCGCGTTTTATGCATATTGTACCATTGTGTTGTTCCAGTAAATATCCTTATTTTTTTCTCAGTTCGTGAGCGGGCGGTATTCTACAAATCCTGCAATCTGATTGGTTCCGGGAGCGGGCGGTATTCTCCCATCCGCCCGGCTAGCTCGCTGTGTTTTCATTTCGCGACGAGAGGAACGAACCCATGAAAGTTTTGCTCTCCAAAATTAATGTAATTGCTCACCAACCGTTGTAAATGTGAAAGGAAAAGTAAGCAGTGGAATTAAAGGCCTTGAAGTTCTCCAAAAGGCGAGTATTGATTCTCTTTATTGACAAAATCAAGTTGTACAAGTTTTATGGCGGATGTTTGTCGATCGTTGTTTGTGCATTCGCACTGATTTTCACGCCATTGCACTTACCTGCAAGTCGCCGACTTACATACCCGATTGAATCTTTCAAAAGCTAACTAGTAACGGAATTAAAGGCCTTGAAGTTCTCCAATAGGCGGGTATTTTTTGTATTTATTGACAAAATCAAGTTATAGTTTGTCGATCGTTGTTTATGCATTCGCACTGATTTTCACGCCGTATTGCGGTTTACTGCAAGTCGCTGGTTTACAGACTCGATTTATCCTTTTAAACGCTTTGCCTTTCTGCTACTTTTCCCCAAATCCGAATACTGCTTATCACCATTCAAGAAAATGAGATGTTTTGATTAAAAACAGTCAAATTAATTCTCGCAAAATTGTGCCGTGTGCAGACGACCAAACTACACAAACTTCATTCAATTTCACTTTCGTGACTCGAGATTTTTTTATGCTGTCTTTTGCTACTACACTGTGCTTCTTTTTATTATTAAAGTTACTTTTCTCTTTGTTTTCTGATGACCTTTTCCGTGAGTACTGTTCAGTTTAGCGAATTTATATTGTTTGGCGAAAAACAAATCATTCTTCACTTTAGCCGTAGCTTAGCGATCGATTCAACATGCACATTGGATGCGCGCGTATAATACAATTACATTTTGTAAGACAATCTTTTTAGATTTTTTTTAAACCAAGTAAGAAAAACCATGGAAGGTTTTTTGGTTTGAATCCTCCCACCCCTCTGGAAATTCCAGTTAAGCCCCATACTTTCCTTAAAAAAATTTTGGCTTCTGAGACCCCCACCCCCTCGGAATTTCCATTGACCTTCCATGGGGTGGGTATGGATATTTTGTGGAACCACACATTGCAAAAAAGTTTGTTGATATCCTAAGAAGCTACGCTCGTTTATGTTGTCCTCCGTCTCGCCGCGTATCCAAATCGTCAGGCACATGTCGTTTTCTTTGTTTGTCTCCTCGTATTTCCTTTGTTGTATTACCGTTCTTTCTTTTCCTAGTGTCCCAGAAACCACCGGTAATTAAGTTATGTCGTCAAGAATGAATTTACGTTAAAGTACACTATATTGCTGGTGCGTTTGCTACAGTTTTCTTCGATCGTCCTAGAAAAATCCCGACTTAGTAGGACAGATCGAAGCGAATCTAATCGCAGGGTAATACAATGACTACCTTGCACATGAATTTTATTAACATTCATTTTTTAGGACTGTTTAACGTATATTTTAAAAAAGTCTCTGTTTCGTTCCTTGGCAGGACAAGAAAACCATGAAGATTGTTTTAGCTTCAGTTATTTTTGCCTTGTATACATTACAAGCGTACGGTAGGTTTATCAGTTAATCATATTGAATTATGGGAGGCGTGGTGGCCTAATGGTTAGTGCGCTGGAGTTCGGATCGGGCGGTCCGGGTTCGAGCCCTGGCCGGGGCACTGCGTTGTGTCCTTGGGCAAGATACTTTACTCTCATAGTGCCTCTCTCCACCCAGGTGTATAAATGGGTACCGGCGAATTTACTGCTGGGGGTAACCCTGCGATGGACTAGCATCCCATCCAGGGGAAAGTAAAACTACTCCCAAAGGGAAAAGCCCTGGGAACGAGGTTGAAATACTCCTAATCGCTTCATCCTACGGCCCCTAGGCTCGTATGCAGACTTTACCTTTACCTTTACCATATTGAATTATAACGTACCATTTTTTCCTTTTTTTTTTTCTTTAAAAGAAGCCAAACGTTTCAATTAATCGCGTGAACAAATTTCCAAAACTTTTAAGATACCCGTTTGAGACTTCGTTTACACTAGAGAGTATTTTCCCGGATTCATAAATGTTAACGGACTCATTGTAATTAGAGTATTCGGATTCGAAGGCACTAGAGGAGTAGAGTCGGATTCCAAACCGTTTACATTATCAAGAACGGTTACCAAGCCTGAGCTGCTCGATCAACGTACAACACGAGCAAACAGGTCAAAAACAGATCAAGATGCCACTGAAAATGTGAGCTAGGCCGATAATGAGGTGGAGCTACTGTTAGAAGTCGTTCGTTTGTGCCGTTTCCAAAAGGAAGACGGAGGATTGGAGAGGGAAAGCGTTGAAAGTAAGTACTAGGATATTAGGAAAGATTTCGTTGAGATGTATCGACAAGGAAATAGAGAAAAGTCACTGCCACACGATGTGGCCCTTTTCACCCGTGAGAGAATTGCAAGCAAGATTAAAACCTCTAGTACAATAAACTGTAAAGGCCCGGTAATACGGGCAATAATTTTGTTCAACTTGTCTCGCAACATCGTTGCATTGTAAGTTCAACGAGTTGTTGCCCGTATTACTACCGCGTGCTCAACTTGTCTTGCATCAAATTTCAATGTTGCAAGTTGAAAAAAATTGTTGCAAAAAGTAGAACTCGGTTTTACTTTGTGCAACATGTTGCTGCAACTTGCAACACTGAAATTTGTTGCTACACAAGTTGAGCACGCGATAGTAATATGGGCAACAACTTGTTCAACTTAGCTTGCAATGTAACAATTTTGCGAGACAAGTTGAACAAAAACGTTTCCCGTATTATCGGGCCTTAAATATCCAGATTCAATGAAATACCTGTTCACACAACAAAACATCGCGGATTCAACAGTATTCGGATACCAAGTATTCGGATTTAAAATCTCCGGAGACAGGACCCGGAGACGTTTTTGTTTTGGATTCACACGCCTGTGTGTGAACGGCAAAACGAATCTGGCACTAAAACATCCGACTAGTGTAAACGTAGTCTGAAATTAATTCATTAGCAGCTTTTTGCCCCTCAAAAACATTATAAACTTACGAATCATAACCACGAAGAAAGGGACAAAGCTTGCCCTGCAAGCGGGTAAGACTGTATTAAAAACAGTCTTCCAACTTGAACCTGAACAATCTAACAAGACATAATTATTTTAAGATCTTTTTAATATGAGTTACTGCAGCAAAGAATAAACATCACTTTTAGCTAAGAGAGTTTAACCTGAGTTTTATTTGAGATAAAAAAATTTGTTTGATATGGCACGGTCAAAATTTGTGATATATAATATAAAATATTTCGGGGCTAGTCTGACGCAGCGTTTCGTCCCGACCAAGGTACTTTTCAGAGAACTTTTCTGCTAGCAAACTCGTTGAGCAACTCGCTCAACGGCCCGTTCGCAAAGCACTCTCTCTCAACGGACTTGGCGAGAGTCCACGTTCTGGGTGATGACCAAAAGAAACGCGGGCTCTCGGAACGAGATTGAGTCAATATGAAATCAGCCGAACCGAAGTGATCTTGCTGTCATGTTTTAGCATCGGTAATAAGACAAACTGCCGTAATGGTACTTTAAATTCTCTTCATAGTTGATCATTCCAGCTAGCTAGTTTATTTAATTTTCCATTGATACATAGGTCAAAACAAGTTTGCAACATGCGATCGGGCCTGGGTGAAAATCGGTTGTTACAAAGACATCATAAAGCCTTCCCGACCACTTCCCGAAATGCTTCTGAACGACAGGGATAGACACAGCAAGTATCACGAGCCTGGCTACAGACTAAACTGGCACAAATGGAAGGAATCTATTCACAGGTAATCTTAGGTTTTCTTTATGACAATCAAGATTGAGTCAATATGAAATCAGCCGAACTGATCTTGCTTTTATGTTTTAGCTTTTATGTTTTAGCATTATAGCTCACGAGAAGTAACAACAGAAGAGTCGACAGTCGGTTGTCTTGAGAAGTATCACTTCAAAGGCGTTTGATTCGACTTGGTGAGCGAGTTTTCTATGAGCGAATAGTCGAAGAGCCTGGTGCAGCCGAGTTGACTTTTCGCTCAGGAGTTGTCGAGGGGACGACACTCCACAGGGATACACCCAGTCTACAATTTTATTTATTCTCAAAAATCAAGAATAAGTTTCACTGTCAAGAGTAACGCGTGCACGATAATGTTCCATCAGCGATTAGTAGAATTCTACTAGTATACTAATGCAAGTGCTGCACTCTGATTGGCTGAGCTATTTCACACTATCAACCATTAGCATACCCGCTGGTACTGGCGCAATCTCATTTTCTACACAGGTACCCCCCCCCCCCCCCGCCATAAACAGGCAACCAAAATTCCCCACTACCATTCACCAATCCCCCCCCCCCCCCCCACCCCCGGATTCTTTCTTTTTTTCGTTGTTCCACGCTCCTGAAGTGTCAGTCAGGTCTAACTTTGAGTTTGGCTGCCCTGTATGTGATTCTCTTCAAGCTTATCTAGATTATCTCTGAAATATCAGTAACAGTTTAGCTAGTCCACATATATTTATTGTTAGTCATGTACATGAATGAGGTGTCCAAAAACATAGAGAGGATTTTTAAGTGAGATGAAACAGAAATCATTTGCACGATGTCCCTTTTGATGCTTAGCACGCTTTTAAACTTAGTATTCAAGCAGCTCATACATCTTTATTTGTTGGTCACTTAGTTTTTGATGCTACCGTAGTTGCGGGAGAGGAGGGGCAAAAAAGTTTTAACAGTGACGTTAGGGGGGACTAAAAAGTTTACTTCAGCTTATGGTGGGGGGGAGGGGCGTTTTTGATGTTGACTTCTCCCATCCACCAGCCCTCCTCCCTCCCGATAAACAATGACCACTCCCTAAATACATCGGTCGGTGGGTTATGCTAAAACAATTAGACGGCTCGCTCTCGGTTGTTAAATAAAATCTCGAGCTTATAATCTAACTGTCAAACAGATATCAATGAGAGAACCAATCAGATTCGCGGATTTCCAACAGAGAACACACTGAGTGTACGGGTCAGACACAGTTAATCTAATCACCTGGGACATAGGCACGCAACACATACACAGTCCACATAATAATTTTAAAAGCAAAGTTTACAACAAGCATTTCTCTTTTCTTTCAGTCTGGCATGTCGATGCGCTCAGAAAGCTCGTGATAAAGGATACAAAGTATTTGGTTTACAGTTTTATGGCGAGTGTTGGAGTGGACCCTTGGCGGAGCTCAACTTTAAACGTGATGGCCCGGCTGATAGCTGCATAATGAATCTTTCGGAACCAACTGAGTGTGACCAGGCATCGGACCAGGAGTGCGTGGGAATTACGCGTAATGCGAATTACATCTATAAACTGGTGGAAAGTAAGTTAAATGTAGAGGTCGATAATTTCGGATTATGTATATATTTTCCTCTAGCAAAACACAACTTTGTCTGACACCAGTCCTGTCAATTTAAAGCGATCTTTGCCAGGAAATGGTTCTACGTGAAAATTGAAGGAAGAAGAGTTGGATTTGTTAAATATAAGCTGTGTGGGTATGTGGCTGGCAAATTATCGTTGTTACCGTCTCTGACATTTGAAGAAGCTGCGTCACATTATTTAAATTCATTTCTCTGGTGTACATAAAAACTTTAAAGAAAACACAGGCAGACCATCCTCTTTGTTTGAGGCCGCGCGACGTGCGATACGCTATTTGATCTCATACATTCACTGTAATTTGTAACGGCTGACCTCGGTTTGATTCAACTGATCGCGAGAAATGCGCGCTCAATAAAATACTGGATTTTGCATTTTTTGATCCCAAATTGTGATCTTCTGTAAGCCAGATATATAAAGTCCACTTACCTTTTGTTGTTTGTGTGGTATTTTGTGATTAATTGATGGGGTTTTGAGTCCATTAATTCCTCGCTAACTGTCGCCGCCCCCCTACAAAACTCTCTCTTCTTCTCACGCCGTTCTTAGGGTGACGGTTAGCGAGGAATTAATGCACTCAAAATACCATCAAATCACAAAATGCCACACAAACAACAAAAGGTAAGTTGGACTTACTGTATATCTGGCTTACAGAAGATTACAATTTGGGATCAAAAGATGTAAAATGCAGCATTTTATGGAACATTTCTCGCGATCAGTTACAGTGAATGTATGGCATCAAATAGATAATCGTGACGGGTACGTCAGGTGGCCTTTAATAAACAGAGAGGATGGTCTGCCTGTGTAGAAAACGTCAAAACAAAATATTTTTAAGGTAGAAAAACACTAAAGAAATTCAGTTCAATTTCAATACCTCCAAACTTCAAGGTAAATCGAAAAAGGTTCGAATTATCCGAGGTCGAGTTTTTGCAGGTAAAATAAGTAAAAAAGTGGACTGGAGGGAAATCGAAAAAGGTTCGAGCTTGCGGGTGGTTCGAGTTAGTAAGGGTTTGAGTTATCGGGGATTCAACTGTAACATAAAATTAAAAACCAAGGCTTTTTTAATTTTCTTTTGTAAAACAAACGGTTACATAACAAGATAATTGCATTACAAATACATGACATATATTACGTTACTTAGCTTACTTCTATATATGTTTTACACAGTTTCTCTTTCTGTCAATTCTATATAATCTTAACTTACAAAGAAAGTTTAAAATAAAATTTAGGCGAGAAATAAAAGTGAAAAATGGAAAAAGGAAAGAGAGAGACAGAGAAAAAAAAGAACTTACACATTTTTCATTTCTCTGCAGGGGACTAAGACCAAGGGCCAACAAGGCTGAGATGACTGAAGAAGATTACGACAAGTTCCATAGAATGGTCATTTTCCCGATGTGTGATGTGTTGGCAATTAAAAGTAATCGTTATTCATTAAACATGCTGTGTTCAAACGATTTTATGCATTCATGGCGCTAGAATATATATATAGCCAGTGACCATGGTCCGTGTTACCGGGGAAACACAGTGTAGCAAACACCGAATAATTCCAGTCTTTCTGCCGCCGAGGAAAACGTTTCGTGCTATCTTTTCTCCAAGAAACGTCTTCACGTTTTCAAAATCAAAGTTTTTTCCAACATGCACTGCCTTGTCATGTTTGTCACCCGCAGTACGTTTATCATTTCTACTTAAGTTAAAATGGCCGAAAAATGAGAGAATTTACGATAAGGTTACAGTATTTTAACAGAAACGTCCATTTTTCTTTTTACAAATTTCTAGTCAGTAACAACAATTTCTAGTTTTTAATACATATATCATGCCTGATTACCACTTCAGTATTTTCATATTTATCCTTGTAATCTCGTGAAAAATTTGCTGTATAAATATTTGTAACCCAAAAAGAGCGATCAATTCTGGGATAACCCGTTGTATTCTAGGATAGCTTTGGATCGTTCCGGTCGTCCTAATCGTCTGACGGTGCAGTGGTTTCCATCAAATCGCTTGTGTCGTCCCGGTCGTCCTAATCGTCTGAGGGTGCAGTGGTTTCCATCAAATCGCTTGTGTCGTCCCGGTCGTCCTAATCGTCTGAGGGTGCAGTGGTTTCCATCAAATCGCTTGTGTCGTCCCGGTCGTCCTAATCGTCTGAGGGTGCAGTGGTTTCCATCAAATCGCTTGTGTCGTTCCGGTCGTCCTAATCGTCTGAGGGTGCAGTGGCTTCCATCAAATCGCTTGTGTCGTCCCGGTTGTCCTAATCGTCTGAGGGTGCAGTGGTTTCCATCAAATCGCTTGTGTCGTCCCGGTCGTCCTAATCGTCTGAGGGTGCAGTGGCTTCCATCAAATCGCTTGTGTCGTCCCGGTCGCCCTAATCGTCTGAGGGTGCAGTGGCTTCCATCAATCGCTTGTGTCGTTCCGGTCGTCCTAATCGTCTGAGGGTGCAGTGGCTTCCATCAATCGCTTGTGTCGTTCCGGTCGTCCTAATCGTCTGAGGGTGCAGTGGTTTCCATCAAATCGCTTGTGTCGTCCCGGTCGTCCTAATCGTCTGAGGGTGCAGTGGTTTCCATCAAATCGCTTGTGTCGTCCCGGTCGTCCTAATCGTCTGAGGGTGCAGTGGCTTCCATCAAATCGCTTGTGTCGTCCCGGTCGTCCTAATCGTCTGAGGGTGCAGTGGCTTCCATCAATCGCTTGTGTCGTTCCGGTCGTCCTAATCGTCTGAGGGTGCAGTGGCTTCCATCAATCGCTTGTGTCGTTCCGGTCGTCCTAATCGTCTGAGGGTGCAGTGGTTTCCATCAAATCGCTTGTGTCGTCCCGGTCGTCCTAATCGTCTGAGGGTGCAGTGGCTTCCATCAACCGCTTGTGTCGTTCCGGTCGTCCAGATAGAATTTGAAGCGATCCAAACGACTGCGATCGTCCCGGTCGTCTCGATCGTCCCGGCAATGTTTCCATATGATCGTCCCAGTTGCTTCAACCTCGTTGCCAGGGCTTTTCCCTTTTTTAAGGGAAAAGCCCTGGTAACGAGGTTGCAATCGCTTGGATCTAATTTGAAACGGGCGATCGAGACGACTGGGGCGCGAAAAAGAGAGACTCGAACAAGGTTGGATCGTAGCTTTGAAACCCTTAAGATCACAAAATGCGGTTCCGATTTCAGATCATTTAACTAAATTTTAATTTCCATTTTAGATCCAGGTCTCCAACCCCATATGCTGATGGAAATTACACCTAATGGTCTCAGCGGCAAAATTAGCCAGTGAAAAATCGCTAATCATGATTGTTTCTCGCAAAGGAGTGAATGAATCGGCAGCTGTCGCTTGGAAACTAGATGGCCCAAGTTTACAACAGGTGTTTCTCAAATGAATTCTTTCAAAGCACAATTGTTTCTGTGTTCAGTTACCTTCCTCCGAACATTAACAGGAACTGCAACAAGACCGCGTTCAAGAACGTAAAGAAATCAAAACTGCATTAAAAAACGAAAAAAAACCTATTGTTTGTCATGAAGACGCATTATACGCTTGTATCGATTTGCAAGTTTTTTTAACGAATTGTTCGTTCTCTATACAATTCTCTCAACCTTTTATTCTTATTATTAGAAATAAGTTGTCCGGTCCTGAAATGGCGATATTTTGGGATACAAATTTTAATTTGCGATTTTGCGTAAATTATTTTCTTGAATAGCGAAGCGCGCGAGTGACGTCATGACTCAGACAAGACTCGACAAACAAACTGGAATGGCGGGCAATTTTCCCAAAACACTTTCTAAAACAGCCGGTGGTCCTAAAACACTTTTTCTGAAAAAGAAAATTCGCATAGGTTCCCTCTATTTCTCTCAGAACACGCTGATGTTTTCTGAGCCTCGAGGGGGGTATAATACATTCTAGTTTAAACCTCGCTCGCCGGCTTCGCTATTCGTCACTAATTTTTGCGATTTCGTGATCAAGATGAAAATCAAATATTTCAGGAGAGACAAGCGGTTTAAGAATAAAAGAAATGATAAAGAAAACATGGTGAACAGAACAAACGGCGTTAATTTTTTGTTCTCATTCACTGGCATAAGAATCAGTGAATGGAGAGTTGGATGTCCACTTAGGAGAGAGAGGTAGGAGGGAAGGGGTGGGACGAGGAGGGTCCCTGATTTTCCCGTTCCCTTTACCTTTTATCCGAGTTCCTTCTCTTTTCTTGCGCCGTTTCCCCCTCCGCACTACCATACGTCGCTGTTACTTGGCATTTATGCAGTTTTGACGCGTTCTTGTTCTCGCAACATCCTATACAGCACAATAACCGGAAGACAGCAATGCCACAAGAAAAATATAAATTGAACCGCTTTATGAACCTTTACAGTTAAATTTGTGGTCGCCACCAGAAGTCCATAACTAGAAGTCTACATCTCTGGTAATAGGCTTTGAGATATGTCTTTCGCGTGTACCTCGCGCTCCTCCCGTGTAGGTTATTTTTAGAACAGCTTTGCCGCGAACAAGTAGCCAATCACATTGAAGTATTTTTTAATTCGCGCCTTTGATTGGTTGAACAAATTTTTGAAGAAAAGCAGAACTGCAGAGGACGAGTGAACTCGAGCGAACGGCATTACGAAATTTCTGTTTGTTGGTCATCGTAATTTCCGTTTTGTGAAGATTAAATCGTCCGGACAAGAATCATCAGGCCATCTTTCATCAATGACGATAGCATCGAAGTTGTAAAAATTCGGGGCATCCAAATAAGCGAGAGGACCTCAGTGTTTTGGAGTCGGAATACGAAATGGCAGCGGGCAAGATAGACTAATTCCGAGTCAAATTCAAAATGCGAAGACACTAAAGATTAATGGTACTCTCAAGATGAAGACAGGCATTAAGAGAGCAAGTGCATTTTGGCACAGGTTCGTTGCTATTTTGAAAAACAAAACCGTGGTCCCTGAAGCGCTCAACATCGAGCGCGGAATGAACAAAATGAAGTTTGATTCGTTTGAGAACAACATTCAGAGAAAACGACAAGTTTGGCGAGTTTCGCATGTTTTTGGAATTATAAGGACGGCATGAAAACAAAAGACTGACTAAGGTAATGTACTTATTTTAATATGAATAGAAATACGAGTTTAATTCATCGAACAATGATGATTTCATTCACATCCGTCAAAAGTTTAACTTTCAAGTTGTGCTTCTCGGGCACTTCGCAGTGTGCAGCTATTGTGTTGTGTATGTTGTTCAGTATTTTAACACGAGGATATGCTGTACAAAATAAAGACACACTTAACTACTAAAAGTTTGGGGAACTCCTGTTCATAAATTCTCTCGTAAATTATAAAAAGTCGACCTGTTTGTTTTGTGAGATTGTCTACGGAAACCCGGCGACTGGTTGCTTTTTCACCCGCCTTCAAATGCCACTGAACAGACGTTTGAAATCACTATCTACGACACTACTTCTGTCGAAATGTGAGAATTAAAGAGAATGGCCTGTCAAGTGTTTTGATGTGATTTGATTTATTTCACCTGCCACTTTCCAAAATATTCGGCCGCAACTTAGAACTCCAATCGTGTCGAAATAGTGGGTTACGTCATTTTCTCGCGAGACATCAGTTTCTAAAAATAGCCTACACGCGAAAGATATAGCACGCGCCCCAATAGGCCTTTTGCAACAATTTGTCACGTGACCGATTTTCCCTTAGCAACGCCATACTGGAGGGCAAACAATGTAGCTTTTCCTTGGTAACGAACAAAGCGCGAGTGACCGGAACTGTCATTAAAATTAAGGTGAGATGAAAGCTTTTTAAATGTTCTCTTTGTTATGATGCCACAAAAAAGCACTAAGACAATATCGCTTCGGAATTTTTACATACATATGAAGTAGTTTCGGACTGAATCGGCTTCTAAAAGTCGGGCTTCAGGCTCGTGAAGTTTTAGCACGTGCTCGCTTGAAGCGACAGTAATGGCGGCCGCTTACACAAATATTGGCCGTTTTTATACTAGAGACGCGTTACCCGTCTGGACGAGCTTCGGCAAACATTTTGCAAATCGTCCGGTTATCCGTCTCTAGTATAAAGACGGGCACAAGACGCGTTACCCGTCTACACGAGCTACTTTTCGAAACGCGTCTTGAACGACGGATTTCAAAAAGTAACTCATCTAGACGGGTAACGCGTCTTTTGCCCGTCTTTATACTAGAGACGGATAACCGGACGAATTACAAAATATTTGCCGAAGCTCGTCCAGACGGGTAACGCGTCTCTAGTATAAAAACGGCCATTGATTTGATTAGTTCGAGGTGATCTTTATTTGATGCTGATATTTAAGCCTTGAGAATGAAAATATTGAATGATAGCTTGTTTTGAACTTCAGGATCAAAAGTGTTACATCATGGCTACGGCTGTTGGCGACGCTACTTTCTTTCGCAGAAGTCGAAGGTTATGCTCAGAAGGCGTCGGGCTGCGAACATAGTCGAAAAGCTTACAAGCTTTTCGCTGAACCCGGCTACATTCAGGATAAAAAAGGTACATGCAATCTGGGATATCTCAACTTTTAAGTGAGGAAATGCATACAAAGGTGTTTTGGACATTTCTAGATAAAAAGGACCTAACGTTTACAACAATAAAAAAGTATAATAGACTTAAATGATGTGCGAAAGAAATATCTGGGAACTTGGTTAAATCTTTTGACTCTACGCCTGTGAATATAAGAAAAATTAACTTTAGCTCGCTCTACGGTTACGTCGTTTAAAAAAGGAGATTCTACACTTGGATGTGCTACTATTTGCTGCATGCTGTGCGTAAACACAACAACAACATGCGACTCAACTCGGAAACTCACCTTCAGCTTCACTCGAAGTAGCCTCGCCAACAGCCGTAGCCATGATGTAACACTTTTCATCCTGAAGTTCAAAACAAGCTATCATTCAATATTTTCATTCTCAAGGCTTAAATATCAGCATCAAATAAAGATCACCTCGAACTATAAATCAAATCAATATTTGTGTAAGCGGCCGCCATTACTGTCGCTTCAAGCGAGCACGTGCTAAAACTTCACGAGCCTGAAGCCCGACTTTTAGAAGCCGATTCAGTCCGAAACTACTTCATATGTATGTAAAAATTCCTAAGCGATATTGTCTTAGTGTTTTTTTGTGGCATCAAAACAAAGAAAACATTTAAAAAGCTTTTATCTCACCTTAATGACAGTTCCGGTCACTCGCGCTTTGTTCGTTACCAAGGAAAAGCTACATTGTTTGCCCTCCAGTATGGCGTTGCTAAGGGAAAATCGGTCACGTGACAAATTGTTGCAAAAGGCCTATACCAGATGTAGACTTCTAGTTATGGACTTCTGTCGCCACTCGATCTTGGTAAAGCGTGCTTAGATTTTTACAAATGTGTAACTGATGTTTCTATGACAACCATGACCTCGGTCTCAGTACTTACACCTGATGACGGAAGCCAACAGTTCGGTTCTTATTAAGTAAAACTTCCATGTAATAAAACTCTGTATATTTTTTCACGCTTCATTATGGTATTCGTGAATGTTTATACTCCAAAAATAGACTCGATTTTCTTATCTGCGCGGTTTCGCCGATGCAGAGCTGGGTCGGTTGACCGCGGAAGCTTCTGATTTTAAGCGTGGACAGAGCAGAAAAATACACCAGGATTTTTTGACTACTAGAATTTGACAGCTGAAAAGCAAAAACAAACTGAACCAAAACAACAAAAAACCGGATTACTGAGACCGGGAAAGCAGCACTTTTTTTTTGTCTGTGTAGCCCCGACGCGTACCTTTGTTTTCATAGGTTCGGCACACAACATCAAGAAGGTTAAAAGTGAACACGAGCTGAATTTGTTAGGGACGGACCATTAGAAATAACCGGAGGGGTGGGGGGGGGGGGGGGGGGGGACATTTTCGGTTCAGAAATTTTTTCTAGGTCCTTCTCATCTGCAGGAATTTTTCCTCCATTACATGAATATTTTTAAAGTCACAACCGCTTGCAGGAATTTTTTTTAAACAAGTTTCCATTGCAGGAATTGTTTTTTGGAGAAAAGTCATCCCCCCTCCCCTCCCCCTCCGGTTATTTCTAATGGTGCCTCCCTAAGAAGCTACGACATTCAAGGTGGTCTATTTGAATCGCACAGAGAGAAAACACCAAAGGCGCTTACCATTAGTCAGAACTAGACTACCAGACCGTCGTTAGTAAGATTTGTTCTGTCAAATCAGTCAATGCATAAATATTTTACACTGTTTTGGTGGATTTGTGCGAATTATCGTGAGATAGGTCCATTTCACGGCCAATTCTGACTAATGGTAAGCGATAGAACTTGAGTCGTATCCAAAATATTTCATTTTAACAGATTAAATTTGTTACACGGTATAATTTTTAACAATTCGGTTCTGCGAAGCCCGAGTACCCTGTAGTTTCAAATACAATAAAATTAAACAAATGCGCTTTACTGTAAAAATTAAAAAAAGCGTGCTAAGGTTGTAAAACGCAATAAGGAAAAATAACGAGGGAAACCAGCTTAACAAAAGGGAAATGCACGTTTCTCTTTTCTTTTGTTCAGTAAAGGGAGGTTTCGTCGCCAAATCGCGCAAAGATACACTTGTCAGAATACAATAAACAAATACATCGTCTTTGTGTAACAAAGGAATACCTCCCGAACATTTTTAATTAAGATAAAATCGCCTTAATCGATGACTAGCTAAATACTTAGCTTTCCTTTGTTAATATTTATTCTTTTGTTTCATCGATATTGCAACATATTCTAAGCAAAATCGGAAAAACAGTCTTAATTACCCTCGCTCCGTTTGCCTGGTTTGACAAGATGGAGAACATGATGTATAATATGTGTTCTTTTTGAAAACTTTTTTTAAACGTCTTACCTAGCTATTAAATTGGTTATTTTTGCCAAAAATTCCACTTTCAGACATTTCTTGTTAATCAGTACACTATGTGAAATGATTAATACAAACTTAAGCCGAATTGACCGACGTAGTAGCAATGTGGTATTTAATCCAAGGGGAACAGGATACATCAAGATAGATTTTCGTTTAAACAGTTAAAACAAAGAAGTGCATTGTGTATTATACCACCTGATTAAACACAAACCAGCCAGTTTTTTTCAATTTGTTTAATCTTTTATTATTCTCTTTGTATCAAAATTTTCTATCAAATTTGAAGGGCAGCCTGGCAATTGCATAGTCTTTATTTTTTGTGTGTGTGCAGAAAGTAAAGCTTGATTACCTTGCTTCCAAAACATCAGTACAATCAACGAAATAATTTTTTGATCCCATTCACAATAACTTGGCCGAAAATCACTAATTGTGGACCTCGCGATGTTTTGAAATGGATGCCTCCTCGAATTACTAAGTTTACCATTTACCAACGGGGTTTCATTTTCAGCAAGTCATAATGAAAAATTAAAGGAGTATTTAAGGAACCACAATTTGCTCAATTCTGGTCATTAACGAATTTAATTTCCGACCCATGTAAACACTGTCTCCTAAAAAAACGCCAACGACAAAACAGTTGGTGAAATACGTGTTGGTCCGATAAATGTTTGTTCCCAATTAGCATAATTGCTATTGTATCTTTATCCGCCGAGTCTATTAAAGTATATAATAAGTCTTGCAATAAAAGACCGTCCACTCAGTCGGAGCAACAACGGACACAATTTTCAGGTGAGAAAGATTTTATTTTGTTCAATTGGTGATAAATAACCTAAAAGCAAACTCGAAAATTTTACAAAGCGAATCGTCACAGTTTGAATGGATGTTGAGAGTATACGACTGCCTAGCACATTAATTTTATTCACATTTATCTTTTTAGGACTGTTTAATGTATTTTTTAAATAAGTCTCAGTTTCGTTCCTTTCAGAATAAGAAAACCATGAAGATTGTTTTAGCTTCAGTTATTTTTGCCTTGTATACATTACAAGCCCACGGTAGGTTGTCTCTTATCATATTGAATTACAAAAAGCGAAATTCTCCCTTTTTTCCCTAAAGAACCCAAACGTATCAATTAATCGCGTGAATCGATTTCCAAAACGTTTAAGATTCCCTTTTCAAGTGAATCCATTCACTTTTTCCCATCAAAAACTTTATAAACTGACGAATCATAAACACGGCGAAAGAGACCGAAAACACTTCCTGCCCTGCGAGCGGTCCGACTGAATCTAGTAATAAAAACAGTTTTCCAACTTTACCTAACAACCTAACAAGACTAAATAATAATTGTTTTAGGAAATTTCTAATATATATGACTTACTTACTGCAGCAAATCACTTAAGGTAACACGTTCAGTTTAGAGATATAAAACGTATTTACTATATATGACACGGTCAGAATTATTTCATAATTTCCGGCTTCCGCAAGAATCAAATTTGTGTAAGGAACTCCTTTGGAAGTTCCTGTAGTAGAAATGTCAGTTCTGTCCTAAACTGTATATGACTGTTTCGTAAGAAAAGAACAAAGCCAACGAAAAACGACAACGTTCAAACTGTTCCGCAAATTTCGATAAAAAACCGACAGAGAACGTTCTTTTTTCTGTATCTTTGTAATTTGGGAGAACAAATGTTGCAATCTTTTAAGTTTCTTAGCTTAGAGAAGAAAATGCGGGATTAATTTGTTAAGGAAAAAACATAAAAACGGAATAATATTTAGCCAGTGAATGTTTCATTGCTAATTAAGATCAATTGAAGACCTAAATTAAAATAAAAAATCAACTTGTCGATCAGCTTAATGATCGTTTATTTTCAAAATCAAACCAGTTACATTTTGTTTGATTAGTTTTTAACAAAAGGAAATGAAATCGATACACAGGCGTATGTAATCAAAATGTCTTCCAGGTAATTTCATACATAAACATTTTAGAGGATTTTCGATTCCTTTCTGGAAGCAACCGAGTTAGAAGACGCAATTGGCAATCATTGTGACGGCTGCTTAAACCAAGAACAGTCAATATGCAAGAATTAATAAATAGTACGGAATCAGAATTGACTTTGCTTTTATGTTTTAACGGCAGGTTATAAGGTATACTGTACTTTAAATTCACTTCATAGTTGATCATTCCAGCCAGCTAGTTTACTTAATTTTCTACTGATATTTAGGTCAAAACAAGTTTGCAACATGCGATCGGGCCTGGGTGAAAATCGGTTGTTACAAAGACAACATAAAGCCTTCCCGAACACTTCCCGAAATGCTTCTGAACGACAGGGATAGACGCAGCAAGTATCACGAGCCTGGCTACAGACTAAACTGGCACAAATGGAAGGAATCTACTCACAGGTAATGACAGTCAACACAATAGCTCACGACAAGTAAGTAAGGAAGTTAGTAAGCCTTTATTTCGTCAGGGTACTCTTTCAGCTTTACAATTAAAACTGGTATCACCAGAGGCCCTGCTAAAACTAATACTAAAGAGAAAAGTACATTAAAAATCCTAAACCCTGCAATACTTTAAAAACATTTGATAAAAATTAGATTAAAAAGATTAAATATAAAAATCAACGACAAGAGATATAATTTTTCTATCAATTTGAAATAGAAAATTAAGTAAGATTAATGTTGTCTTCAGAAGTATCACTTCAATACGTTCAATTCGACTCGACGAGCGGGAGTTTTCTATGAGCGAATTGTCGAAGTGCTAGGCGCAGTCGGGTTGACTGTTCGCTCTAGAGTTCACGAGGGAAGCGAGTAGTTTAATTGTTTTAGTAGACTCCACAGGGACCCACAATGTACAATTTTATGTATTCCTAAAAATCAAGAAAAAGTTTTTCTGTTTACGTGAGCGATCATTTTCTACCAGTGAATAGATATCAATGAGAGAACCAATCAGATTCGCGGATATCAGAAAATCTTTCCGGTATCATATAGGCACGTAACACGTACAGACATGACAGAGTCTACGTCATAGTGAAAAAAGTAAAGTTTGCAACATATATTTTTCTTTTCTTTCAGTCTGGCATGTCGATGTGCTCAGAAAGCTCTCGATAAAGGATACAAAGTATTTGGTTTACAGTTTTATGGCGAGTGTTGGAGCGGACCGTCTGCGGAGCTTAACTTTGGCCGTGATGGCCTGGCTAGTGATGATAGATGCCTAATGAATCTTGCGAAACCAACTGAGTGTGACAAGTCATCGAACCAGGAGTGTGTGGGGACGCAAAAGACTAACTACATCTATAGACTAATGGAAAGTAAGTTAAATGTAGGGGTGGATACTTTTGGATTATATACACCTTAATCGATGGCTACGCGCGGATATTTTGCGAGTTGCGTAGTATTCCGCTTTCCGTCCGTATCTTTGCCCTGTTCTACTGTGTGATAACGTGTAATACTTTGCGCATTCTCTTGACCTAATATGGTAAAATGGCGCAATGGTGGAGTAATAAGAGTTCGGATTTTATTCTGAGTACTTGAGATGTCATTGGCAGATAAATATCATTGTCAATTCGAGGAGTCTTTGGTTATTTCTAATAACTAAGAGAATTCTTGTGCACATGTGAAATTTTGCACACATTTGACGGGTTCAACTGGAAAAACTGCGATCTTACGAGCTGTCAATTGCGCGCTCGACTTCACTCTGACTTTCAATCTAATTCACTGGTAAATTTTCTGTGTTATTGTATAAAACAAATGGTCATTTTTTTTCCGATGTGTGGTGTTCTTGATGTTTAATAAAGATGGCAATAAAAATCGTCATTCATTTAACATGCTATGCTCAAACGATTTTATGCATTTATGGCGCTAGAATATATAGCCAATCACCGTGATTCGTACTACCAACGAAATACAATATAGCAAACACCGAAAACTTCCAGTCTTTCTGCCGCCGAGTAAAACGTTTCTTCTTAACTTTATTCTTAGAAACGTCTTTTATTGTCATTCTGTATTGTAATTTGCATAGAATAGTTTTTCTCAGTTGTACCGTTTTAGCTTGCTTGTTTGCTGGGTTGCTTGGTTGCCTTCATTCATTCATTCATTCATTCATTCATTCATTCATTCATTCATTCATTCATTCATTCATTCATTCATTCATTCATTCATTCATTCATTCATTCATTCATTCATTCATTCATTCATTCACTCTTCTCTTTCTTTCTTTCTTTCTTTCTTTCTTTCTTTCTTTCTTTCTTTCTTTCTTTCTTTCTTTCTTTTTTTCTTTCTTTCTTGCTTGCTTGCTTACTTCACTTAGTTACTACTTACTTACAGAGAAAAGAAGCCAACCGAGCCAACCTTGAACCCAGGATGTCTCTTCTTCCCGCGCCGGGGTGCGGGGCGAGAAGAAGAGAGACTCGAACTAGGTTGGTTCGTAGCTTTGAAAATCTTTCAAAATCAGACCACAAAATGCAATTCCGATTTCAGATCATTTCACTAAACGTTTTATTTCCTGTTTAGATCCTGGTCCTCAAACCCCAGACGTTGATGGAAATTACACCGAATGGTCTCAGTGGACTGAATGCAGCAAGACATGCGGAGGAGGTGAAAAGACGAGGGAGAGATCTTGCAGCAATCCTGCACCGCAGGGAAATGGACAGCCCTGCGAGGGAGAACCAGAGGAGACTGTTGTATGCAACAAACAGGAATGCGATGGTTAGGCTGAGTATTTCTTACTAATGCAAAAAGGTTTAGAATGGTTCTTTCCTAGTTCCTTTGCGGACGTCTGCATGTTTGATTAACGAGGTTGATACAGAGCATGGGGCACGTGACACACTCCTTACATTCCAGTGTGTTCCAATGTATCAAGGCTGTCGAGCTAGTGGTTACATGCGAATGGCAAGGAATTTGATCACGATCTTCTATTGCAATGATGAGAGATGTACTTTTGTGCATTTAATGACTAGTTCTTCGTTTTCTTTTACTAGACTGCGATAAGGTGATGGATGTCGGCATCGTGGTGGACTCATCCAGCAGCGTACGGCGTGACAACTACGAAAAAGTGAAGAAATTTTTAATTGATCTTGTTGACAAGCTGCACATCTCTTATAGCATGACACATGTGGGCATCATCCACTACAACCACAAGCCGTTCTTGGACTGGGACTTTAGCGACGACAGGGCCCAGAACGCCGAACTTCTCAAGAAAGCCATCAAGGCATTGAAGTACCAGCCGGGAGGAACTAGGACGGATAAAGGCATGGGTCTGGCTTCGCAAAAGATATTTGAATCCGGAAAAGGCGAGAGACCGGCCGTCCCGCACGTGATGCTAGTTATCACAGACGGAAAGACAAGCAGCAGGTCCAAGAAATACGCATTAGTACTGAAGCCATTTAAGGTAATAGAATAATAAACGTTTCCTTCCTTTGCGTGATGACCCCAATACCGGCAAGGGCTTGGCCCACTGTGCTCGCAAAAATAGCATATGGAGCACTTATTATTCTTTTGTGTTCATGCTAATCTGCCCGCCAAGCCTCGTCAGCATGTACAGAATACAAAAGAATCGGAACTCTGAAATGAGGTCTGGCGGGCAATTTAGGTGGCTCGATATATTATTTTTTTAAGCTCTGTGGTGGTTATTTTGAAAATGAATGTTTTCTTAGAAGCCAATCTTCGATTTTTGTCAAAATACACCATAATGATCACAAATGACCAAATTTTGACTTTTTTTGCTGGTTTCATAAGTACAAATGTTACCATAGCAACGATAATCATTTTCTTTTGTTTTTAAACAAGCCTAATTTTCTCGAAATCCAGACTAACTCTTGGTATTCATTTTTTAGTATAGTAGATTGACTACCTGCAGACGGAATTTGTCGTTTCCTACAATTGACAGTTGATATCTTTCAGAAAATTGAAGCAATACCTATCCCTTTGTTCCTTTTTGGTGAAAGGTCTAAATTATGTGATACTATTCTTAACTCTCAGAAAACTAATGGAATTTTTTAACTCTTATTATTCGTAGTATGTTTGAAATTCTAAGTCCAGTTTATTATTTGTAACCATTTTTAATAGTAACTTAATTAAGTATTTTATTGTAAATAATATCGTATTTTAGCATTTTATTGTAAATAATATATTTTTAGCATTCTAATTATTTTAAGCTGAGGGCCCAAGTTTATCAGTAACTTAAGTTACTGTCACGGGTCACCCTCATTAAATAAAGTCTTTCACTTCACTTCACTTCACATGGTGATAAATATTTAACAACGTTAAACTAACTCTGTGAATGGCTGCGATTACCAAATTAGTTAAGTTTAATTTTACCTTACGTTCAGGTAAACTTGCTTAAAGCTTGGGGCTTTTAGTCATTTTTAATACATAAGGGGATGATTCTTCAATGGTATGCTTTTGTTGTACTAACAGTAACCAGCTTTTTTATCATATTCAAACAGGACAAGGGCGTTAAGGTGGTCGCTATTGGCGTGGGTCCGTCGGTGGACAAGGAAGAGTTGAAGCAGATAGCTGATGGCAAGGAAGAGAACGTGGTTCAAGTGTCGCAGTTTGACGATCTTGTCTCAAGGATCAAGGAGATTCTTAAAATCTCTTGTGCCTCAAGGAAGCTTGGCTAATAGTAAGTCACTTTGTATAATATTATGCGGGGCCTAGAATCGGATCCAATTAGCCCTCGTATTTGATACAAACTAGCTTTGAAACGCTTTCGAGTGGTACACTATGAAATATCCCACGAGTCACTTACATTTTCTCGGTATACACACGAGTCTTTAGGCGTGGCAAGTAACAACTGGGATTTTCCACGTTATTATATAAACTAGAGTGACTTACCAGGATTTCTCTCGCTGAGAAAAATCATAGCTTCACATGTGAGAGATTTCATATCTTTTACATGTGACAATATCGATTACGTCACGTTTGCTGACGAGTTTGCCATGTTTCAATGTTCAATGAGGCAAAGATTATCGATATTAAGTCGAAACGTCTTCAGATCTTTCTCGGAAATCTTCGGACATTCTCAGAAAAGGTCGGAAAAAATTTGTATGACCACCGGACAAAATTTGGATTATCTTCAGAAATCTTCGGAAAACGGTGGGAGATCTTTGGTAAATCTTCAAAAGCCTCGCTATTTATAGTAGGTTTGTAAAATAAACAAAATAATACATGGTTGGTGCGCTCACTTGTGAGATATCGAGTTGAACACTCGAAGATAAATTTTATATCTCTGCGCAACCATGAATTATCCTCTATGTATAGCGAGACAAAGTGCATGTGTGCATGGAATACATAAGCACTTTACCGTCAAAATGACTATAACAGTTGATTGGAATTAAAAGCCTTTTCAATAGCGGGGCAAACACCTCTGCCGCTGGGCTACAATGGCCCCTGAGAACTGGGAACAAGTAATTCGTGCAAAGCGAAGAAACTTTCACGTACGGAAAATTAAAACTCGTGCAGCTGATTGGCTGAGAAGACTTAACTTCATTCTGATTGGCTAGAATAAATTGCGCGAATTTCCTTAACTGTTAGAAAATTAGAAAACACACAAACACAAAATAAGGTAGTTAACGCGTATTCACTTATTCCCGAGAAAGTAAGTTTTTGTGAGAATTGCTCAACTTTCCTTATAGCCTTTTAATTTCTTCATCAGAAATGTCGGGTTGTGCAAGAGATA
This sequence comes from Meandrina meandrites, assembly GCA_963693305.1. Taxonomy (NCBI): domain Eukaryota; kingdom Metazoa; phylum Cnidaria; class Anthozoa; order Scleractinia; family Meandrinidae; genus Meandrina; species Meandrina meandrites. The sequence continues at coordinate 11,181,698 of OY855906.1, forward strand.
ACTTTTGTTTTTCTTCTGTTTTGCAGGTAAAGCAGTAGTAACGTGAAGAAAACCTTCTATCGGTTTCACTTTAAATATCAGGGTTGTAAAAGCAGGGCTTTAGATAATGGGAGCCATGCATTAAAGTTATCAGAGAACAATAAAACGCTGTAATAAAAGAATCATACGATGAATTTATTGCTTTAATATTTTGTCTCGTTTTACCTTTATCTTTTCTTCTCTCTTTAGTAATTTTTCTCCTTTCTCGGAATAACAAAAACATTATCGATATATCAGGCCAGAGCTAATTGGTGTAAGCCTTAAAAACTTATCCTTAAGCTACGAGGGGCCACAATTTAACTCTCCGATAAGCCTTCGTTTAATCAAAATTTCTCAGTAATTACGACCAAGTGTTTGTTTTCGGACGAGGTTCTGCTTGGGTTTAATTAAATCACCAAAAATAAATAGCAATTAATGTAGATTTATAATCAATTACAACCATATTCCAATATGATAGACCGTGATTTTTCTCTCTCGTAATCATTATTGGGTTAGGCTGGCATTTCAGAGTTAAAAGTGGTAGAAGGAAGATACGACCTGTAACGAATATTTTTCGAGAATGTTTCGAGCAAAGAATTGTTTTAGTCTGACTTGTCAGTTAACGCAAATACCGTAACCGTACCCTGGAAGTTCATTTTTTTTAGTAAGCCCACACATTTCCACCGTTTCTCTAAAACCTCCCTCTCTACAAGCCCCACTCTAAAATTCCATTTCTTTCAATAACCCCCCCCCCCTCGCCTTTCCCCAGTCTTCTCCCCACCTTTAAAGTTCAGTTGTTTTAATAAGACACCCTTCCCCCTTTCTCCCGTCTCTTAAAGCCCCCCTCTCCACAAGCCTCACTCTGAAATTAGTTCAATTTCTTTTTTATAAGCCCCCTCCTCCCTCCGTAGACAGTAGACCATGTCAATCACTTGAACAAGAAAACAAAGTAATTTTTGTCTTTTATACTTATTCATCTACCGCATTTACTTTTTATAGTGACTTTTGTGTGAAAATGTGTTACAAAACGGCAGTAAAACATTAGTACCCTAACTGATGCTTTGAAATGGCTCCCCCAGTCTCCACTGGGATCCCCTTCCATAAAGAAAAACTCAAAAGGTCTCTATTACGCGCTGCTGGTGCTTAATAGAGTTTTTCGGTAATGTAATAAACAAATCATAACTTTCGATTAAAAATCGCTCTGAGCTACTTTTGAGATTTTTACTTTGTACGGCTGGTTTCTATGACTACCACGCAGTTCTTCTATACAGACTAAATTTTAATGACTGAAAGTTTTTATTACAATTGGGTTTCAGTTCACAGCAAAATATGCTTCGTAAAATGAGCTCAACACTTCAAAACCAGATTCGCTAACATGCGCAAAGTTACAGAAGCAAACATTCTGCTTTCAATGTAATCACGAAATGTAAGATTGTACTGGACGAACGAAAATCTGTTAGTCTTTACTTTCCGTTGGCAGGTGGTTGCCACAAAACTAATTGATTGCAGAATCTCTTGTTAATTGCCGTAGACTTTACATTTCTATAGCTATAAAGCTTCCATCTTAAAAACAGCAAATCGGCGATCAGCTTTCCCCATTAACTGGTTATTTCATTGTGTTTTTTGGCACGCCACAACAAACAACACAGCGTAATATCAGAGACCTTAATTTGCCCTCAAAATGTAAAGGCAAAACTAAACTTTGTAATCACGTTTGGACCAAAGTTAAATAATTTTTGGCCAAATAATGCCAATAATAACACTGCTGGATTTTAAAGAGGAAATTCGCAAGTTCCGTGAACTGCAAGCTCCAAAACTGCCGCCAATAAACCAGAGGAACGGCAATAGATGATGATTCTCATGGCGAGACCTTAACACTCCCTGATATTCCAACGACCACAAAAAGACGAATTCGGCTGCGAAAGAAAGCCAAGAAAAGTGCTAAGAAACATCCTGTCAAGGAATCTTCGATTGAAGTGAAAAAGGTCAAGAAAAGAAAACCGCCACCGATACGAAAAATGCCCGGAGAAATAACAAAATCATTTTTGGTTGTGTCAAGTGCCGGTGGAACAAATTATTTACTAATGCAAAAAAGATCATCTTCAGCAAGTGAGGAAAACTGTGATCGGCAAGGAGATGACTTGTAACTGAGTGTTGTGCCAGCAAGAAGCGAAATAAGTAAATTATACTTTGGAAATAAATAATTAATTTTAAACTTTATTATATAACATTAATTCTTTAAGGTGGCTCCATATTTACTCCGGGCGCACTTGTCCATGACAAACTTTGCGTTATAACTTTTTAGGCTTTGACGCGATGGCGGTGAAACTTTGGGAAAATGTTCACCTATCATTTGGTAATAGTAATATGAAATTCGATTTAACTGGATAAAAATATTTTTGATATTACTGGCAATTAATTAAACCCCACTTTTTACAAAAAATCGAGTCTAGAAAAAAAATTTGCTGTTAGATTATGGCTAAACTTCTAAAATCAGCTTATATTGACTAAATACATATTACAGTCAAGTCAGTTCAGAAAAATCGTCAGAACAGAATCGCTGAAATATTAAGGTCACCTAAATTCGACACTTAAATTCTATTGAAATGTTCTTTTCTTGGCGCCTGTTGTGAAAACAAGCTACGAACCCAAATTTCTGCAAGAAGCATCCCCAATGCTTGCTAAATCAATGTGCCTCGCCGATTTGCGATCGTGACAACCGTTAAAAAGTATTTGCTTTCCCAGTACACATTACAAAATGATCGAAAACCTTCTCAAACCAACAAAGTTACATTTGTCATAAATTTTTCAAAATTACACCGCAGTTTTGTGTCAAACTCCTTCCAAACAAACTTCAGGATACAGCAATGTTTTTGCATCGATTTTTGCTGCTGTACGATGCTGTAAATTGGAGAATTTATGTTGGGATTTCAAGCGGCTCCGTGACTGTTCTCTGGCCAAGCGGACGAGCAGTTTTGTTTATGTAGTTCTGAATACGAAATGAGCACGTGCGTTATTTATTGCACGAACTCGCACCTTTTCAACGGGGGGGCGTGATTTGCGCGCCGACTCGACGAGCCCGGGAGGTGAGGGAAGGCCTGAATTTTTTCGTGTGATTCTAAGTCATGATCATTCAATGTTTGATTTGAGAAAAGCCCGTGCGGAATGGTGCAGGGAACTAAATTACAATTCTTTAGTCTTCTTTCTCTCATTTTCGTTGATCAATCTGGAAGCCGAGTATGAGTTACTCCAGGAAAGAAGACACAAAAAATTCAAGCATCGATTCTCTTAGTGCGTTGGGTGTGAAAGCAAGGAAGGGGAATTTGGCGAAAAAAGGGAAGAAGTTGGAAAATATCACACAGCATTGTGGTGACAAAGAAACACGCGCTAAATCTGACCCGGAACACGATGTGGCTCCATCACGTCCTGTCACTAGATCTGTTACAGCCAACCCGCCAAGAAGCATGACGATAATCGCTGAAACTGCAAGCTTGCGATTACAGAATTGTTCAAAGTGCAAAAAGGGACCACTCGACCTCTCAAAAATTCATTACGAAACGCAACGTTATCCTGGTTACCTGCATGTTTTGTGTCAAACGTGTGGCCACGTCAACGTAATAAATATTCAAAATTCAGGGGAAAGCAGTGAAAGCGCAGGAAAGCCGGGGAGGACGACAGATATAATGTCGAGGCGGGTTGCGCTGGGATGCCTCCACCAAGGCCTGGGGCATAGCCAGTACGAGGGCCTTATGGTGGCTATGCAGCTCAAACCTGTATCGCAGCTAACCTTACAAAGAGCTGAAAAAGAAGTAGGGCTACTGATAGAAGAAACGGCTAAAGAGAGTTGAGAGAAATGGAGGGAAGAGGAAAAACGTAGAGGAGGGGAGGACGGAATTAAAGGGTCGTACGAAGCTGGGTGGCAAAAGCAAGGGCGCGCCCATAACTCCAGGATTGGTCAAGGCACCATGGTGGGCTTGGAAACTGGAAAATGCCTAGATTTTGGGACCAAAAATACGTACTGTAGAAAATGCCTAGGGGCAGAGAAAAGGGGAGTCGATCCTGAATCTCACGACTGTCACCTGAATCATGCTGGTTCATCTAAAGCAATGGAAGGATCAATCGCTGTTGAATTATGCCAGAAAGAAAAGTACAAAGTGCTTATCGGTGACGATGATTCGACAGTAATCGCAAAAGTGCGCAGTGAAGTTGATGGTGACATAGAGAGTGGTCAGATGTAAACCATGTAACCTGCACTTTGACAAAAGCCCTGTATGAGGGAAGGGGAAAGGACTTTGGTCCAAACAACGGCAAAATCAATGATCAAGTAATCGATCACATTAAAACCTGCTTTTCGTATGCAATTTACCAAAACAAGAACAATTTTGCTGGCATTGTGGAGAGCATCGGCGCCATTGTATCGCACAGCTTCGGGGAACACAGCAACTGCGGAGAATGGTGTAAATATAGCAAGGATCCTGAAGGCTATCGCCACTCGACGCTTCCAGTTGGTGGAGACTTGCGTGGTGACGGATTGAAACGGTATCTAAATGACGTGTTACAGCCCTTTACTCGAGAAGAGGTTGCAAGGAAGCTAGCACCCTTGGGTTCCACGCAGCGCAATGAATGTATCAAAAGTATCGTGGGTTCAAAAAACCCAAAGAAACGATCCTACGGCGGGTCAGCGAGTAGCGACTACCGAGTATCAGCATCAGTGGCTCAGTTTAATGAAGGCTATGAATACCTGGAGACTGTGGAGCAGAAATTGGGTTGTTCTGGAGGAGAAACTTTGAATACCTACATCACAAGAATGCAACGAAAAAGGAAGCAGTCAGCGGAGAGAAATCAGAAAGTAAGCTATAAAAAGAGAAGAAAGGAGTTGAAAAGAAAAGGAAAAAACAAGCAGAAAAGCTATGAAAGAAAAGAAGGGACAACTTACAGTACAGGTATTTTTTCCTATTATTTCTTTACATGCAATGTAAGAACATTTATATTCAATTTAATCTGCATTGAACCGGAATCTCTATCTCACATGGTATCTGCAGTGATATTTTAGTAACATAGCGGTATTCTTCATTGCAGGTATAGGGCTAGGTGCAGTTACTCAAGAGGAGTTAAGACGGAATCCACCAGGAGGTCGAGTACCAGAATAATTTAAATCCTATTGCGTTATTTTCTACCCTAAATAAAAGGTAAAGATGTAAGTAATAATCCCTGATAACATCGACAACAACTTCTTATCAGAGTCTTAGAAAATGAATTTCAAAGTTCACAACCTATAGGGAAATTTTCACGCGCAGCCATTTTGTAAAATCGTCTTTAAGCGATTCAGTGGAAATTCGAAATTTGTTTTCGGTGTTTGGTGTTGTTAGAAAAGATTTCTTTTGATAAGATATTTGAAGCAGTAACACAAAAGTTTGCAATAAGGTGTAAATAATTTTGGTACAACAATTTCTTATCAGAGCCTGAGAAAATGAAATTCAAAGTTCACAAGCTACATGCAAAAGCTCACGTCTTTTAAGCGATTTGGTGGAATTCAGCGGAACTTCGAAATCGGTTTTCGATGTTTGGTGTTGTTAGAAAAGATTTCTTTTGATGAGATATTTGAAGCAGTAACACAATAGTTTGCAATAAGGTGTAAATAATTTTGGTACATAATTTTGTCCAATAACTACTCGAAGTCCTGGCGGATTCCGTCTTAACCACATTGGTTGTGAGTGGCCTACACCTAAAAGGGGAGTAACATCTCAGAGACAAGAACGTTCAACCTGTTACAAAACCCGGAAAGCCCCAACAACACAAGAGAAAGCCTGATGACTATGATATGCTGGTCTACGACTTGGAAATAAGTGGTTTAAGAAAGGATGCAGAAATCACCCAAGTGGCGTGCGTAGACCTAGAGGGAAGAGAATTTTCCACTTATATTATGCCAAAGAAAGCAATCGATCCTGGAGAGTCAAAGGTGACCGGTCTCTCTGTGGGGTACTCGCAAGGGATGCGAACTCTATGCAAGGATGGCAAGCCAGTAGAGGCAGCTGATAGAGGGACCGCCATGAAAGGTTTGAGTGAATTCCTGTAGAACCAGTCTTCAAATAAGCCCAAACTGCTAATTGCTCACAACGGCCAGTCATTTGATGCGCCGCGTTTGGTGGCTAACATTGTGGCAGAACAGTCAGATCACTTTTCAAATGACAGCGTATTTTTCGGAGATTCTTTGATAGCGATCAGAAGCTGTTCAAAGAAAAGAAAGGCTAAAGTTAAGTGACATTTATCACGACAGTTTCAATCAGGACTTCAGTGCACACGATGCCTTAGAGGACTGCAGGGCACTTCAAGCTATCCTTTGCAAACATGGCAAACCCCTTCAGGAGCTAGTATGTCGAACTGCAAAGCCTTTCTCGCATTATGTTACCACAAGGCACTACGAAGAACGTCTAAAGTCAGTTAAAGACACCTACACCAGTCGTTTGACATCAACAAGAGTTATAAACCGTCTGGGTAACTTGGGTGTGACGTTCACTTTGCTAAGGGACACTTATAACTCGTGCAGAAAAGAAGCTTTGATCTCCTTCCTAGCGGGGAAATGCCGAGGGGTTGTCCGCGTCACTGATGACATTGGGGAGCTGTGTGAAATTGTGAAGAGAGTGTCTTAGATGTACCATTTCCGAGTACAACAGGCAACCGTAAATACCAGGCCCGTAGGGTGGATTCTGTTGAGGGGGGTTCTTTTATTTTTGGGAGGTATATTTTAGTGCCAGAGGCGGGAGCCTCTAGGGGGTGTTTGGGGGCATGCCCCCCCCCCCCCCCCCAAGGACATTTTGCAAATTTAGATTTTCTCAAGTGCAATTTCCTGCATTTTGAGATCGTTACTGAGGTGGGATACATTTTCCTTCAATATTAGCTCTTCGGAAAGTAATTTTCATTTTAAAAAATTCTGAAATATTCAGAAATGAGTGTGTGCATCTAGACAGTTTTCAAAACACAAATATTAAAATTACATGCAGGGTGGATGAGTGTACAAGAAATTGAAAGAATGATGAATTATGATGACTTATCTGACGTCAATTAACCAATCACTCACCGACGAACCGGCTGGCCAGCTGAGGTCAAGAATAAAGCGACGTTCATCGCTGTCCTGCTTAGGAACGGAGCTCAATGTAACCTGTTCCAGGCTCTCTCCCGCCTTCGCTCGCCTTAGTCTCCCCCTTGGTTTTTCTTCTCTCGCCCGCTTTTTTCGCTCGCCCCCAACTACCGAGAGCCTGGAACAGGCTAAGTTCAATGGAGACAAGGCTATAGGCGCCACGAAAGGATTGTGTGCAAATGGACCGCAAACGGATCCTAACGCAAGTTCCGTTGACAGGTAGCTGTCAACGGCACACGGAAAGTCTAATGCACCTTTGTGATTGCGGAAATCGCTAGAAGTTAAAACCCCATGATAATCGTAACCGATTGGCCACCCAAACTCTAAGTAGCCACAAACTGCCACATCCGAATACTCGGTCAGTAAAGACCGCCACAAGGGAAGAGTTAACGAAGTTGGCACAGATAAACGCGCCCCTAAAAAATTGGGCTGCCCCGAGGCGTAAACTTGAGTATGCAACGTGACGAAAGAATTTGGCTCGAAAGGGGTGGCGTCTGGGGAAACAAACGATTGGGACAAACTATCCACACTAGAACTAACACTAGGCTGCACTACATGCAGCGAGAAAACATCATAACAATCGATCATCAGTAATAACTAAAGGAGCTGTGACCTGCAAAGCATGCAAAGGAGTGTCATTCTCACTGCCCGAAGCATAGTAAACCACTCCATTAAGTCTAGAGTCTAGATAACACTTAGCTTCCGCAGAAGATGTAGAGTCTTAAAGACATGAACAAAGTCTAGAGTCTGGTTTTAAGTCTGAAACAGAAAGTCTTGAGTCTTGCAAACAAGAAGGGTCGTGAGTCAGGTCATTCAGCGGTTCTGAAAGTTCTAGTCAGGGTGCGGTCATTCCGGAAGAGTTGGAATCCTTGTCCACCGCCAAAGGGCAATCTTTGGAAAATTCCGTATGTCGAGCAGCTACACGTGTGTCTACCCAGCACCGCGCGCAAATGTGCTGCAGCCATTTTCTTTCGCCTCTAAGGGTACCGTAGTGATCTTTGTTTAACTTACAGGCGCCATGTTGAAAATCCCGGCAAAAGAAAACCGCAGTAGAGCCTTCCGTGCGCGAAGCCCCCGTCCGAGTTGATGATTTAACTGGGAAGACACAATGGGGTTGGTGCGCAGATCTTTTTACGTGGCTTCCCTTTGGGGATCCTGAACAGCGCGCTTTTCCAACGCGGCATTGCTCAGGCGAAGCGCTTCCAGTTCTTTTCTCATTTGCTCGAGCTGGGAGGACTCCTGCAGGACTTTGTGTCGCTCTTTCTCCTCCTCCAACAGACGCTTCACCTCTGTTAAATCATGTGTTTGGTAGTCGCGAGGCGTGGAGTCTCCGACTGGCGCTGAGACAGGACGAGGATCTGGAGAAAATCCATATACCGGGAATTGTACACTTTTCCCAGCGTGTATCATGGCGTAATCGAGGTGCTTACGAGGACGAAGGTCGTACTGGGAATCAGACATGCTGCTTATTTAAAATTTTAACTTTACAAACACAACTATAATTATAAGAAGTCACTAGCTATACACGCAGCGACTCACGCACAGAATAATTGTCTCTACCACGTGCGTGGCGGTATATATAGGGCTACATTAATAATTAACTAAAACATGATCTATTTCGACACGCAAATATGAAACTGCAAAGAATCACGCAGGGTAAAACTTTCAATGAATAAATTCGTGTCGTTTTCAGCTGAAGGAAAATTCAGTGTTGGAATAAATACTGAGCGTTTACACACTGTCCCCACGGACACTGTGAGTTCTGTTTGTATTAGCTGTTTTTTGGTCCATATTTATTTAGCCGGTACATGTTATTTAGGGCTCGAAATTAACGGTTGTAAACCCAACATAAATACAACATTTGAAGCTTAATTTTATACGCGTCAAAAAGCACGTGCACGTGCATGGTAGCAAATTATTTGACGAGGGTATTGAACTAACGAACTCAAATTCTAATGCTTGATCATGACCAGCCAAACCAACAAAGTAAAAGTGCTAATAATCATAACAAATACTCTATCTAGTTCTAGGTAGAATAAGAAAGGTGCAAAACGCATACCTCTAACTTCCTTCGTTTAGCAAAAGCCGAACGGACAGTGGGGTCTTTGTGCTTTGGTAGACATTCTTCCCCGTGATTTCTTTTCCGAACAAAAAAAAATAGTCCGCGGCACAGCATCCTCTTTGAGGTGGAGTCGTAGCGGCTTGAAATCAGACCCCAGAAACCTACGTATTGCCAGATTTTCTCTGAAGTAGTCTTCGGTAAAATGAACCGCACAAATGCAAGAGTTCTTTCCTGGCTGAAATTCTTTTCTTTTCATTTTCAAAAGCCATTGTTTCCTGAGCTTTGAATTTGCTGGAATCTTAAACGTACTTACTTTCGACTTAGAATAATTTCAGCAGTTTAGTGCTGCACAAAACACCATGATGTTCCATTCTTGTGAGCTTCATCACTAAAGCACTTTGAATTTCCCGCAATTTCACAGCGCACCAATACTGACGTCACAGTTTTATGTTCCGAAAATTTCCCGACAATTTTCCCGAGCGCTCTACGATTATGAAGGCCAAAACTAAGCATTTTTCAACTTGAAATTTCTCTGTTTTGCAAAGTCCAATTCCTTTGAAACTTCGGAATATGTTGATTTGGTTCTTAATCAACAAATTGGCCTAAAAAAAAGAAAATTCGAAATTTTGGTTCATTTGACCTTTAAACTTTTAAACCAATGAAATGATTTAGCGTGCGCCTATTGATTGTACATGCAACTGGCTTTTTTTTCAGTGCTCGAAAAAAGTCATATAATAAATCCTTTATTGACCAAGCTTGTTCGGTCAAGATGGCAGGATATTGGCCTCGTTCTTTTTTTGCATGTTTATGCTTGGTCAATAACCCATATTTATTGGCCAAAATGTTCCTTAATACTATCGTTTTCATCAAATGTTCAATTTTGGTTTTGATCACGCGCGTTTGTTTTTTCGCGCATTTAGGAGCATTCGAAGTTGATGGAGTCGTTGTTCGATTTTATCCGTTGTCGAAACTTTACAGTACATTTTACCGCGTTGCCTTCACAAGAATTCAGTAAACGGCCAAAGTCAGGAATATTTTCCAGAGTTAGCAGTTTGATGCATTGTGTCCGTAGCTGAAAAACTAGAATAAATAAAAACTCACATAAAATGCTAGTCGTAACATAGTCGTAACATGGAACAAACTTTTTCATCAAAATACAATATTATCATTGTTACAAACCTACGAAGTCTCCCACGCAAGTGAAATACAATCGCTCCTAAAAACGACTGCGTCGAAGGCTATTACAAACCCTGTAGGGCACAAATTCTCCCCAAGACAAACCATTTGCTTGGAAACGGGCCATTCACGTCCTGTATAAAGCATTAAAATATATATAAAGTTGTATTTGCATTGACAAAACGTGACTGCCTGATATATGAAATAATAATAACAATAATATAACGCACGAGCTGACCTGCGTATTTCAATTGACAATGACATTCTAAAGATGTCAAAACGTTGTATTTTATTAACGCTAACTTTTCTATTGAAAATTTAACGGCAAGTTTTGCTCATCTGACATTTCTATTAATTTGTTTTTTTTTTACTCCTCCATTTTAAAATCGCTAGATAATGATACAGACGTCTATGTAAATACAAAGTCATGAGTGGAGAGGTACAAAAGAATATATAGTTAAGCTAATTATATCCTCTTTCAAGACTTTCATTCAAATTAGTATAAAAACAAACACATAGAGTGGTTACAACACACACATAGAGTGGTTATATTTACACACAATGTTTAACGTGACATGGAACAAAAACGATTTCATTGAAATACAGTATTATCAAAATGCTGGTCTACCTTAAGCATTTAAGCTGCAAAAAATAAAAATGCTATTAAGGATTGTAGGAAATATGTTTTGATCGTGATCGATTCTGAGCGCGTGGGCACAAACACTGTGGGACAAAAGATCTCAAAAATTCCCAACTGAAGACACGACGCAACACTTCCTGCAATGCAACATGGGACAAAACGCTTTCATTAAAACACAGTATTATCAAAATGCTGGTATACCTTAAGCATTTAAAATCTGCAGAAAACAAAAATGTCACTTCAAATTAGGATTGTAGGAAATGTGTTTTCTGATACATTAATGGAACGTGATTGATGATAAGTGCGTGGGTACAAACCCAGTGTGGGGCAAAAATTCTCTCCAAGAGAAAACGTTTGCTTGGAAACTGGTGATAAAAGCCTCTAATGGATTGTTTAACTCAACGCAACTTTCTAATTTATATAAACACGAGTTTCAAATTGGCACGCATATTAGTCTTTTCATAAGCCTATCCACTCCTTCAGTAAAAGTAAGGTAAGATCAGCTTTAGATGTAGCATCTTGTAAATTTGTTTCTTTGTACTATAATAGAAATTTTAAATCTTAAATTTTATTTTTTTATTCGGTTTTCCAGTAAACACATGTTTGTATTTTTCTTTCAATAGATATGGCCGTTAAATGCGGTTTTTTGCTGCTAGTTTTGGCTCTCTGCTGTGGCTGTAAGTAGAAGTTCTTATTAATTCATTTTATCATGGTTAGTCCGGTGCCACCGACACAGCGAAAAATGTCCTCTTGAAACGTCTCAAATTTTCGAAATTTACCCCATCAAGCGAATAGTCAGAGAAGTAAGAGAGTCACTGAAAAGTTAAGCTTTCTATGCTGCTTATGGATGAAAAATGTGATATCTCTTATCGACCTAGCTTACCAGCTTGTAATTCTGTCTACCAATTCTCTTTTTGTGACTTTATCATTGATTTATCATTGATTGAGTATCAGAACCCTGACATCCATTGACACATCGCACTTAACGTACCAAGACCACGGTTTGTCCTGCCACGCCGTGCCACGGGTGTCAGTAACATGACACTCTCCGACACTTCACGTTCCCTGACACGTCGCGTTCCGAACTCTGATTCGCCGGGTGTCGTGAAATATCACGGCCCCGTAAATTCCATGAAATTACTCATTTCACGCAGTGTTATAAATCGAACTCCCACATCCCATCCAATTATTATACTCAGGATAGTTTTACGTTTGTAATAATTAAATTGGAGATAATATATCAATATTTCTGGTTTATTTTGAAGTTGAACGCTTAATTACTAACAAACCCTAGGATGAATACATTGATCTTATTAACGGTTCATTGCATAAAGGAAGGTAATACCGATATTAAGTTCATTACTACCGAGCTTTTTCTACTGCCCAAACGCAGTTCTTGTTCGAGGGTTCTTTTTATGGTCAGATAGTAGATGGTGTACATATGGGCCGACCTATTCATGGGGCAAAATGTGAATGCATAGATAGAAAAGTACAAGTTTCATGGATTTTGCTCTATCAAATATAGGTCGATAATGCTTTAGGTGTATTTGAAAATCTCGGAGAGAGTCTCCGTTTGCGCGTTTATCTACAAATGTTCTTGTGCATGACGTAATGCCTGCTGCATCGGCGAAACAAGCCGACATCTTTAAAATGCGCATTCGTGGGCATCTGAATAGGGATAGGAACTCACATATTTTCCAACCTCAAGTAGATATTGTAGACTTTTTTCAAAGAACTGCTTTTTTATTGTGAATTCTGCACCCAATTTTGTAAAAAGCTGTTCATATCTGCTAGGAAAATCCCACGTTAAATAACCAGTTCAAACAACTCTTTCATTCAATATAAGTGAATTTTCTTACATTAGTTAACAAATTGACATCAGTTTTTTATGCGTCTGTCCTGTTATTGATGATAAATTGCGTCATAACATTGTCAAAGTTTGTTGTAGATGCACTCGCCTAGCGGCTCGTGGATCTACAACAAACTTTGACAATGTTATGACGAAATTTATCATCAATAACAGGACAGACGCATAAAAAACTGATGCCAATTTGTTTTTTACAATAACAAAAAGCCAAAACTGATTTTCAAAGGAGGAAAGGAATGCAATAGTCAAAGTATGGAAGATGTGATAGCCGCACCGCCGCATAATCTGAATTTCATCGCTGAGATACGGAGAATCAGAGGTTCGTAAATAAAACGTTTAGTACGAAAACGGCTAACTAACCTTTAATCCAGTGAAAACTGTTTACAAAATTATCCACTAAAACGCAGTTCAGCATCTTACTACACTACAGCACAAATTTCCCGCTCACCGGCGATTTTCAGGTCTGAAACCTCAATAAACATTCTCATCTTTTCGATCTAAGGCTGCCATGGTTTCTTCAGTTTCAACCCATAAGTTTTAGATGATTTAATCATTGAAGACTACTAGATTTGTGGTATGATTCTCGCCTAATCAAGAATGCAGCGCTGAATCAGTGCTCAATAGTTTGACGAAACTTTCGCTGATTGCGTCAGCTTTTCAAATTTCATACGTCTGTACTCTTATTGACAATGAAAATTAGCCAATCAGCGGCGAGAATTCGCTCAGTTATTGTAAAATGTCGTTTTGTTTAATCTTATTTATTCATATATTTTTGTGAAATAATTGTAAATAATTTTATTTATACTGTTTTTCTATGCGGTGCATTTTGTTTCCGCTTAAGAGTTGTTCCATGTCCCGCGCATTTAAACGTTGTACGTCAACTTCGTACGTTAAATTTTGTCTCAAATTGAAATGTTTCGCCATTGCTGGTATAAGTTCAAATTGCAGTTATAAACGAACCGATCGAAACATTTCTTGTTAAAAATTGAAAGTTGGTTGTTTATTTGTTTTGAAAAATATCACACGTTTACATCAGTTTTTATTGCTTGGTAAATAACAACCCTTTATTCTACTTTTTGCAGTTGCTGTTTTAGGCCAGGCACAAGGCAAGTTGAGTAAGCTTAACATAAACGCGGGCAGATAGCACTATAGTTTAATTTTGTGTTTTTTTTTTATTTTTAGTAGTGGCATCAAGTTTATTAATGTTGTGCTACCCTCTTTAAATAAAGAGTTAAGTCACTTAACTTACATAATTACTAACGTGGAGGTAGTGTAAATTTTGATTTTGTTTACTTGTACCAGTGGTAAATATTTGGTCGTTTTGAACTAATCGACAAATTTATTTTAAAAAGCATCAACCAAGCTTAATAACTGATTTAATTTTAAAATCAGTTTTATCCAATTCCATTTCAATTTACCGGTACAACATATTTTAGCTATAGCATAATAATTATAAGCCAGCGAAATCAAAATGTGATTTGCGGTTAAGCTTGCAGCGCGCAGAACCGTGTATAAAGAATGGTATTACATTACATTACCTGTTTATCGAGCTAGGATTTTGAGTTGGATTTTCGAGTTGGATTTTTGAGTTAGGATTTCGAGTTGGATTTCGAGTTAGGATTTCGAGTTAGGATTTTCGAGTTAAGATTTTCTAGGATTTTCCGTAGTATACATTCCGTTTAGCTTACTATGCACTCCGGTTAGCCTACTATTCACTTCGGTTGGCCTACTATGCACTCCGGTTAGCCTGTTTACGGTTAGCTTTCAATAATTGTAATGGGTTTTGCTTTGCCAGAAAAAATCCTGACTCGAAAATCGTAACTCGAAAATCCAACTCGAAATCCTAACTCGAAAATCCAACTCGAAATCCTAACTCGAAAATCGTAACTCGAAAATCTAACTCGAAACCCTAACTCGAAAATCCAACTCGAAATCCTAACTCGAAAATCCAACTCGAAATCCTAACTCGAAAATCCAACTCGAAATCCTAACGCGGGAGTTAGTTTGTCTCACATTACATTACATTGCACTGCATATTATAATATATTACAATATTTATATCTATTATAATATATGTTTGTCTCTTACAGATAAGCGCTGTGACAAAGGCTGGTCTTTTTATGGTGGACACTGTTACTTTCGCGAAGGCAGGAAGAAGGCTAGAACAAGCTGGGAAAAAGCTAAAAAAATCTGTGAAAGCAAGCAAGCCAATTTGGTAACAGTGAATGATGCAAATGAGTAGAAATTTCTTTCCGGTGTTCTGGGGAAAAAGGGAAGTTGGTGCGGCTTGAATAACAAAGACGACGCAAAAGTGTTTAACTGGGTTAGCGGCGAAGAAATGGAATACACTTACTGGGCTCCAAAACAACCTCGTAAGAGCAAAAAGGCACGCTGTGTTCATATACAGTGGGAACGCCACCAACACAAATGGGTAATGAAGAAGTGTGCAAAGAAAGCGAGATTTACTTGTGAGAAAGGTAAGTTCTATTATTATACATTGTTGTCAATATCCGTCTTCCCGTTGGCTAAGAGCCTACAGTTATTCTGTGAATCAGCGCAACCAACAGATCATTCACTAATCTGCTGATTAGTGAATTACCTGTAGGTTGTGCGTGCAATGCATGATTTCCAAGAGCAATGTCACATTGAAGTACAGAACATTAACGTTATTTAAACTGTATTCTTAAAAACGTCTTTTATTGTAATATTGTAATTCTGTATTGTAATTTGCATAGAATAGTTATTCTCAGTTGTACCTTCTTTGCTTGCTTGTTTGCTTGCTTGCTTGCTTCAGTTACTACTTACTTACAGAGGATCAAAGCCAACCTTGAACCCAGGATCTCTCTTCTTCCCGCGCCGGGGTGCGGGGCGAAAAGAAGAGAGACTCGAACGAGGTTGGATTGGTTTTGAAAATCTTTCAAAATGAGGCCACAAAATGCGATTCCGATTTCAGATCATTTCTCTAAACGTTTTATTTCCTGTTTAGATCCAGGTCCTCAAACCCCAGACGTTGATGGAAATTACACCGAATGGTCTCAGTGGACTCAATGCAGCAAGACATGCGGAGGAGGTGAAAAGACGAGGGAGAGATCTTGCAGCAATCCTGCACCGCAGGGAAATGGACAGCCCTGCGAGGGAGAACCAGAGGAGACTGTTGTATGCAACAAACAGGAATGCGAAGGTTAGGCTGAGTACTTCTTACTAATTCAAAAAGGTTTAGAATGGTTCTTTCCTAAGTTTGTTTGCAGATGTCTGCATGTTCGATTAACGTGACTTATAGGCGTTAGTATTAAAGAAGGTTGATGTAGAGCATGGGGCACGTGACACACTCCATGCATTCCAATGTGTTCCAATGTGTTAAGGGTTTCAAAATTTGATCACGATCTTCTATTGCAGTGATGAGAGATGTACTTTTGTGCATTTAATGACTAGTTCTTCGTTTTCTGTTACTAGACTGCGATAAGGTGATGGATGTTGGCATTGTATTGGACTCATCTAGCAGCGTACGGCGCGAAAACTACGAAAAGGTGAAGCAATTTTTAATTGATCTTGTTGACAAGCTGCACGTCTCTAACCGCACGACACACGTGGGCGTCATCCACTACAACCACCGGCCGTTCTTGGACTGGAACTTTAGCGACGACAGAGCGCAGAACGCCGAACTTCTCAAGAAAGCCATCGAGGCATTGAAGTACCAGCCGGGAGGGACAAGGACGGATAAAGCCATGGATCTGGCTTCGGAAGATTTGTTTAATGACACAAACGGCGTGAGACCGGCCGATCGGCACGTGATGCTTGTTATCACGGACGGAAAGACAAGCAGCAGCTCCAAGGAATATGCATTAGTGCTGAAGCCATTTAAGGTAATAGAATAACAAACGTTTCCTTCTTTTGCGTGACGACCCCAATACTGGCAAGTGCTTGGCCCACTGTGCTCGTAAAAATGGCATATGGACCACTTATTATCCTTTTGCGTTCATGCTAGTCTGCCCTCCAAGCCTCGTCAGCATGTACAAAATACAAAAGAATTTGAACTCCAAAATGAGGTCTGGCGGGCAATCAACATAAACATAAAAGAATAATAAACAGCGTGATAAAGTTCCATTATGCTACTTGTACTTCTTATAGGTAATTTTGTAGAATTACGACAAAAATCATGCCAAAGTTCCCAAGGTAGATTCCAAAATTGTGCTTGTTCAGACGATTTCCGAACAGCGGGCACAACAAAAGTCCGAGCCGTTTTCCGAAATTCCGAAATAAAACGATTAAATGGTCCACAAATAAACCAACAACTGATTCAATGCAAAATCCAAAAATTCTGGTTTTATTGCTCGCGCCACAAACATTTACCCGTGACAAGATTTAAATTTGAATACAATGCGCGCGCTTAAATGTTACCAATGAAAACAAAGTCCTCGCGCGCGCGAAAAGGCGTAAAAATGCCAAGTTCTCGTGCGTTAATTAAGGTGGCTTACTACAGTTTTTACAAGGCAAGAGCGTGGTACGATTCGGCTGCCTGACGTCAATATCGCTCGCGCTCGCAAAGCTTTCGTGAGCAACACTAAAGGAAACGAAAACAAGTTTGAGCCCTTTATTCGAAAGTTAGCAGTTTCAGAAAGTTTCAGAAGGTTTTAGACATGTCATAGGACGAAAACAATACTACAAATAGGTTGATAAACAACCAACAGAGGAGTTCTAATTCGGTTTTTTCATCGCTCATAACGTGTGGCGTCATACGAGCGCGCGCTCAAATAATAGGGCATGCGCAATTCGATTCTTGTCGGAGGTCGTAAAAACCTGACTTCGGCTCAAAATATCTCAAAAACCTTCCGTACGACCCATAATGAAATTTTCACAATTAATTTTTTGGGGTGAATCGCGTCAACTGTCAAAATCTAAAAAAAATCTGTAAGACAGATTTTGAGCTATTTTTAAAATAGGCAAAAAACATATTTTCCTATTTTAAAAAAAATCTGTCTTACAGATTTTTAATTTATTTTGCCTGAATGTTTTATCTGATCCAATTTCTAATTTCTGAATTTTTGAGGTAGGGTCGTACGGGCAGATTTTGAGAAAAACGCCATTGAAACTACTAGTGCCCAGTCTCCTCTTAAACACTCGGATATTCATTTTGGTTGTTAATTAGCATCTATATTGCTCAAATGTCGCATATATTGGTTGTAGGATGCAACAAACAATAACAAGTGAAAGCTAAATCCTTTCTAGACATTTTATTAAAGAGTTAAAAGCTGGGCTCATTTACAAAGTCACAAAATTCATAAAGGTCTCAACAGTGCTCACAAAATAACGTTTCTGATAATTATAAAAACAATATATAATTATAATAAGAAACTTCCCAGAATCCTTTGCATTTAAAAAAATCGTAAATGCCAAATAACTTGGTCAGTTTGAAGCCAGCAGGAGTACTATGTACTATGTATAGAAATAACTCTTACCATAAACTACTTCTTATATATGATAAAATTGTCACATGATTGATTCCCACATGTTGCCAGTTTAAACCTGAATATACTTTAGTGGCGTTTATAGCTATTTATGTAATACGAACCCGACCTCAAGAGTTCTCGTGGGCCCGATGAGGCTGGATAAGTGTAAGTGATTATGTAATATGGGCATCCCAGAACCCAATTAGGCTACATGTGAATACTGGCAATTAATTAGATAGATAGATAGATAACTTTATTTTACATGGATCGAACACTTAGCTAAGAAGCTAGTTTGCAGGTTCTCCATGAAAACACATAAACTAGTTCTAAAAATTCTAAAAAAAAATACTAAAAATTCAACTATTTACAAGAATCTATTAATCTATTAATTACACCTAAGTTTTAAAACCATTCTGAAGCTCGTGACAAAATTATTTTGTTCAAATAAAAATAATGAAATTACAGATAATTTAAATAATTGTTATCACAGACCGTAAAGTTTACTCCAGGTTAAGTAAAGATGTTAAGTTTTTTTTTGCAGCACAGGCCAAAGTGTCTTCAATAGTTAAATGGCAGTCTAATTATAAGTTGTGGTTCCAAAAAAATACACATACCTCCCCCAAGGATGGTTCTTTGGTTTGGACCCTCCTACCCCCTGGAATTTCCAGTTTAGTTTCGTATTTTCTTCCACTGGGTGTCTCTTCCTCTTCTAATGCTACCTTAAATTATTGCAATGATTTAAGAAATATTGACAATAAAGCTCTATATACAACAGCGAAAAGATAATACATAAGTAATATATTTACACTGTTTCACACGTTTTGCTATCAGTTACAACAGTTGATCTATTAAAAATCACAAAGCTTCCGGCACAACTTGAAATGCTTTATTTTAAAAAAAAACACCAACAACAATAAAAGGGGTAACCCCTTTAGAGACAAAACAAGGGCCCTGGGTCTACCCATAAGGCCCTAATATCTACATCTCATTGACCCATGATGCTTCAGTGGCTTTTTGACGCCATGGATCGGAATAGACAGGCAAAACAATATCACGGAAGGGTGAAGGGTGGAAAGCTCATGTATTTCTCACTTCGTCTGTTCATATAATTTGAATTATTAAACACGATCGGTGTGAAAATAACAACATGCTTGCGGGGTCATCTGTTTGCTAACAAACTAACTAACTAACTGGATTACATAATAAATAACTCAAGATGAAGGATAACATGAATTGATTCGATTAAAATGTAATATCATACATTAAGTTTTTTTAGGAAGTGATTGAACTGATAAACTGTCGTAGTCGAGTTCCTTAATTGAGGGGTCCACTTTATTACCGGAAGATTTTGAAAAAAAAGTTTTAGGATAAAAAGTAACGCTGTGGAGGCCTATCTAACTACTCAAAATTTCGTTAGATTACGTATTAGTATGGGTAATCAAATGGTGACGAGTGAAATTAGGAAATAATTATACGCGCGTTTTGTCAAAATTCTAATAATCTAATAATTCTAGTAACCAGCAATTTTTTCTCATATTCAAACAGGAGAAGGATGTTAAGGTGGTCGCTATTGGCGTGGGTCTGTCGGTGGACAAGGAAGAGTTGAAACAGATAGCTGATGGCAAGGAAGAGAACGTGGTTCAAGTGTCGCAGTTTGACGATCTTGTCTCAAGGATCAAAGAGATTCTTAAAATCTCTTGCACTGCAAGGAAGCTTGGCTAATAGTAAGATAGTTTGTATGTGCGTGGCCTAGAATCGGATCCCATTAGCTCTCGTATTTGATATATTACTGTATAGTGAGCCAAAGTGCATATGTGCATGGAATACGTAAGCACCTTACCGTCAAAATGACTATAACAATTGATCGGAATTAAAAGCCTTTTCGATAGCGGGACAAACACCTCTGCCACTGAGATAAAATGGCCCCTGAGAACTGGGATTAAGTAATTCGTGAAAAGCGTGGGAACATTCACGTACGGAAAATAAAATCTCGTCAACCTGACTGGCTGAGAAGACTCAAGTTCATTCTGATTGGCTAGAATGAATTGCACGAAAGTCCTTAAGTATTAGAAACTTAGAAAACACACAAACGCGAAATAAGGTCAACACGTTTTCACTAATTCATGAGAAAGTAAGTTTTGGTGAGAATTGCTCAACTTTCCTAGTAGTCTTTTAATTTCTTCATCAGAAATGTCGGGATATGCATGGCATAACCTTTGGTTTTCTTCTGTTTTGCAGGTAAAGCAGTAGTAACGTGAAGAAAACCTTCTATCGGTTTCACTTTAAATATCAGGGTTGTAAAAGCAGGCTTTAGATAATGGGAGCCATGCATTAAAGTTATCAAAGAACAATAAAACGCTGTAATAAAAGAATCACACCATGAATTTATTGCTTTAATATTTTTTGTCCCGTTTTACCTTTTTTTTAATCTCTCTTTCGTAATTTTCAACTTTCTCGGAATAAACAGAATATTATCGATATATCAGGCCAGAGCTAATTGGTGTAAGCCTTTTAAAAAAACCTAACCTCAAGCTACGAGGGGTCACAATTATCTTCCCTGTTTTTTAACTGTCCGATAAGCCTTCGTTTAATCAAAATTTCTCAGTAATTGCAACCAAAAGTTTGTTTTCGGACGAAGATCTGCTTGGGATTAATTAAATCATCATAATAAATGGCGATTAATATAGATTTATATACCAATTGCAACCAGGTTCCAATATCATAGACTGATTTTTCTCTCTCGTAATCATTATTGGGTTAGGCTGGCATTTCAAAGCTACCGTAAAAGTGGTAAAAGGGAGATAGGACCTGTAACGAATATTTTTTACTGTTTTGAGCAAAGAGTTGACTTGCCATTAAACGCAAATGCCGTACAAGCTTTTAAACTCTCTCTCTCTCTCTTTAAACTCTCCTTTTCTACAAGCCGTATACTTTGGAAGTTCAATTACCTCAATCTGGAAGTCCTTTTTGTATATAAGTCCTTTCATTTCCCCCGTTTCCTTAAACCTCCCTTTCTACAAGCCACACTCTGGAATTGCATTTCTTTTTCAATAACCACACCCCCCATTCCCTTTCCCCACTCTGAAAGTTCAGTTGTTTTAACTCCACCCCCCCTCCCCTTTCTCCCTCTCCACAAGCCTGAAATTAGTTCAATTTCTTTTTTTATAAGCCCCCTCTCTGTTGATTTTCCCCTCCCTCCCTCCCTAGACGGTAGACCATTGTCTTTTATACGAATTAATCAACCGCATTTACTTTTTACAGTGACTTTTGTGTGAAAATGTGTTTCAAAACAGCAGTAAAACATTAGCACCCTAACTGATGTTTTGAAATGGCTCGCCCAATCTCAAAAGGTCTCTATTACGCGCTGCTGGTGCTTAATAGAGATTTTCGGTAATGCAATAAACAGATCATAATAGCTTTCAATTAAAAATCGCTCTGAGCTACTTTTGAGATTTTTACTTTGTACGGCTGGTTTCTATGACTACCACGCAGTTCTATACAGACTAAATTTTAATGACTGAAAGTTTTTATTACAATTGGGTTTTCAGTTCACAGCAAAATATGCTTCGTAAAATGAGCTCCACACTTAAAATCCATTTTCGCAAACATGCGCAAAGCTGCAGAAGCAAACGTTCTGCTTTCAATGTAATCACGAAATGTAAAATTGTACTGGACGAACGAAAATCTGTTAGTCTTTACTTTCCGTTGGCAGGTGGTTGCCACAAAACTAATGAAATATCTTGTTAATTGCCGTAGACTTAACATTTCTATAGCTATAAAGCCTCCATCTTAAAAACAGCAAATCGGCGATCAGCTTTCCCCATTAACTGGTTATTTCATTGTGTGTTTTTGGCACGCCACAACAAACAACACAGCGTAATATGAGAAACCTTAATTTGCCCTCAAAATGTAAAGGCAAAACTAAACTTTGTAATCACGTTTGGACCAAAGTTAAATAATTTTTGGCCAAATAATGCCAATAATAACACCGCTGGATTTTGAAGAAGAAATTCGCAAGTTCCGTGAACTGCAAGCTCCAAAACTGCCGGCAATAAACCAGAGGAACGGCTATGAATTCTAGGCTGATGATTCTCATGGCGAGTCCTTAACACTCCCTGATATTCCAACGACCACAAAAAGACGAATTCGGCTGCGAAAGAAAGCCAAGAAAACTGCTAAGAAACATCCTGTCAAGGAATCTTCGACTGAAGTAAAAAAGGTCAAGAAAAGGAAACCACCGCCGATACGAAAAATACCCGGAGAAATAACAAAATCATTTTTGGTTGTGTCAAGTGCCGGTGGAACAAATTATTCGCTAATTCAAAGAAGATCATCTTCAGCAAGTGAGGAAAACTGTGATCGGCAAGGAGATGACTTGTAACTGAGTGCTGTGCCAGCAAGAAGCGAAACAAGTAAATTATACTTTGGAAACAAATTATTAATTTTAAGCTGTATTAACATTTAATCAGTATTTAAAGTCTGTGGCAAACGAGGACGCATTGTTGCGGACACAAATGATTCCCTGTGTGCCCGCGCGCGTGAAAGTAAATTACCTG